>CALNVZ010003434.1:16779248-16808154 GCA_940671915.1 Paracentrotus lividus | reverse complement strand
GAGAGAAGAAAGAGATGAGAGAGAAAGAGAGCAGGGGCTGGGGGAGGGGAGGAGCTACATGTACTGTAAGAAGTTGGAGGAAGAGGGAGAAAGTGAGGAAGATGATATTGAAGACTGTAAATTGGCCTTCATCTTAACAGCATCTCATCACATCTCATCTCCTGGAATGTTTATGATCATGTGTGCAGAAGGAAGGCAGTGATTTTCTACATCCATACCTTGCGAACTCGCTCTCCAGTTAGTGCTGCGCTAGCTCGAGCTTCAGAAATTGCACGCTGTTTCTGATCCAATGAATTAGCCCGATCAGAGAATATCAGTCTTTTTCTAATCTATCCAATGGTACTCTAAAATTGGGCCAAATCTCAGCCTTCCGGAATGTTTATGATCATGTGTGCAGAAGGTAGTGATTTTCTACATCCATACCTTGCTGCCTCTTTCTTGAGGCGGTGCCGCACTAGCTTTAGCTTAAGAAATAGTGCACTATTTTTTATCCGATGAAATAGCCGGTGCTCAGAAACTATAATAATAATAACAGTTACATTTATACAGCACTTAATACATATATCAACGCCACCTTGGTGTTTGTAAGCGCTTTTTATAGTGTTAACAACTTATTACCGGGCTTAGCTACATGTAAGCTACCCCGAAAGGTGCTCACAGCATTCAAGGAATCGCTTCCTACCAGTACCCATTCACCTCCCCTGGGTCAAGTGAAGCAAATTGTGGATGAATATCTTGCTGAAGGAAATTAACGCCGGGCTGAGATTCAAACCTGTGACCCTCTGATTTAGAGGCGAGAGTCAGAACCACTACACCACGACGCTTCCACTATCAGGCTTTTTCTCTCAAACAGCGCTCAAGATTGGGCAAAATCTCAGCCCAAGCCATATCTTGGGCTTATTTTCAAAGTTAAAGCTGGTGTATAGTGTTGGGAGAAGGAAACATTTAATTTGGATTTACAGTTAGATAATATAAAAGACTGAATCCTATAACTATAACAAAGAAAGTTATATTACATTGAATCTCGTTTTAGTGTCTTTATTTCACGATATAAGTATTAAATAAGATAAGTCAGGGATCCGACTCATCTCAGTGTGCACTAGGTGTTCACATGGAAAAGCAATGGGGATTCTCTTGTGTGGGTGATACACACAGATCGTTACGCTCCATTCATGCGGGAAGTTCGGGGGACAGGACAACCTAGCAAAGGTCTCAAAAACCATTACAAATTGTGTTTGGATTCAAATATTTCACTGAAATTCACCAGAAATCGTGAAAGGAATATCACAAAATCTCTCACGCATGTCTTTTAGTGCAATGTGAACAACATGAGACTATATTTAATCGGTTTTATGCCGATTCCTTTTTTGTTACCAAAACTATACACAAGGTTTAAGCTATTTTTTGCGGTTTTGCCTCGAAATAATGCGCTACTGAGCCCCGTCATCTAGCAAATATTTAGCCTTGTTTGTGTGGCTCAAGGTCATATTGTAAAACTTTTCAGCTCAAGCTACCCCCGAGCTAGTTCTGCATTAAATTCGCGCCTAACTGATTTTGCAATTTTTTGGGGGGATCCACCTCGCAGTGCGCCATCGTTCTATCTGGAGCTAGTGCAGCATCGCCTGCTAACTCTCGGAGCCGTTACACACGTTGAACGTAAACATAATAAGATAAATTGAAGTGGATGGCTGTTTACATGCCATGCAGTCTCTCAGGGCAATTCAATGTAAGTGCCCCATTAGAATGTGAGTGCTTTGCGCTTAATAAAAAATTCCCTGCCTCGCTGTTATGGCAAGATTTCTACGTCGCCGAAAACAATTTTGAAACAAATGTAATCCGTTTGAGCCACTGTGGAATTGAGGGAATTATGATGTAAAATGCTTATCATGGCTTGGCTGGTTATGGACCGGTTACCAATCAACATGCATGCTTTTGCTATTTTGTGCAATGTAGGAATTTATCATTTTAAAATGATTTCACCTACATGTGAAGATTTGATCTTATTATTTTGCCACATAATTTAATAACATTTCTGCAAATCTTGTTTGAATATGGCATTGAATACACATTGGTATAAATACATGTATGTTTACATGTACATTTTGATGGTGCTTTAAAATGTCCATCTAAAACTGATCAAAAATCATAATCAGTATCAAATGTACCAGTAAGCCAGGGCAAACTTACTTTCATTGAAAAATAAATTTTGGAGACAAACTTTTTCAAATGCCTGTTAAAAAGGGCACTAAGAAAATTAAGATCTAGAAATTTGTCTTTTTTAAGAACTTGACATTATTCTTTTTGAAGGATCTTTTTACTTTAACTGCATGTATGGATCAAACATTCACCAATTAGACATGTTTATATTAACTTTCAGAATTTACTACAAATACAAAAACAAAAATCAATACAGAATTTGTGGTATTGGACATTCGACACTGGCATTTTCCTAACAGTACTGTATAATTTCTTGTTTCATAATGTCCTTTCCCAGGAGTATATTTTCTCCTTTTTCCTTTTGTGAAAGTTAGAATAAACCGATTAGTTTCATTGTTGTTGCCACCCAACAGCACTTTCTTCGTAGTCTACCTCATCAGACACTCCTGTGGTTAATGATTAACTTATACATGTATACTAGTTTCACTTACAGAATGTATCCCCTCAAAAGTTTTCTTTGAATCAAAGTGAGAAATGAATTGTCTCAATGTAAACATATATATGTACTGTACATGCAGGTCATTTCACGCAGACAAACATTGTATCCTGGACATTGACATCAAAAAGTTATTTTTGAGCCTCGTCTAACTCCAACCATGATTTTTCATTGAAATAAAGCATCATGGAGCAGATGTGAGAATAGAATGTTTGATGGTGAAAGTGATTTTGTCCCTTTTTGTATGGGAAAGAATCTTTTGTCTTATGAGAAGCTTAGGGTGGTATCTCACTTGGCGGAGACGTAATGCAAAATATCGTCTCCTTGACGGATAAAAAGTATTACGAGACGTCTCCGCGACGTCTCCGCGACAGATTTTAAAAACTGTGACAAAGCATTTTCAAAGAACCATCTCAAATTAGTTTCCGCGACTCATGAAAACGTCTCGGAGACGTCACTAATACTTTTTATCCGTCGCGGAGACATCTCAGCGAAGTGAGATACAACCCATAGGCCCGAATTCACAAACGTGGTTTAGTTAGTCCATGGTCTAAATCAGGTGGTTTGTGAATACAAAAATTTAGACCATGGTCTAAATCCGTGGTTTAAACAATTGATTTAGACCATGGACTAACTAAACCACGTTTGTGAATTCGGGCCTTAGTGTCTGGAAGGGGGGGGGGATATCTTGCAAATATTGTTAGGCCTTTTCTCTCTGGCCATGGGACTAGTTTGAGACTCAAGTCTCTGGAGTCACAGAGACGTCACTATGAATCTTGAGTTTCCGGGGAGTGGTGAAAACTTCAACCAAGTTTGATTCCAGTCAAGAGTTAGTCACGTTGACATCTCTGAGAACTTCAGGAGACAAGTGAGACTGCCGAAGACATCACAGCGACTTTCAAATTTGTCTCCTAAGTCTCTGTGACTTAGCCCACATGTACATGTATCAGTTGTGACGTTTTCAAAGTGAAACATGCCTTAATAAGGTGGTAGTGTTTGTATGTTGAGTCTAAAAGTTTAGAATAGGTTTTTCCTCTGAGAATCCTAGTTTTAGGACATCCTCAGCCAGAGCTTGACACTGACCTTGCTCTTTATATTCACTCTCACTCTCTACAATCAAGTCCAATACAAATCACAAGTTTATTCGTAATATGTAGAGCCTTTCCCTTTCGGTTACAAAGCACTCCAGAATTGACATTCTCTCAGGCTAACTTTCAATCCTTACTTACCGATACTCTTGTTATATGTACAGTAGGACCTATGCTTACAGTACTGGTACCCCTCATTCTCATTCTACATGTAGCACGTCATACACGTACCCCTCCCCTCTTCTGATAATTCTTCTTTGATTATTCTCTCAACTTTTCCCATACCTCTTATTTCCCAGGTCCCCTTTAAGGCTCCCTACCTACATGTACATGTAGGTCTATGAAATCTGCTAATATGGGTCATTATTGCCTTGGTTATCCCTAACACCAATTGACTAGCTATCTTCAGCCGTGGACTAAACACAACATGTAGGCTTATACCCAACCCTAAAATTTATATAAAACCAGAGTGCGTTTTCTCCTAACTCTAACCCTATACATCTTTAATAGATGAAATAAAGCAGAGAGCAATTGTCACCGGAGCATTTGGGGGTTCCCTCTCCCATCACCCCTCCATCCCTTGTCTCCTCTGCACCTTCTCAAACTAACCCTAAATCCACCATCTTACCAACTCTGACTCTCTCTTTCTCTGTTCCTCTTCTTTTCTTTACATATTTAAGTTTCGTTCTGTATTTCTGTCTACATTGATGATTTTTTAAATTTTAAATTTTTAAATTTATTTTTCGGCTCAAGATTTCTCTTCACTTTCCTCCTGTTTCTCCTCATCCAGCATTCAAGCTTTTGCGTCTATTTAAGTGCACTATTGGTATCCATCAAATAGAATTAATTACTCTCCAATCTCAATCAAATAAAGTTTTTATGATGCCTAATTATTTTCACTTTCTGTATTCTCCATGTCTTCCTCTCTTTGCCCATCTCATGCTCTTTCAAATGAAGCTCTTAAATGCAATTCTTTTTCACCTTCTTTTCAACACTATTTCTCTCTTCTCCATGTCTCTCTATTCATTCCCTTTCTTTACATAAAGTAACTAATTTCACAGATCTGAAGATGCCTTTTTTCATTTTCTCTTCCCTCTGCTCTATGTCAATCTTTCTTCCTGTCCATTTTCTCTGATCCACTCATATAGTATCTCTTATTTTTATGTCCTATCTTTATATTTATTTGCACCCTTGGTATCCAATTAGAGAAAGTAATTACTTTTTAGAAAGTGATCACTTTTCATCTTGATGTCAGATAAAGCCCTTAAGATTCATATAATTGATCAAGTATACTGTTAGTGAAACCAATCTGGAAGAAACTCCTCTGGGTAATTAAACGTCAGCCGTTCTTCGACTCTGATATCATCACGATAATTAGGTCGAATTACTGCAAAGGAAATAGAGAATGCAAATCTTTTGAAAGGAAATCTTATATTTTGATACCTTTTCCACTTTTCTGTCCTGAATTATTACCAGTAATAATAATTCAGACAGACTGGTATCATATCAGTAGCAGATACAGCTGCTGCTGTGACAAAGAATTTTATTTGCCCATGCACGAGCATAACATAGCTGCTGTCATCCCCAAGCAATTGGGCCGATAAAATCATTTGTCAGACACAATGCTGGATCCGTGCCTGTCATATTTCATTACGACCAAGTTACATTAAATGATTGATGCAATACTGTATACGTGGAAATATACGCGGTACATTAATTTTCGCGGATTTCGCGCAAATAGCGGCAGGCGTGAATTTAAAAACCTGTGAATACGTAGGCATGATTTTCTATGCATGTATTGAATGGGTTCAATTGCGAGCTTGCGAACATGCAGCGCGAATTAAAGAACCTGTGAACATGTTTCGAGGCCGCTCAACGCGAAAAATTAATCGTGCGAAAATAACAGCGACTACAGTACTTGATTGATCTGAGGCATTGAACGGTACATATTAAACGTTGATGGCCATTTAACTTTTTTTTTTTGGGGGGGGTATCTTTTCAGGTGCTTTTACTTTGACTGAAACCTAAATATGTTTATTTTTTGCTGTGTACCCTTAGTAGTTCTCGGCATTCTTTGAAGTGTTTACATACATGAAGTCCCAGATTTATTTATCCAGCAAATATTCACTAATGGTCTCCTTGATATTTGTCTCTCCCCTCACAGCTGGCAAACATTTTCAAATCTTCAACATCGTAGCTGAGAAACAGCTGTACCGGTGTACCATGAAAGACGAAGTGCAATATTGGAGCTGGCTCAACGATGATGTCATTGGCATCGTAGGGTCAAAGTTCATCTATCATTGGGACCTGTCCCCTTTAGGTAAGTGTGTTCGAGTATTGAAATGAATTAATAACTTTCTAAAAATGAGTGCGAAAGGGATCAAAATTAATAAAATTCTATTGCTCTGACCATAAATCAAACCACTGAAAGTTGTAGAGCAAATGGAAGTCATGACACTAGGCGCTGCTGCACTAGCTCGAGCTAAAAAAATAGCGCGCTAATTGGTGGATCATTTACGACCTGATGTGACCTTGAACAAACAAGCCCGATGTGTATTGCAAAACTGGTAACTACCACTAGCACAGAAATAACTCAGAGCACTTTCCAAATCCTTCTTGGATATCTTCCAAGGCAATTCAATGAAAGTGTTACAAGTCATTATAATTTTCCTTCTTTATATAAGAAAATAAGTTTACTAACAAATTAAAAGATAATCCTATTTAAATCACAGTTGGCTTTGAAATATTTTAAGAGGGATTTAATGACAAGAGCTAGTGAGAAATATAAAGTATGACATCAACTCAATTAACCTTAAAAATAGAAAATGATTTCGAGCCAAGAATATATTTGGCATTGACTGCACCTCGTGATCACATGTACATGTACATACATGTACTTAGTCATTTAGATTAATAGATTTCACTTTTATTTTTTCCAAATGTAATATCTTTCAGCATGCGTGTGGGAAAGTGACAAAGAAAATCCATTGGAACAAAGAATGTATTACATGTAAGGTACATTAGCTTCAGAAATTAGGGTGTGAAAAAGCTCTTTTGAAATTTATAATAATGCCACAACCATTTTTCCACTGGGGGGGGGGGGGGGGGGGGCAGTCACGGCATGTAGAAAAGAGCCATTTTGGTTATTTTCATTTAGTGTGGTTTGTAACAGAATGGCCCGAACAGCCGTTTTCTACATACATGGGCCATGTACATTGTACCTGTACAAATGTATAGTGAGAATGTGACTGCAACATTAAGCCAAGAAGTATGTTCCAACTTATTTTACATTAAAGCTGGTGTTTAGTTTTGGGGGAAGGGAAAGTTTAATCTGGATTAACAGTTAGATAATATAAAAGATCGAATCCTATTTACTTGCAATCTCGTTTTGGTGTCTTTATTTCGCAATATAAGTATAAAACGTGGAAAGACGGGGACCCGACTCATTTCAGTGTTCCTGTGGAAAACCAATGAGATTCTCTTGTGTGGGTGATACACACAGATCGTTACGCACCATTCACGCCGTAACCTTCAGCGTGCGGTCGTTGCAGCAGAGATTTGAAACGGCGGTTGCATTATGTTTCTTTCAAATATTTTTACTGAAATTCACCGGAAATCATGAAAGGAATATTACAAGATCTCTCACATATATCTTTCAGTGCAATGTGGACAACATGAGACTATATTTGATTGTTTTTATGCCGATCTGAAATTGTAAACATATTAAAAGGATTTTCCCAATTAATTAAGACTACTTTAATCAACCAAAAATCGTAATTAACTGCAATAATGCAGAGAATATACCAAACCTTTGTTTTGTTGTGGGGTTTCAATGGTTTTGAGTTGTGAATGAGGTTGTGTACATTAAATGGCCGGCATATCTCAATATCAAGGATATGGTTGAACTCATTCAATGTTCTGACAAATATATGGATATATGCATCACTAGGTGTGACGTATTCACGACAAACAATAGTTTGTGAGAACAATTACAATAATGGTATCAGAAAATGTACCTTTTTTTTATCAATGCATTTTTATTTTGTTTTAATAATGAACTCAAAACATGGATATTTTTAAGCTGTATGGCTTCCATGGTGAAGCAAGTTCAAATATAGAACACTGCTTCACAAAGCAAATGTACATGAACATAAGGTACATGTACAACGACATTAACCTCACTGGCAAAAGTTAGTGAGAGCAATTACAATGTAATGTACAAGGAAATATACCTTTCTATTCTGCAAAATTAATGCAGTTTTTTCCAATAAATTATATAAATTATAATAAAATTATATATTATAAATGATCAAACTGAAAACTTAGCTATTTTTTCAGTTGTATGGCTTCAATCATGAAGCAAGTTCAAATATAGAAACATATTCCAACAGCTACACAAAGCCAAAGGTATCAATACATGTACATTATTATGAAACTAGCAGCTGAGTAAATGAAAGTCCTATTTTATAAACAAATTATTGAGGAAGGAAATGTAATGAAATAACAATCCACACCACAGTTCATAGAGAGGTATTAGTATGTCATGGGAAATGAAAGTAATTAAGGGAGGTGTGGTAGATTAATATTCGCCTGAACCGTGGTTCTTTACAGAAAGATTCAATTCTTAAAACTGAAGTACTTGTATAGGCCCATCCACAAATCTCCTGTAAATATGTGCTGTTGCCCTAAAAGTCATCATAAACAAGTCACTCAGATAAAGCCATACATTCTATATGAGATTTAATTTCTTTCTTAGCAGTAATTTGAAATAATACAATTATTCATTAATGGCCCCACCCTGAATGGTACATGCACTCCCATTATAAATTGTGGCATTCATACATATATATTTTGTATGTAATCAACACTGCATTTAAATGACATGAAAGTAATACTTTCTTAATACTTATATCAATTACGGATAATATGAAACACACCATCCATGGTATGACATATGTACTGTAACTTGATATGGGATGATTATGAGTTCAAGTACAAACTGTACACTCAATTACAGGACATGATTACATTTGTACGTGCTTTCAGAGAAGTGCCATAGATAATAATTGTTACTTGTAGGCTTATTGGGGAAATGTCCAAATGGAACGTAAATACCTGTTTGTAATCTATCTCTGAAAGTGAGCTAGTATTATACATGTTACATGTGGAACAGATACATGTATCACCTATAAAGCTTAAATTACTTTAAAAATTAAGATGGATAGAAAAAAACTGATCAAGAGGTACTGGAAAACACTTTATATGAATGATGATTTTTTCATGTAAAACGATCTTTAAAAAAAAAATCACAGTTGCCCCTGGGATGTAATCCGTCTTGTTGCATTTATCATGAAATTTCTGTTCTTGAATGTTGATTATTTCTACATTGCATTCCTGCTTAAATTAATTTAAAATTCTACTAATTTCATAACTACAATGTGTACATCATTCCTCACAGCAAATTCTATGTAAAAATAATGATTGTCTCATTGTGCTATCTACACTAATTATTGTATTTCAAAATTTTATTATTTTTTGCAGGATTCTCGTGTCCAATGAAAGCCTTCCCGCGCCATGGAAGACTCAACTTCTGTCAGATAGTGGGCTACAAAGCAGACCCTTCATTTAGATGGTTTGCTGTGCTAGGTCTCTACAGAGATTATGAGGTAAAATATTTAATTTTTTTTGTGATAAATTAGGCAAATGATGACCTTCATTTACAGAGAAATCCTCGCAATACTACATGTAGAAGCAAATGGGGGAAATATATCATGAAAAAATGGGGAAGTAGAAATAGTGATTTTTGAGCATGCCTATACTTCTGCTAATGTTGGCCAAGAAGCTATCGATGGCATAAGATCTTCACATTGTAGGCATGAGCATTCATTCATCTTTTTGGAGTACCTCAAGGAACATTACACCAACCTATACTATTCTTTTATCACATAAACCGTTATAATTTTAAAATTTTATTTTGAAGTTGGGTTTAGTTAAATCTTATTGTGTAATACCAAATAAGAATGGAAGTGCCTGCCTGGGGGCAAAATATTCTGCTAAAATAAAAGCATCTTTTTTTTTAATATTCATTTTTTATTGTCCTGTCTAGGATGGTGACTCTAACTCTGTATCAGGTGTAGTGCAGATCTACTCAGCCACAGCAGATAGAAGCCAATGTATCGATGCTCAGGCAATGACCTTTGCCTCCTACCGTCGCAGCGACAACAAAAATAGCAATTCCGTCCTCATTATCGTAAATAGGCAGGCTGGCCTGCAAGGAAAGGTATAGTAATTAGTATTCTAGCAATCACAATAATACATAAGTATTGGCTGCTTGGAGGGTAATAGTTTAACCCATCAAGGACAATGTCTCCTTTTAGTGATGCTTTTGCATTATCTTTGAAACTAGAATGCCGTGGAATATGAATTACATATCAACAGAAAGAGCAAAAATCACTGACATATAGAGAATTTTTCTGCCACTGTACATTGAACGGTTCTTGAATTAGAACACTTTAAATGAAAATAATCATTGAAATCTCTAAATTGGCAACGCGAAGAAATATGAATAATCACTATTTTCAAGCACAAATTGGCAATTTTTTCGATGTATTTTGTAATTTTCATTGGTAAAGTGTTGTTATTAATTTTTTTTAAAGATTGCAGGAGTGAAATAAAGTTATAAAATTTGCCAATTCGAGGATCAAAAAGGGATTCATTTTTACCAGTGGGAAATCTCTGTCATCTTGCCTGATATAATCTTGACACTAAGTGTCATTGCATTCCCTGAGACAAAGACGAAGGACAAGATCACCACGTATCAATTGTTCTGGTTCTGGAATATGATGACCTCTACGAATGTCAGAGCTCAGGGTGACAATATTGAGAATTAAAAGATTTATCCATTTATCCAAATGACTTATAGTTGCATGGAACTTGGTCCTCACATTATGGTCTGGTTTTATTTCTAAAATTGAGTTTTGTCCTTACTTGGATGGTGGATACATATTTCCTCACATGATCTTTTAGACACTGTACTTACTCTTTTCAATCTCTAGTAATGACATCATTGAGTTAGGTCCTCACTTTGATGGTACATGTAGAAACGCAGTGTTTCATTCAGATACTAGTAGCACTGTATCTAACTCTTTCTCTTTTCCACCCTGAGTTTGGAGTCTGGTCCTTAATTATGTGGATGCATGGTACATACACTGTGTATCAATCTTACTCTCTCACTCTGTTCATTCCTTAGCTAGACATCATTGAGATGGGTCCTCACTTAGATTGTAGAGACATTGTGTATGTAACTCTCGCTCTTTACCAACCATAGCTACACATCATTGAGTTGGGTCCTCACTCAGATAGTAGTTACATTGTGTGTCTAACTCTCATTCATTTCCATCCGTAGCTAACACACAATTGGTTGGGTCCTCACTTAGATAGTAGAGACATTGTGTATCTAACCCTTGTTCTTTTCCATCCGTAGCTACATATCATTGAGTTGGGTCCTCACTTAGATATAGTAGTACAGACATCATGTATCTAACTCTCACTCTTTTTCCATCCCCAGCTACACATCATTGAGTTGGGTCCTCACTTAGATAGTAGAGACATTGTGTATCTAACTCTTACTCTTTTCAATCATAGCTACATATCATTGAGTTGGGTCCTCACTTAGATATAGTAGGACAGACATAATGTATCTAACTCTCACTCTTTTTCCATCCCCAGCTACACATCATTGAGTTGGGTCGTGAGACATTGTGTATCTAACCATTGCTCTTTTCCATCCGTAGCTACATATCATTGAGTTGGGTCCTCACGTAGATATAGTAGTACAGACATCATGTATCTAACTCTCACTCTTTTTCCATCCCCAGCTACACATTATTGAGTTGGGTCCTCACTTAGATAGTAGAGACATTGTGTATCTAACTCTTACTCTTTTCAATCTGTAGCTACACATCATTGAGTTGGGTCCTCACTCAGATAGTAGTTACATTGTGTGTCTAACTCTCATTCATTTCCATCCGTAGCTACACATCATTGAGTTGGGTCCTCACTTAGATAGTAGAGACATTGTGTATCTAACCCTTGTTCTTTTCCATCCGTAGCTACATATCATTGAGTTGGGTCCTCACTTAGATATAGTAGTACAGACATCATGTATCTAACTCTCACTCTTTTTCCATCCCCAGCTACACATCATTGAGTTGGGTCCTCACTTAGATAGTAGAGACATTGTGTATCTAACTCTTACTCTTTTCAATCCGTAGCTACATATCATTGAGTTGGGTCCTCACTTAGATATAGTAGGACAGACATCATGTATCTAACTCTCACTCTTTTTCCATCCCCAGCTACACATCATTGAGTTGGGTCGTCGAGACATTGTGTATCTAACCATTGCTCTTTTCCATCCGTAGCTACATATCATTGAGTTGGGTCCTCACGTAGATATAGTAGTACAGACATCATGTATCTAACTCTCACTCTTTTTCCATCCCCAGCTACACATTATTGAGTTGGGTCCTCACTTAGATAGTAGAGACATTGTGTATCTAACTCTTACTCTTTTAAATCTGTAGCTACACATCATTGAGTTGGGTCCTCACTTAGATGGTAACTGTTGCTTGTCCAACCATTCAGAACAAGTCAACTTTGATGATGAGGAGAGATACGACTTCCCAGTCTCAGTCCAGGTAATATCTTATGGCTGATAACAGGTTTGTGCCCTGTCACTAGCAATTGCAAATTTGAAGCAACCATTCTGATTGGTTCACAGTGAGACCTTTATGAAAGAAGCCTATGTAACAAGGATCCTGATTGGTTATTACTTATTTGCTATCGATTGTAACTTTTTATGTTCAGGGCCCTGGTGTAACATCAAGACTTGAACATGTCGATGATGAAGGGGAGGGGGTCGGGTGGAAGGTGTTACAATGTGTTGAATTTAGTTCCTTGAGATGAAAACCCTGAATGACATGACAAGATACTGAGTTATATCAAGGAGAGACTTAACACATGCATTTGTGGCATTTATTTCCTTAACTAAAACATTTACTCCTGCGAAAAATTGCTGAAACCTTTATTTTGTCTAAGATGTAGGGTTAGGGTTAGGTTTTGGGCTAGGTTTAGGGTAGCATACCGTGTTAAATCTATCTGCAAAGTTATTCTTTCAATTAGTATATCAAATTTACAGGGGAGCAATTAACATAGGAACAAATGTCATGGAATAATTTCATTTATCTTGATTGCAGGCGAGCACATCTCATGGCTTGGTATACATCCTGACCAAGCTTGGTCGCCTTAAGCTTTGTGACCTTGAAACAGGGACCTTCCTCAGCAGCTGTAGAGCATCTCATCTTACTGTCTTCACCTGTATACCAGACACCGATGGGAAAAGAATACTAGGTGTCAGTCGCTGTGGAAGGGTAAGTTGGTTGGTATTATACCGGCAGAAGGGTTAGGGTTAGCTGTACAATATCATAGCTCACTTATCAGATACCAAAGGAACAAGAATCTTAGGTGTCAGTCAGGTGAGTTGGACTGTTGACATTACTTTTTACTGACTTGTTTATGGGATATTGGTGGTGAGAGAATCTTAACCCTTTAGCACGTAGAGACTGTGTGAAAAGTGTCAGTTTACTCACTAGCAGAATGGGTTATGCTGTGTTTCAATCAGGTTTTTTCAATAAGAATTGCTCTTTAAACATACCTTTTTGTGCAGAATCGACAGCACACATCCAATGGGTAATCCACAACAAGTTTGGGCATGTTTCATCACATATTTTTGATACTATCTTGACTATAGCATGCTTAAGACGGGGGGTTTGGGGCGATTTAGTGAGTAAGCTGAGGGGCGGTCTCAGGCGGTTTAGTTGCTAATGGGTTAAAGAGTGGGTCACTCTAAAATGATCAGTTGGTTTATATACCGGTAATAGGGTTAGGATTAGGGCATCATATCCGACCTTCTTCATTTGTATAACAGATACCGATGGGAAAAGAATCCTAGGAGTTAGTCGATGTGGAAGGGTAAGTTTGTTGGTAATATACCGGTAGAAGGGTTAGGGTTAGCTGTACAAGATCATAGCTCACTTATCAGATACCAAAGGAACAAGAATCTTAGGTGTCAGTCAGGTGAGTTGGACTGTTGACATTATACCAGTATTAGGATTACTTTTAAACTTAAAATACATATTGGAATGTTTTGAATGATATTGTTCATTAATAGCATTGCATTTTGATTATGGAATAACCTATCATGATGTTTTTCTCTTCCTCTGTTTAGCTTCTCTCAATGGGGGTGAAAGAGAAAGCGCTTGTATCTCACGTTCGGACGGTTCTAAAGCGACCCGCGATCGCCGACAGATTAGAGAGGACGTTTTCAGAGATTCTCTGATATTAACCAATCTTGCCTTATATATATACTCTATGAAAATAACATTGTGTGTGCTGGCATCATTAACCCCCTTGCCATCAACCTACCACCAGGAATCAATGCTTTATGTATAGGAGGAGGATAACATTGGAGGAGGAAAGGTGCACTGGAAGAGGAATACATCCATCTCAAAATTTATGGAAAGTGAAAAGGATGATGTGGAAAAGACCACATCAAGGTATAAAGTCAATAGAGGAGCAAACTTGAGACAGAGATTAGCAGCTGGGAAAGGAGTGATGCAGCAGCAATTCACTCATTTTTAGCTGCAATTTTTCGTTGATCTACAATGAAAGATGAGTGACTGCTCAAAGGACGAAAGAAAAATGGTTTTTAAAGTTAGTTGGTCTCTGTGTTCAGGGTCCTTTACACATGTTCATGTGAGAACACTGTTGGAGGAAAACCCGAATCGAGGTTTACTTTGATAGTTCTAGGTGGTCACAAACTTAAAATTTACTTCTTGAAAGAGGTCTGTGAAAAAAGAATGCAGTACCTGAGATCATCTTGCTTTTATCGATATAAAGGTCAATGAAAAATTGGTCAAAAAATGGTGTTACAGGTTCAAATCACTTTCTTGATTGCAAGATAGAATTTTTTTCCTATCTACTTTTCATCCATTTGCAGCTTTTCCAGCCAATCTCTGTATTTACAGCAGAGTTTGCTTGAAAGGTTCTTTGGGTCATGAATTGTCCTGCAAGTGTAATGAATTGAAGAGCTCTTGTTTGTGGCAGAACCCATTTTGAATTTTAGGCCATTTATGTCCATCATATGGATAAAGAGACTTTGGAAATCGTGTTTGAATTTTATAATTTGTATTCATATTGTTTCAGGCTGGATGTAAATCTATATGTCTTTTGCAATCATGTTAATTTCTTACTTATTTTGATATTTGCATTGGTTTATCTCAACACCAAGTATTTGTCTCCCATTTTGTTCTCTGATAAACTTATTTTGTGAAGTGGGAAAGTGCAAGAAACATGTTATGAACTACAAAGAAAACTATGAAGTGAATTCTACTATTGGGCAATGATCTCAAGCTCATTTCTGAAAATATTAAATCCATGATTTCTTTGTCAATGAGTATCAGGTACAAGTGATGTATAAACTCTTTATATGATAATGCCTATGAACTCTTCGTTATCAATGCAAATTTGCATGATTTGGTTATGATTTGTTTTGATTTTGAAAACTGAAATCTGCAGAGTAACTTTCATGGTTAAACATTTTGCATTTGTCATATGAGTAATCATTAATGAGTAACAAACATGTCTGTATTTATCAATGAACATTTACATGTATGCAATTGGTTTCCAACTACCAAACAACATTGTAATTTTTAGAGGAAAATGTACAGAAATTTGTTGTGATTTTGCAACTCAAAACCAGTACATTTTCTTTGAGGTATGCATGATTGTTGCACAAGAGAAAACAAAAAGTTTTCTTGTGAAAAGGGACCAATCAGGTTCGTAGTCCATTCAGGTGGATCAGATATATATATTTTTCTCTTTTCTTCTTTAAAATATAATACACTGCATTGCTGTCATGCACAAAGTGGATTATTGCAGGGTCCTCATTTTGAAGTGACTTTTAGCAAAGTCATTCAGGTTTAACTCATTCACTGCTTATGTTTGTTTCAGATGGATTTGTTTTATGTCTTGTGAGATTAAGATGAAAACAGATTATTGAAAAGAGGGTAATTAAAGATCGGTTAAATTAAGGAGAGGAATGAAAAGATATAATTTATGACGAGTTGATGTTCAATCATGTACAAAGATTATCTAATGTGCAATTTTTAAAAATGAAACATGGGGTTGTTTTTCCTCAGTTTGTTTGTATTATATTCTAGAAGGGTAATGTCCATGTACATGTAGTGTTATATGAATAATAGCTATGTATAATGTTGCCCAAAACATGTCAAAGAAAGTAGACCACCAACTCTTATGTCAGTGATGTAATATTGTTCTCTAAAAAGGAGTTTTACATGGTGCTGTTTTGATAAAGTAATCCAGATTTGTAATGCATTATGCTATTTGGACAAGTTAGAAAAAGTTCCTCGTATCATGGCAAATTTCTCATTTTCTGTATTACAAAGTATTTGAGAAACAATGATTTGATTGGGTTTTTTTTTTACATGAAATACAACCACTTTAAAAATGATTTTTTTTTTTTTTAGATACTTAATATATGGATCTTGATTATGCTAAGCTCAAGAAACATGTTAAAATGCCTCTGCTTTCTACATAACAGAGCTCAAAGTAATCAAATGCCTTGTACATGTATGGTCCATTTAGTGGTCTTGGTTTCCTTTCCAAAAGTCCCTGTTTGGCCTTGGAGATTTTGTTGACATTCTTATTTGTAATGTAATGTGCTCTTGCATAACATAAACTTATTTAGAAGTCATTGGCCCATATTCTGATAGCCTGGTTTAGCTTAACCCAGGGTTAAGGGTAGTTTAACTCTAGTCTAACTCCTCAATTTAACCCTGGGTTAAATTTTCATATTCTGATAGCAAAGTTTAGCTTAACCCAGGGTTAAGTATGGTAATAAATCCTCCAAAATTTAAACTACCCCAGGGGGTAGTTTAAGCCTGGTTTAATTTTTGGGCATCATCGTTACTACAGCCATTTGCACCTTAAAAACAACACAATTAAAGTTAACTTTTGTGATAACGGGGCGGGGGAGGATTATAAAAACAATTTTAAAAATGAAAAATAATCCAGATTTATTAATCTGTCATGATAAAATACGTCCAATCTTAAATACTAAATGGATGCATTACCTGACAAAAATAAAATAAAAAAATCATCAATCAACCAAACCTGCCCCGCCCCTAGACCAGCGCGGTGCGCACGATTGGCAAGGCGCGTATTGCATTGTTGCATGAGGTGCGTTGCACTGCTGCGTGACCCTGACCTGGGAGCGCAGCTCGAGATGAGCTCTATTGAGCATGCGTAATGTGTTTAACCCAGTGTTAAATGGAAATCTTGGGTTTTGTTAAACTAGGCTATCAGAATACCAATAGGACTTAAACCAGAGGTGTGGGTTAGGTGTGGATTAGTTAACCTAGGGTTAACTTTAGCCCAGGGTTAACTTTTACTGCTATCAGAATATGGGCCATTGTGATTAAGATTGAAGTCAATTTGAATACCATTTCCAAACTCAGATACACGTACCAACCTGAACAATGGTATCAGAAACTCAATTTCATCAAAAGTGAATTTCGTCCATTTTGGAATGAAACTCACAAGTCAAGTAAATGCAATAATATATTGTTACTCATGCAGGACTATTTGCAGAATATGTATTTAGCACTAGACTAGAGGTTAAGAATCACCCTTTTTAAGATTATTATTATTATTATTTTTTTAATGAAAAGCACAGGAGCAGTGAGTTTACAATAGCCAGTTAGGAGTATGTAAATGTGTTTGTTATAGTGATATACTTTTGATAACATTCATGTCCATGTTATTTATTTTCTTAAGTGCAATAACTATATTTTGTATGTCAACATTATGAAGCACAGATTTGTTGGTTGAATGCATTGCATAACTTTGTTAATAAGTTGGATTGTAAGAGATAAATTAGATAACATGGTATTTTAAAGGTAATTTCATTGGCCGGTATTCTCAAAGGGTGACTAAAGTAAGTAGGCCTACTAAATATGTAGTAAGCCTACTAACTTGAGTCACCTTACAAGAATACCGGCCATTATGTTTAAGAAATATATGAAGTGCGAGAATAAAGGAAAGTAATTTATTTGTTTAATTTTTTAAAAATGATGCGAGGAAGAAAATTAAGCTCTTAAACTGTGCAACATCTGAATGATCTACAAATTCTCTTATGTAGCCATATGCATGTTTAGGAGTGTTCCACAAATATACTGAAACAGCTGCACTGTAATTGGCAGTTCTAGGACAACTACCCCCTAGACAATTACCCCCCCCCCCACAACAAAAATCTACGCCCTAACTCTAACCCCTAACCCTATTTCTGGGGATAGGGGTCCTGGGGGTAATTGTCCAGGGGGTAGTTGCCCTGATACTGTAATTGGAGCTTGTACTTAATTTGTATTCTGAAATGAAAGTATGACGGTGGTTATGCTTGCTATTAATGCTTGATATTTTATTGTATATTTTTTTAGCTCGAGTATGTTGGATGGTAATTAATTTATTTCTAATGATTATAAATGGATTGGATACAGATAGTGTGTAAGGAAGGAAAGATAATAATAACAACATGATATTATATGATGTATAATACAACAGGTAAATTATAAAGTATACTAATGGATGATGGTAAATTAGGATCTAATTTGCTAGCCGTTTTTTTCGAGTTAACACATTAAAAAAAATAATTTATATACCTTTTTCAAACACAACCAGGAAGATATAACATTTACTAGAGTTCATATTTTATTCTGTTGTGATTTGGTTTAGGAATCTGGTTGCAATCTGACAATGATTGATGGTTTGCGAGTACAATTTAGGTAAAGTGGCTGAAAAGTTTCAAGTTTCAACCCTCTAAAACAGCTACAAGTACTACATGTACGTCCAATTTGAAGTTTTGTAATGATATCACTGAAAGCCCATAGCCCAATCTCATCGAAAAAAGTGACATGAGATATATTTCAAAGACCCACACGGCTTAGGACATTAGATTGTGTCAGTTGGAATTTAGTTTACAATGTGAATAGGGTTTCATTGCAGTGCATTGTCATCACTCCAAGCTCATACCCTAATCACACCAAGAGGACTGGCAGATGATGTATCAATACTCCACATGGCTAAGATTTTGTGGGATTTGAATCACTTTTGTAGTGTGAATCGGGCTTGATATTGCATTGCATGTATTTATGTGTTCATTCTGCTGTGTAATCGTGCAATGTTCGTTTTTGTTTTTCTCTGTGTGCAATTTTATCATATTATGTAGAAAATTGTGTTCCCTCATAGATGTGTGATACTTGTAGAAAATAAATATATTCTTTTAGACGATAGTGATTTATGTGATAGCCATTGTATGCAATGGTCTTTGTAGCAAGGTACTTTTAATATTCAAATTCAATAAAGTAATTGGTCAATATGTCCTGAACCCACATTAATTTTAGAGCCAAGCCCTGTTACAACCGGTAATGTCGCAGCTATGCATTATGTCACACCAACGCATTATTTCCATCCGGGACCGACCTCTGACGTCACCATTCGAAAGACGTGACTGGGATTCAAACCTCTGTCCGATCCCCATCAGTTTGGAGGCTGATTTTCTTTTTCCATAATGTAATCAATTTAAATGATTTTAGTTATTTTCTCTAAATAGGCCTACAAACTGATAAGAATCGGACTGAGGTTCGAATCCCGGTCTCGGCTTTCGGATGGGATGTCGAATTTTAGTCCCTGACGTAAATAATGCATTGTTGAGACATAATGTATAGATGCGACATTACCGGTCGTAACAAGCCTCATGTATAAAGGAACTTTGATGTAGCTGTTCAATTCATTTCAGTTCGGAGGTCTTGAATACAGCCTTTACCAAATGCTATTGTGCTTTAATCTATATCTAAATTATAAAAGGTCAGTGTATTTAGTCTTGCCTTTCAATATACATCTTGAATTCTATGTTATTCCTCAATGCATGAAACATTGTATCTTACTGCATGTATGAGCGAGATTTATCTTAAAAGAATACACAAACTACAGGTAACTCTGCTCAAGTCAAATCTCTCGGGACCATAGAAATCTGTTCTACGTAAAAATTCGACTTCTTAGAGGTGAATATTACATGTCTTGTATAATCTGTGCCCTGTAACACAAAGACTTACGATTGTTAAAGTTACGATTGATTTTTTCTCGATAGCTTCATTTGGAAACCAGGTACATTCATGGATTAGGATATGATTAAGAGTAGGGTTAGGGCTAGGGTTAAGATTAACATTGATCATCAACTTATGGGTATCATGTCCATGATAAGGCTACTGAGAAAAAAATCAATCGTAACTTTTTATCAATCGTAAGTCTTTGTGTTACACCCCACTGGACTGAAAAAATGCTTTGACTTAGGCAATTATTTGACTTATAGAAGGTAGACTTATACAGAGTTGACTGTATATTATAATTCTTATCTTTAAAAAGTTAACATGTTTAATGATTTGAACTCACTGACATGTTGCAAATAAGATTAATTAAAAGTATCTTCTGTCAAATGGGCTTGCTACAATATTGCAACCACAAAGAGAACATGACAAAAATTAAGATTAGGTTTTTGTGTGCATGTATATCTGGAACTTTTAATGAGTTTTCAATCACCAGTCATTCAGCCAAGATATATTTTAGAATTATGAAAAGGTCAAGTAAGATTAAAACTTTTATAAATCAAGGTGTTTATTTGACTAGTCTTCCCTCTTCGAATCAAATCCCTCTTTACAAATTATTGTGCTTATGATTTTCTTTTGAATGTAAAAATGGTTATATTCTATCTTGAAATACTGCAATACAGCACAGTCTTATTACTAAGTCACGTCCTCATTATTTGGTAAACTTTTTTTTTAATTGTAATATTGAAAGCAATTTTTAATTGTTTTACATTATTGTGAGAGTGGTATTACCTACTCACTGTATTGTATGGGATTTATCACAGAGTATGAAAGTTAAAATATCATGTTATTTGTAAAGTAACTCAATAGTTTCATGGACATGTCTTTGTGATATAATGGCATGACGGCGATGTGAGAAATGAAAATATAAACATCTTTTGCTATGAATCTTGTTTCATTTGTGGTATTCTTTCAAGATCTTGTGGATGTACAGGCGAGACTGTGCATATGAGGGTGTGTTTGTAAAGTCCTAAGCACAAGATGTTTTCTTTGTATAAGTAATATCTGTGCCAAATTGAGGTGGGGGCGCAGGGGATGTTCGCCCCCTCTATAATTTCAAAACCTCTTGTTGACTACATGTTGAAATCATAAAATTTGGCAGCTCACCCCCCTTATCAGGACTTGCACCCCCTCTACATGTATTTTCAAATCTTAGATCCGCCTATGCAAATTTATGTCATTCCTGGAAAAATTGATTTCAAACATAATTTCATAGCACTGAATATATATGACATCTTTGATCGGTATTATAACTTTGATCATTTTATATCACCACCAAACGAAAAAAAGTCCTATCTGAGATGTTTGTGTTGAGAAATAATGAGCCAACTATGAATTATTGAGGGCAAGATTGACATCAAATTTTTTCTAAACTATGATGACCATTTAGATATTCTTTTAGCTCCCGATGACTTGCCAATGTGATGAAAGAGCATGGAAAGCTCATTTGTTTGATACCGATTGGGTCATGGTAGCATAAATATTTTTGCAGATATAGTGTGTACATTTAGTTTTATTCATATTTAATTTAGGTTTTATATTTTGTATGTGATGTTTGGTAGAAATGAGCAGGTGCATGTTAATTTCTGACCCCAACTGTATCTGAATCAGACATGGAGATGTTTGGCATATTTAATGATCACAAGACATCGGCTCAATTTTGAATTATTTCTCTACGTAGAGTAACATATCATTGTTTATTACATATTTTTAATGCAAAGGATTTTTTGTTTCCAAATCAAATTATGATTAAGGGAAATAAATTTCTATTTCAAAATTCAAGAAAAATTTTGGCCATCCCAATTGGCTCTTCATATTCATGTTTGTAAACTTGTGCATAATTTCTTCAATTTTTACTTACAGGTTGGTGAAACACTCCCCAGCTCAAATAAATAAACAGGTTAGAAGGAAAAAACAAACATTGACATTGCATTTGAACTTCTGACAGTCAATATGTTTATTACAAATGTACAATCGTATCAGAGTCAGTATTTTGTTTTTCATAGTAATTGCCTTCTTTAGACGTACGACATGGCATCATATAATAATCAACACTCCCATGTATACACCTGTGAGAAATCAAAAACTCAACATGTACAACAGACTACACCTACACACGACTACAAAATTACAAAATGTCCTGACATCTATTGTCCTAAATAGAAAATATTCTACGATTAAATGGAAAAGAATGTTTGACAATCATTTCTGGGTGAAGGGTTAGGTTACACCATAGCGAAAGTAAGAAATAGAAACTACAGTCTGTGTCAAAAAAAATGGTACAGTCGGGGAAAAAATAATTTAGGTGTGAAATCTTTTTAAATAATGTGTGTATGTGGTACCAAATTAAAGCCAAAAGATTTTCCTTGTTGATGCACTTTGTTCTGTATAATTTGCTTTCGTAAAACAAAAGTTATGCTAAATTTTGTGCGACGAGGAACAAATCAAAATTACGCACGTCTATTGTTCCATTATGCGAAACCTACACAAAAGCATGGACGTCGTGCGAAAATGGATTTTTCTTGACCGTAAAAAACTGGTCATATCTGAAAAATTACAGCACCAAATGTGATGAAAAAAATTGCAGAAGAAAGTCCGATTATCCTGCTTTATGAAAATGCCAAACAATACCAAGTTCTAATTAATATTCATAATATAAAAAAATGTTTTCTGACTGTACCATTTTTTTTTACACAGACTGTATATTGTTCAGGGTGTCTCAGATAACGCGGAACTCGAATGGTCAGTCATTTTTCTCTGTGATTTGCAAGCAAATAATGAAATATTAAAGACTGTGTCATCCTTTTGCAGGCAAAAATCTTACATTTCTACTTTTTGAGAGGATATAGTAGTATATCAATGACTATATCTTCCCAAAACATGATTAAGCTAAAATGTGTATGTTTGTCATTATATTGCGATTATTTTTCATTCCATTATAATTCATTCCTAATTTTTCGTACCTCAAAAATTAAACCGTACGGTGCGAAATTTAAATCGATTGTTGACCGTAAGCGTGGATGTAAAGCACACTGATACGCTGTGTGTGTTCCGTGCTGAGCAAATGAGCTGCACGCGCTAGTTATATCAACGATGCTGATGAAGAGCTGGTCTAGATTGGTAGTCAGATTTTCGTTTCATTACTGATCTAGGCAACAGTATTGAATAGACCGTATAAGGTCGATCATATTCTAAAGTAATGCTAAGTTGCATTAGTTTTCGCAATTTGTGAAAAAGGATGACACTACCGTACCTTTAAATGCATAATTTTAAAGTTCAATCTTTTTCTCTTCCATTTTGACACCCAAATCAATACAAAAGAGACACAAGTAGATGAACAAGAAGGTCAAAACCACATTGCGCAGATCAAAGCAATAGGAATTGCACGGGATTCCTGATATTCACTATTCATGGGAGATTCAAAGAATGGAAATTAACCAAAAAATGTAAAAAGAAATGGAAATGATCCCTACATGTTGTTGCATCAGTCCAAATCCCACCAAATTTTGGGGAGAAAATTTTACAATTAATTAATTTTTAAAACACCTCTTGCTCATTTATTCATGGCTCTTTTAAAATGCACTTGATTGCAAATGAAAAGAAGAAAGGTTGAACATAAAACTGCTGCACTTAATATTTTATCATTTGCTTGCCTTCACTGAGAAAATAACTAACCATTCAGGGGGGCATTTCATCAAAGGATTTGTCTGACATTTTATCCAACAAATTTGCTCTCAGCCAATCAGATGCAAGCATTTCAGTAGCTTATAACATTTTGCCGGATAAAGTGTCCGACAAGTCCTTTGATGAAATGCCCCAAGATGTAAATGCATTGATTATAGTCAAGCATGTATGTAGTTCATGGTGATTATCCTGGCTATGGTATAACCAGGCCTCAACAAAGAGAGAGAAAAAATAAACATTAAATACATTCATACAATTACATGTACATGTAGGATTATCCTTCAAATATTCTTTAGATTAGGGTAAACTAAAAAGTGGCACAATCATTTGAACTGTAAGAGAGAAAGAAAAAGTATTAGAGTCAGAAAACAGAATATATTCAAAACATGGTGTTGATAAGTGGACCATTCATATATGAAGACAGAGACGATAGCAACAGAAATTGGAAACAAGCTACACTTTAACACTTACATTGTATAACATTAGCACAATTCATTTTGCATTCAAGTCGCATTATTTTTATAAGAAAAAATAGTTTGAAACCATTTTGTTTTCTGATTATCCACACATATATGGAAGTGCAAATTACATGTATGTATAAACTTGGGACAAATGTCCCAAAATTTTAATGATATTCAAATGCCTTTCATGTAGTCAAAGTGTCAATGTCTAATATGTATACAGCCACATGCATACTTATCATTCTTGATACTTATGTATACTAGTACATTATATAATCACACATTATTTTTTAATTCGCCAAACTTTGTGGAAAATCTTTGCTTGATTATTTTAACAATGTTAAGTCTTGCTTCAAATAGTTGTGCAACAAAAGAACACAAAGTCAAACAAGCCAGCAAGTGTCAGCTCACTATCTAGGCACGTTTAGGACACAAATTCACTATTTTTCCAAAATAAATTTATAAAGCGCCTAATACACAGTTTCTTATTCTCTACAGGATTAATAGACCACTTCATTGGATTCAGGCTTTTTCCATGCAATGTGTGCACGTTCTCCACTGCCTTGCTAGTATTCAAGCAAAGGCGTCATTCGAGGAGCATATAATGCTGATTAAACTACTGACATTCACATAATACATTGTACCAGTCTTCCATTTACCACCTGGGTGGAGACAGGCAAATGTAGACTAATACCTTGCCAAATGATATTACTGCCATGCCAGGGATTCAAACCCTTTACAGTCTGGTCTATAGGCCAGCAACTTACTGGTGAACCGCTACACTTTTCGTGTTCAATTTCACATAGCTTTTGGTTGGTTTACGGTGTACATGTACATAGTCAGCAGCTGAAATTTTGAGAAAAATTCCATTTGCAAAGATGAAGCATAAAGTGTACAAATTCTTAAAATGTGAGAATATCAAAAATTTACATTTAGACACAAGAAATTGAATGGGAAAAATCAGAAGTGCAATATAATGACAAAATTCTTCAAAAATTCTTCAAAACCATTCTCCTCTTTATCCTTAACTGAATCTACATGGACACAATGGAAAATATTATGAACCTGCTATATCTCATAAATAAGTTAAAAAATAGGAATAAATTACTTTTTTTGATATATAAAAGGAATCTTTGTTTCAATGACATTTCTTGATGTGATAATCATTTTTATATTACCACTCCTCGGAGGCTGTGATCAACTTGGCACTAAATATTATAAAGATACCACACACTTAAGCATCCCTATAATAGTGTTTTCAATGTTTACAGCAATGTAGATGTGAAAAGAGGGATTTATTTGTTCCCCTCTAATATAATGTCTTGGCAAAATACTTATAATAATATTAATTTCAAATGCGCTCACATTTCAAAATTTTCAGTCAAGTGACATCAGTACGATATATACATGTAGGTAAAGCAGGGCTGCCATTACATATATGTCCCACTCGCATTTTAAAGAATTATTTCAAGCCAGATACCCACTTACATTACCTGGGTGGAGTGTGGCAAATGTAGATTAATGCCTTGCCAAAGGAATTTTGTGAAATGATTGGGATTCATACTGTGTACATGTACCTTGTGATCATTAGTTACAACTTAATCAAGAATTATCTTCAATAATGAACATTGAAGAAAACTCACAAAACACTGAAAGCAAGTGGATAATGCCTGGTAAAATTAAAAGGTAACAGAATGTTCTTACGAAAGGGGTATCTCACTGAGTAGCGAACATTTGCAAAGTTTCCCTTGGTTCTCACCAGCAATGGATTGTTCAAATTAATTGTGACTGTTTCACAAAGAATCTTTACATTTGCAAAGAAATGTTGAACATAGTAAAAACAATTCTTTGTGAACATTTGCAACTCGGTGAAACCTGGTTGCGAACATTTGCAAGCACTTGTGAAACAGTAAAGAAATATTTGTATTTCTCGATGAACCACAATGAACTCTAAATGACCCCTGAATTTCGCTAGATTTTATAATAAAGTAAATCTTGCAAATTTTAGCTATTCAGTGAGATACCCCTTTTGGTGGAAACTTGGTACTGGACACTTGGCCAGAGCAGAGGTGTCGGAAGGCTCTGCGGAAAGAAAGGATTGGAGGGGCAAGCCGTTGTGTGTTAACAATGGCTTGCCCCTCCAATGCTTAGTCTCCTGAGAGCCTTCCGATGCCTCTGGGCCAGAGAGGCATTGATGTTGAGTCAAAATGGCAAACGCATGGGTATGCAGTGAGCTTAAAGACTTCTACTGTACAAAAGCAGACATGCACATACCTGAACATGCATCTTACAAATTTGAAAACTATTACCAAATCATGCATTATTTCATAACAGGCATTTCAACAGGATGTAAGTGAACTTGTAAGTGAGACTGTTTCTACAACAGACCGTTCCTTCTGTTTTTAATTGGCACAGCTAGAACACACTATGCTATATTATTGCAAATAATGATTTAATCTGCATTTCCCTATTTTGTCAAGTCAAGTACATTCATCATAATTTTTTTTATCCAACAAGTCTGATTCTCTCAGAAATCTAGGTTTCCCAATGAGTAATCTCACTCATTTGTGGTCATCCAAAAGGGGCTAAATTTACTTTAAGAACTTCTAAGAAGATGTAATTGTTTGCTAAATTTTGTACAGGTGTCTAAAAGATGCACATTTTTTTTTTTTTTTTTCAATTGCTCTCAAAATTAAGGCCTTGATTTTTTTTATCAGAGACAGGCATCAACCTGAACAATCTTATCAACAACTTGATCATCATCGAAAGTGGATTTAGCCCCTTTTGAAATCAAACTCTTCATTTCTAGAACATACATGTTGGGAGCGATCGTCTTGGGTGTTTGTCAAAAAGTTTAAATGAACTGCATGGATTCCTAGTCAATGGAAGACATAGAAATATTGTCGCAGAGTTTCACACACCTTAAAGAACATGTACAGCAATGGCAAGCGTTGAAATATAAAGAAAGGTCCTTTTGGGTTTTTCGGGTAAACTTGAAATTAATATGACAAGCAAAGTGGGATTTTTCTCTTTTTTCAAATTTATGAGAGTTGCATGTAATAAAAGGGTGTTTTGGTGTCATAAAATGGTCTTTCTGCACTCAATACTCATAACGCTTGGGGTTTGCCAAGACTGTACATGGACTTTAAAGAATATACTCTGTAGAGCAATTGTAATGACAAATAGGATGTACGTCAATTACATTTTACCTAAAATATCAATTTCACAAATGCACGCACTTTACTGAAGCTTTTGTACATGCAATATATATTCCGCAAAGTGATAAATGCAACAAAATTAGGGGACTTGTATATCTGGACTAATGTTACCAAATTACTTTGCAAAGATACCGGGTATCTGTGGATAAAGCTCTTTACACAGTGTTTCCAAATTCTATTCAGTCCCTGAGATAGCACTGCTAAAAGGTACGAGATGAAAAGTCTAAATATTTGTAATTGATAATATAAGTGTGAGCATTCAAGTGACACCCAAACCAAAATCATACTTTATACAGTGTAATCAAACTACTACTAAAGAGGAAAGAATTCATTCTTAGAGAAAATCTCAAAGTTGGGGTTTCTGCCATAAAGGGCTGACTGTCGCCATCAACATGAAGCTCAGGGGGGCATTTCATCAAAGGACTTGTCGGACGTTTTATCTGACAAACTGTTACAAGCTACTGAAATCCTTGCCTCTGATTGGCTGAGAGCAAATTTGTCGGATAAAATATCTGACAAGTCCGTTGATGAAATGCCCCCCTGGACTTGCTTCCCAAGAAGAAGACCATAGAGCTTTACATGTAATGCCTTCTTTGCACTTATCTAACATTGAATTCAATATCTTGGAGCACTGGTACGAGCTTTGCAACATTAGGCCTACCTTTAAAAATAAAATATGAAATGCTCCACGATCTGTATAAGAATCATTAGGGGGTCTATG
The DNA here is from genome assembly GCA_940671915.1 of Paracentrotus lividus. Classification (NCBI taxonomy): domain Eukaryota; kingdom Metazoa; phylum Echinodermata; class Echinoidea; order Camarodonta; family Echinidae; genus Paracentrotus; species Paracentrotus lividus. The sequence goes on along the minus strand of CALNVZ010003434.1, from coordinate 16,780,028 downwards.
ACCAATAATGGTCACCTTTTTCTGATACGACAACTGAATTGAGACTTTTCTGCAAGTGAGTGAGAGAGAAGAGATAGAATTGTGGTTAATGAGAGAAGAATATGAAGATATTTATTTGAGTTCTTATATTTGTCACTGGCTTTAACTACATGGACGGTTCTGGCAAAGACAAGCATTTTGTGTTTTCGTTTTTCTACAGACTGTACATAAATTTTGTTTTAAAAAATGGTACAAGCGGAGGAAAATAATTTATGTATCAAACCGTCTCAAATGATAGTACGTAATATGAAATTGAAGCTGAAAGATTTTTCCATTCGATACACTATTTTTTGTATGTATTTTTGCTTTTAAATAAAAGTTATGCTTATTTTTTATAGGAAAAATCGCATTTACACAAACCATTTGTTCGTAGCACTGCAGGGCTCTGGTTAACATGGCCTACATGTATGTATGTTCGAAATCTTTAAAATGCCATACTAACATACAAGAACAAAATGGATTTCACTTGTTTGTAGAAAACTAATCATAATTCACGATCTACAGCACCAAAGAAGATGAAAATATTGCCTAAGAAAGTCTGTTTTTTCTTGCTTTAAGGAAATCTACAACACAACTAAGTTGCGATTAATCTTCATACTATAAAAAAATGTGTCCAACTTGTACCATTTTCATTAATACAGACTGTAGAAGTCTGCGGTATACCTCCATCATACACAACATGAATTCATTTGCAATGAATCATTTAGAATCACATAAACACATATACTACAGGCCCTTGAA
>CALNVZ010003434.1:16767636-16778829 GCA_940671915.1 Paracentrotus lividus | reverse complement strand
TGCATGACATATATTGCAGATAAGGGGCAGAAGTTCTACAATTCATCATCATCATCATCATATTTACAAGGAGTTATCATCATCTACATGTAGGAAGGATATAGACGAGAGAAAATCTACACAGGTCATTCATAGAAGTAGAATTACTTCTTCATTTTTTCTTTCCTTTACTTTAAAGAAAAAAATGAAGAAAAAAAAAAAAAAAAAAAAATCAAAAATTAATGTATATTTGTCATCAACAGTCACAATACCAACCTGAGCAGCATGTCAGTCCAAAACATAAACATGTATATCCTTTCCAAACCTATATTGGATCTAGGGTATTTTCTCAAAGTTAGTTTTTTTTTTCCTTTGTACACATTGAAGATAAATATATCTGAAATGATAAATGGAGATAAGGAAAATAACATTTAATTTGTTATAAAATGATGAACATATATAATAATGGCTGTAATATCAGTGGTGAATATAAATGTTTCTGTGTCATTCTAAAACATTTGTTCATGTTGTTTTGTAATCAGGCATCCATCCATGAGCAAATAACAATGATCCAGCGGGGAGGGGGGGGGGTTTGAACACCCCCCCCCCCCCCCCCCCGCCTGAGATCTCAGCTGCCGATCGCATGAGCACCGCAAAATTTTGCACAATGGTAGTTTGCAATATAATCTACAAGTTTGTATAGTTCATTTTTATGAAATAATGAGATTTTATTTTATATTAATTATGCTTATTTATGCATAACTCATACTTTTTGCTCTAATTTACTAAATAAAGCTACTAGAATACTAAATTTCGGTTTACATATTCTTTGTAGCATTCCTAACAATTGTACTTGCAAAAAAAATTTGGTGTCAAAATCATTATCTTATGTATTCTATTGTTTTACAAATTACTAACGTATTTCTTTGTTTTACGACTTTTTGTTTTTCTTCGTTTTTTGGGGTAAAATTGATTGCAGAATCATTTTGAATAATGATTATGCTAAAACAAATAAATTTTAGCCAATGAAAGTGAAAATAATTTAATCTTAATGAATCATGTGAGAAAACTCTATGTGCATTGACTTTGTAAACAAAATCACGTTTTTGAGCGGTTTTTGGTCTGACTGATATTTTTTAAAATCGTGCAGTGTCGTAACCGTACACCTATGCCCAATTTTTGCGAAAATGGTTTTAAAAGATGCGCAAGACTTGCAAGTAAAAGTCAAGTAGCGGCGCAGTCAAAAAATTTTGCGCAGCGGTATGGTCGCACGTGGAAAATGTCTAGGGGGGGGTGGTTATATATCAACCCCCCTTCCCTGCCTTTTTAGGGTTAAGCAGGGCTTCATTTTTGAAAATTGCAGAAGTGCTATCAATTATTCTCCTGAAAGACTCGAGGAGAGTTGTGAGGAGAGTTACTCCATAGGGTAACTAATTATATTAGAAACTTAAGGAAAGCTAACCATTGCTCTACTAAGAATTGTTTAGGAGAGCTTAAGGAGAGGAAGAGCAATCGCTCTAAAAAATGAAGGTCTGGTTAAAAAGACTCTAAAGTTATGAAATATAGATCTCCTACATGTAAAGGTACAACAATTTATAAATCAGAAAATATCACATGTAACAAAATGGGCTGTTTTTAATAAGCTGTTTTTAATAATGAAATTACCATTATCTCTCCGTTCTTTTATTTGTCCCTCAAACAGAAAAAATCCTTCATTACAATAGTTCTTGTCACACCTATCTTTTGCTGCATGCACATTAATACATAAATGAGACTACTTACAATATTCAGCAGAAATTTTAAGTTGTTGCCACTACATATCTCTCACTTTAAAAATGTTGAAAGGGTAAAATTTCTCACCTTCGGGCTGGAAAAAACACAGATTTTAAAGTTTATCTTGACTTTTTCTCACACACAATTTAACTTTCTTCTTGAAGGTCCCATGATAATCTTGCCTCCAGTCTTTCTGTAAAATGAAAACATACATGTATAGTCTATCAATACAAATAGCACTTGAGCAGGAATTTATTCATTTTTTTAGTATTAAGAATTTAATCACAACCTGGTAGTGTTTGGTACATCCTAACAGCAACTTTCTTCTGCAATTTTTCATCTCATTTGCACTGTAGTCTTGAGGTTTAGATTAGTAGCTTGACTTTTATTTAACAAATTAAAAAAATTATACCAAAAGGCATTGGCGATGTGAATGTCGCGTTTTCCATTGTCATCTATTGCGACATAGAATTCTTCTACGAAAGATGACCTAATGCGACCACCAGGTTATATGCAACATTGCTTAAGTCATGACATTGAAATGTGGAAGTCGATGTCTAAAAGTGATTTGGAAAGGTTGATATCAGTTCATCTAAGCATTATTGTGTGGTGTGAGGTTTTGGAATATTTAGCAAAATGATGATAAATTCACCCAATTCGGCTTTGAGTCACATGCACTTACACAGAAATGCATGTATGGGGCAACACACATTCAGCTTTGAGTCACATGCACTTACACAGAAATGCATGTATGGGGGCAACACAAAATGTTCAGCCCGAACATATCAGCTGTTTTGAGTACATATTTTGGGTAAACTATTAGGGCAGTTAAAGAATAATCCTTCATTGTGGAGCTTTTTACTAGAATATTCTTCCTAAATAATAATACACTATTTATAAAGCGCAAAATGAGAGGTTACTCCCCTAAGAGCTGTACAAACAAAATATAGCATGAATATACTTGTAACAGGAAAGCTCACAATAATATTCTTCATCTTTCCCTCTACACTAGATTCCCTTTATTTAAAGCTACCAAAGAGATTTGAAAGTTACTCACAGCAGCATCTACATTTGCGGGTGACTCGTCATTGGGGTCTGCCAACATTGAAATGACACTGAGAAGTATTGTCTCGACCGTGTGGATCGGTAACCAGCGTTCTGAAGGCTTCTCATAACCATATTTGTCTTCGCCAGGCTCGTGGAGAATTGAAATACAAACGTCACCATCTTTTCCAACTGCAGGGTGTGAGAGAGAGAGAGAGAGAGTATAGAGGTAGACAGACAGAGAGATAAACAGACAGAGACAGAAAGAGAAGGAGATAGAGAGACACACAGACAGACAGACAAACAGACAGACAGACAAAAAGACAGAGAAAGAGAGAGAGGAACAGACGAACAGACAGAGACAGAGAGAGACAGACAGATATAGAAAGAGAGACAGACAGAGATAGACAGACAGACAGAGAAAGATAGACACAGACAGACAGAAAAAGAAAATTTAAGGCATTTTCATAGTTATCTACATACATGTTGTATACAGCGTATTTCAAAATAAAGCTAGAGTAATTCGAATTCAGAGGGCTCACATTAAAATCTTATTTATTTTGGTAATCAATATCGAACATGTAATAAAGAATTACACCTAACCTTTGGATGTATGCCTTTCTTGCATGACAGATGTGACATATTATAAAGGTGGCATCTCTCTGAGCGAAGAATGCAGGCAAAAAAAAAAAGCAAATTTGTATAGTGACATACCGGTATTAATATACAATGTATTAAAGGGGAAGTTCACCCTGGAATTTTATTGGTTTTGAAAAATGCAGAAAAATAAAAGAAAAATAAGAGTGAAGGTTTGAAGAAAATCGACCAAAAAATAACGAAGTTACGAATATTTTAAGTTTTAATTATGTGACGTCACGTGCGAGCTGCTCTCCAATGTGTTGTGTATGGAAATTCCATAAAGTGTCATTTTTTTCAGAATAATATTAATTATTTCACCTGTGCGGTTGATATATCATCAAAACTATGTTCGTATACATGCCTCTATGAAATTGACCCATTCCTATATCAAGAACCATGAAAAAATACAAATTTATGGAATTTCCATACACAACACATAGGAGAGCTGCTCGCATGTGACGTCACAGAATCTAAATTTTAAATATTCATAACTTCGCTATTTTTTGCTCGATTTTCTTCAAACTTTCACTCATATTTTTCTTTCATTTTTCTGCAATTTTCAAAACCAATAAAATTCCAGGGTGAACTTCCCCTTTAAGAGAGTCTAGCCTCCTCAGTAGGTATCAATATTTTCTTGTGTAACACCTAATAAAGCAGTACAAAAGAAAATATTCCATAGTTGGCCAGACTCTCTCTAAATGATACTATGCGAATTTACTTCATTTGCCTGCTTCGTTTGCATCTCAGGGAAAAGCACCCTTTAGAGAGTAAATTGCAATTGAAGGGGACAGGTACAAAACCAGTTTTTGTCTATTTTGAGAAAATGATACAAGACTTGAGAGATTGCTTTTACTGCAGGCACATATAGGGTTTTGTCGGATGATGTGTACCAGCATTCACTCAATGTCCAGTTATATTCTGAGGAGCAAAGCAGTACATATGAAAATGCACCATGTAAATGTTCTTAAACAAAGAACTCAGACGAGACAAAACTGTGTTTAACTACATGTATATTTCATTGATGGGGAGACAAAACCTTGGGCCTGTCGGATAAACCTTTTAACCGGAGTCTTTTCTGGTTTTGCTGGATTTTTTCCTGACTCTTTTCCATTGCATAAAAACTTACCAGAGTTTTCAAAAGAATTATGCAATCAATTTTAGGGGGTTTTAAAACTATAAATAGGTCTACATAACCTGAGTTTTTTAACCCGAGAAAAGTCAGGTTAGGAAAAAAAAATTTATGCAACACCACCCTTGTATCTCAAGAGTGTCGAGTATTGATCAGGAGAGCGACGAAACATGGCAGCCAAACACTTGAACTTATGGGACTGCCTTTCTTTGACAAGCTGCAATGGCTTCATTTTGGGGGTAAGAGAGCTGGGATTTACATTAGGACAGGACATTTCGTGACTGATTACCCAAAAATTAGCCAGAAAGGTGATTTTTTTTTAAACCAAAATTTGAGATACATGGCCTTGTCACCCCACCGACGATGTATACTTTACATACACGTTAGGTGAAGAAGAGTATTCAGAATTCCCTTGCGTCAATACTTACTATTTGGATGCCACATCTCTGATTCAAACTTCATTTTAGGTGGCTTTTCCGGGTATTCCTTTGGGAAGGTTAAATGTGCTTTGAAATATCCTCCTTCACTGTGAGATCAAAAATGAAAAAACATACTTAACAGTATCAAGAAAATAATGGATAACCTGAAGAGATTTTTCTTCAACAAGTTTTTTTCCCATGATATCTTGTGACACCCCTCGCCCGAAGTCACCCCCAACCTCCATCACCCACCCCCCCCAACAGAAAAAAAAGTAAATACTTGATCCGCCACTACTCTCACATATAATAAATTGTCATTGCTATTCAGGTAAACGATTTCAGCCTATAGAATACAAATCAACTCTAAATAGTCAGGTCTCTTCCATATCTCGAAAGCCTCTTTTCATGAAAGTGTTGATAACTTACTAGAAAAGTATCAGGAGTCCAATAACCATCACCTCCTCCCATTTGTAGAGATCATCATCATCCAAGACCGGCTGAAAATCCAGCCACAGCGTCTTCTTTAATTCTGTCCAGAAAGATAAGAGATGGAAGAAAAAATGAATTCACGTGCACTGCAACCCTAGACTGTGAGCCATGATCATGCTCCCGGCGACAAACATGTACTGTATGCTCCACTAATAAATTGTTCATAGTGTTCACACTTATCAAATCACTAACCCTGAACTTAACACTAATATACCCTACCCTATTTTTTTTTTTTGTTTTTTTAGTATCCTTTAAGGTTTTACATGTTAAAAGAGACACATAAATTCACCAAAATTTTGATTATAAACAATTCACTTTAGTATTCTCAGAAGCATCTAGTTAGAGTGGAGCACCTAGAGCGAAAGTTCGCACCAACCGGTGCAATATTATGCTGCGAGGGAATTTCTCGCAGACATAAAGATAGCTTCGCAAGTTACGAGTTGCAATATAATATAACCATCCTAAATTACTCTAAAAATATTCACCCTGAAATCGTGCACATTTAGACAATGTGAGGACATATTTATCATGTTATATACAAAATTCAGAGGTCCCTAGCCAGGGAGCGGGAGAAGATGGGAGACCGGGGGTGGGGACTGACGAGCGTTGCTACCCACCCCCAACACACTTTTTCTTAAAAGCAACCACGTAGATACAAACACTATTGAGAAAAATGAACCAACAAAATTAGTGTTTAATTAGCCTGTTCAGCCCCCCCACTTTCGGCTCAGCCCCTCCACTTTCAAAAACGCTCCGTGGCCCCTGCAATTAACTTTTGTTAGACCTACTTCAAATTTACTTTTGGCTACAACTAAAGTTGGCCGTGGGCTTTAAAACATATTATTGTTTATTTTTAAATTCAATTTGAAAATTGAGAAAAATTTGTTTCAGAAAAAGGTACAAACTTGTTTGATACAATTACGAAACTGAACTCATATTCAATAATAGCCGCTCTTCGAGTCCGGTGACTTAGAGTCACCAGGTATGGCCTTATCGTCGTTTCGGAAACCACTCGCTCAAATGCTTGTACACAAGTGAATGGGGGTGGAAAGAGGAAGCGCTGCTGCACTGTATGATGGAGGTACCTTAGTCCACGCACTTAGTTTTCAACTGCTAAAAAGTTCAATAATTCAATGTTTTTATCAAAAATTATTATCTCTATTAAATGTTGAATATTCCAAGGAACATTTATAAAGAAAACTACGGCAGAAATATTTGGCGAATGCGCAAGTTGGAGTCAATTACGCGACCGCGTCAACTTTGCTTTGGCAAAACTGAACGGTACATTAGTCCACGCACATACAGTAAGTGAATGTAAATTTTAATTTCCTGTCTCAATTACGTGTATTCTTGACGATTGCATGAAATCATGAAAATACAAGAAACCAATGATTTTCCCTAATTTTTTTTGGTGATATCTCCGATAAGGCCTCGTCACACCGAGTCCGGTCCGGTGACCGGTACGGCAAACCGTCTCAAATCGCTACATGAGCGATCCCATAAAAACCGTACCGGTTGCCGTTCCGGCTAGTACGGCATAGCCCGTGTTTGTTGTGACCAGTCTCATTGCAATAGTACACGGCCGATTCATTTCGACCGTTTTTGCCCATTGTTGAACCGGAACGGGCCCGTGCCGTGACCCGGACCGGACTCGGTGTGACGAGGCCTTTAGGCTTGTTGTTTCTCCACTGTTCAAGAAACTGAGCACACATATCGCGTCGCATCGCGCGTATTAGAGGGTGCGTGGACTAATGTACTGCGTGGACTAAGGTACCTCTACCATACAAAGTGACTGGCGGTTTCCTCAATCACGATTATGCCCCGGCCCGGGCCCAGGTATTTTGAAATTTGGACAAAAATTGCATCTTATGAAACCCAAATTTATAGCAAATTTTCAATAAAGATACATGTGGTAATATGTCAAGTTACATGTTTGTACATTCATCAAGGAAATGTTAGACTGACCGAACAATAGAAAACACTGTGTCAGTCACAGTATCACACAGGTCGGTGCGCATACTTCTTCCATACACACAGTCACACAAAGCTCGAGTTCATTCATTTGCACTGCACTGCATGCCCTTCAATTCATTGTGCACAATAAACATACGATTATTGTGAATGCAAACTGCGACTACGTAACTAAGCCATTATCACGAATTTGCGTTTACTTGGGTAAAATAATGAACAGATATAACACTAAATGAAAAAATATACCTTGAAGCTGTTTAGACAGCAGTAACGCTGCTCGTGATGAAGCCATATTATGCTAAAATACGCACATCGAACTCAGCTTTTCGGAAGCCTTGCGAGGAGAAAGAAATAAAGATTGAGCGATACATCGATATCGATATGTGACTCTAGAAATATCGTTCTCGGGCCGACTTTCGACTTTTTTTTTTTTTTGGGGGGGGGGGGAGGGGGGTCTACAATACAGCTGGAGAGGAGCCGGCCTGAATGGGGTTGGGGGCTTAGCAGAGCGGGGCGCGGAGCGTTTTTTGAGTGTGGCTGGGCCGAAAGTGGGGGGGGGGCTAAACAGGTAAAATCAACAATGTATTTTGGTCATTTTGCGTCTTTGTAAAGTTTTGCTGAAAAAATGGGGGGGGGCTGCAGCCCCCCACCCCCCCGGTTTCCGCGGCCCTGCAGAGTACAACACAATTATTATTTTATTTATTATTTTTAATGGATTTCTTTGCACCAGGACCATTTATCTCCCCATTTAAGGTGCGTACGTTAGACCAAGGGTACCCAGAAAGGGGGGGGGGGGCGGGCAAGAGGGCAATTGCTTCATTTTGGGGCAAATCGAATTTATTGCCCCAAGCCCCCCCCCGAATTATGCATTTATTATAGTGATGCAGTAGCGGACGCAGACCGGAGTCACACAATGAACTTACCGGGCCCATGCGTAAACATAATATAGCCGCTCTTGTCCCCAGACAATTGGGCCCCCGAAATGCATTCAATCCGCGCCTGTGATGTGCTTTTTTTTTATGGCTCTAAAATGGGAAGCTAGGCGCTACCTCGCGTAGGCCTATTGCAGTCACCGCCGTGTCACATCGGATCCAGGCGGGGGCGCAGTGGACGCCGCCCCCCGCTATTATTTGAAAACCACTCATGGACTTTACATGTTAAAATCAGAAAATTAAGCTGCCCCCCACCCCATCCTCAAATCCTGGACCAGCCACTGCATATTCATCTGAAACCAAAAAGCTGGGGGCAAATGTTTTCTTTTATGAAGAGGTCCTATCATACAGTGCGTATATTTTAAAAAAAAAGCAACAAGATATAATTTCAAAGTTGTGAAGATTGTGTTAGGTTTTACACCAAAGTGAGAAGTAACACGTTTAAGCCACATATTATCTCCTCTTTCCATTCCAATGATATCTTATGTATTCACACAAGATCAGGATGATGGCTGAGTTACCATTATTTTTGGACAATGGGACAAAGTGGACATGGGGCCAAGTTTTAGACACGGCCAGAATCATGGCATCTATATAGAAATTAAATCAACAAAATGGAATAATGGAATTGATAATCACAACTTACCATTGTCTTCTTCACGTTGTCTCTCTCTAAACATTACATCCCATGCCCCTCAACATGACCCCCATTCCTTACCAAGTTTTCCACACAGAGATTAGCTTGTTTCTCCATCTCACGCACAGCCCTGCGGATCACTGGGGCCTTGTGGCGTAAAGTATCAAACTCATCATTAATGATTCTTTGTCAGAGAGTTGCAATGTCAGGTGGAGGGGTAAGAGGCCCTAAACACTTTGCTCTTAAGATAACCCCAAAGAAAAAAGTCACAACACGTCAGATCCGGAGATCGCGGGGGCCACTCCACATCATAATACAAGGCAACCACTCGATGTCCAAAAACCTCAGCCAATCTGTTTCTTACTGCAACTAGTCGATGGGCTGGTGCATCCTGTGCCCACCATAGGCGTCTGGACACGCCCCTTTGTTGCATAGGAATGTTTTCCATTAATTCAGGAATCACATGTTCATTTAAAATCTGGCCTCCACCTGACATTGCAACTCTCCGACAAAGAATGATCATTTATGAGTTTGATGCTCCAAGCCGTTTCTAAAACTTGGCCCCATGTCCACTTTGTCCCATTGTCCAAAAAGAATGATTACTCAGCCATCATCCTGACCATGTACGCTGTAAAAAAATATTTGTATTTTTACAGCAAATCTGCTGTCAGCAGAGTCGCCATAAAAAATGTCATTCAAAAAACAGTTTTGTTGTAAGTTTCTCCTAATTACGTGAGAAATACAAAATATACATCAGGAGTAACACATTTTTTTCCGTTTTAACCAAATACATATGCTATAAAAGTCTAATGATATTTTTCCTTCTCTTTCATCAATTATGCTTAAGGGAGAAATTTACAACAAAACTGTTTTTTAAATTACATTTTTGTATGGCGACTCTGCTGACACCACTTTGCTGTATTTTTTTTATTATTTTTTTTTTATTTATTTATTTTTTACAGTGTATGAATAAATAAGATATCATTTGAAAGAGGAGATATGTGGCTTTAACGTGTTACTACTCACTTGGGTGTAAAACTAACACAGTCTTCAAAACTTTGAAATTAAATCTTGTTGTGTTTTTTTTTTCTGATACGCACTGTTTAGACCCATGTCCATAAACTCACTGAAAATCTAAATAAGTGCAAAATTCCGACAATCAGACATTGACATTATCATGATTATTTTGCTTTGTGTCGGTGATGCACTCTGTAAATATTCATAATGAATGAAAGCGCCATAAAATATAAAAACAAAAACAAAAACAACACATTAATTTTTTTTCCTCCAAAATCCTGGATAGGCCAATTTAGCTTGTGCTTCGAGATTGCTTTATTGTTATTTCGTTTTATAATATAAATTTATACACGTCAGGCTCGGACTCCCGGGGCGGGGCCCCGCCCACCCTCAAACCAAAAACTTAGTGCCTAAAGACCCACCCCCTCCCCGGTAGGCCTACATTCAATTTTTCTACGTCACGCTGCCCGAGGGTTTTTTTTTTTTAAATTAGTTTTTAAATAGTTTTTGTCACTTGGTTTAAGATCAATATGGCGCCCCTAAGTTAAAGGGGCGCCCCCTAAATTTGGGGCTCATATGTTTCAGGTCAATTTGGCGCCCTTTCTCCCCTTTTCTCCTCTTTTCAGTGACCCCTGCGCGCCTATATACCCAGGGAAAAGGGCCCCGATCCCGCTTTCGGGTCAATTAATTTGTCAAACTTCAGCTCGCTCTCAGTCGCGCTCGCACATCGCATGTTTTTATGATCTGCCTTAGTTTCCTAGCCATGTTGCCCCCCCCTCCACATCAGCCAGTTAACCATAATATTTAACGCGTACGCTTGTTCCCGGCTTCTCCGGAAAAGGCTCAAGTATAAGGAGGGAAATCTCGAAAAATCACACTAAAATGAGATATAAATAATGAAGAAAAATACATAATAAGCAAAGATATAAATATACATTAGCATTTCTTCCCGACCTATTTTTTAATTAGGGGTAGTTTTCAATTCTTTGAGGAAAAATCTTGAAATCCGGTCCCAAATAATGGTCCAAAAACCTGTGAAAAGTGGGTATTTTGCTGCCTTCCCCTCCAAAAGCCTGAATAGAGGGGTAATTTTGATGCAGCTTCCCTTCAAAAGCCTGTAGGGGTTAATTTTGACACGGCTTCCGCCTGAGTGGGGGGGGGGGG
>CALNVZ010003434.1:16756332-16767570 GCA_940671915.1 Paracentrotus lividus | reverse complement strand
AAAAGTTTTTGAAGTCAAAAGTGCTTAAAAATTGCCCCGAGTTTTTCGACAATATTTTTATTATCATCTATTTCATCGATTAAGAAAAGAATGATATCGTAAACTATGAAACTGCCCTTCTTTTTTGGTCATTTTATCATGTAATCATCACTGTCAATTGCATGATTTCTGCCCAATCTTCGGCATGATTAAAATGCAACAATAAAAATAAAGGTATTGTATCACAGCTATTAAAAAGAGCTTGCTTTCAAGTATACGCCTGAGGCAAAATTTCTGCTCCCGTATCGTCGCGGCTAGCTCGCAACGTTTTGTGGGCGTCATAATCCTGTTCTCAAAAAGGTATTTGAACCACAGAATTCAATATTCCGTCTTCATGTTAAATGATAATGAAATTATTAGTAATAATGAAAAAATGAGTGGCAGGCCGATTGCCCTCGCAGAATTTCAGATTTTGGTAAACCGATTTGTTTTCCCCCGTCACACTGAGCGGGGGGGGGGGGGGGGGGGGGGGGGATAAAATAAAAATCTGTGCTACCAGAAATGGTGACTATAATTTCAGGTTATTTACTCTATTAATAGTGTTGGAAAGTAAAGAAAAACATTCCGACCAATATTTTTTTAAAGTTATTCATGACAGTGAAATGCTGCATAAGGCCTACCGGTAATTACAAAAAAAATTAATAAAAAAAATAAATAAATAGGGAGCCTGATGAAACAAAATTCGGCGGCACAGGAATTGGAAGAAGTTTGTGAGTATTACCGGTACTATCAATCAAAGGTATCTTGCCGAACACTTTCATTTCTCTCTTTGCACATAATTTTGAGATAGGGGTCGCAGCAACAAAATATTTAAAATAGGGAGGGTCGCACAAATCCCCACGTTCGATTTTATCTCAATGTCGTACATTCGTATCTCTATGTCACGCACGTACGTACGGCCCGCGAGCGCGCGCTGACGATCTTCAAAACAACTTCCGGTTTTGAGAAGACTACTTCCGCGAAATTTCACGGAGACTGTCGATCAAAATCTTCTAAAATGCGAGGAAAACAACAACGAAGTCCGGGAGAAATATGTGCCGACTGTGGAATGACAGGTAAGATAACTTCGTTTTAATGTTAATTGAATGAATTGAGTGAATTATGAATAAATGGATAAGTGGAAAATGTGAATGATAAGTTGTGTTGATGTTTTGGAAGCTAACAGTAACATGGGACGTGTGTTAGAAGGGGCAATACGGGGCTCTCCCCACTGTCTACCCCGAACCTTGGGCGGTGGGTGGTTGCAATGCTCCGCCGAATTGCAAAGATGTGAGCACCGTGAGAATGATGATGCATGATAATGCCGCGCCCGCGCCCCGAGTGCTCAAATCAACCTGCCTTGACCTGGGCTTGACCTGGGCTTGGCCCGGCCTGGGCACAGTTTTACTGTATTAAGTGGTTGTTTTCGCTGTGGTTTTATTTTCGCAAATTTTGTGAGTCCATCTTCTTGAAAATTTCCACTTCAACTTAAGCACTGACTAGATCTAACGTTAGAATAGTCTAGAGTCTAACGTTAGTCTATCTATTCGCAAATCGAGGCAAGCGCGAATTAAAAAACCAGCTATTGCAAGCTTACGAACATGTAGACTTAGTGCGAATTTAAAGGAGAATTGTCCCTTTGTAGATAGTTGGCTTACTGTGGATGCAGAAAAATCAAAGATTTGGTGAAAATCGGATAAATGATAAGAAAGTTATGAGTATTTGAATATTGAGATCGCTAATGACATAGGAAATCTCCCATTGGCAACGCGGTCACCATTTGTGATGTCACGAAGGGAGAACTCCCCATATGGTGTGCACAAAAACTCATTAGCCTTTACATCAAGCAACCGATAGAAACAGCTCTTTCAGAAAACTGTCATATATTACCAACATCCCATAAAAAGATCCTATCCACCCTTTACGAACAAAAAAAGAGCATTAGTACATGACAAAATAGGAAAATCCCGCATACACTCACACATCTTCCGCGTGCCAAGAAATCCTAATAAGTACCAAAAGCTAAAAATCAATCCTCTTATTCCACTGCAGTTCGAAACCCCAATATTTGGGCTTCGTCCCATCACGAAGCAAACTCGAGGGATAATCCCTTTAAGAACCGGAACATGAGGCCGCCAGCCGCGAAAATGTTTTCTACCGCAAAAACAACCGACGACAGTAAGGCGAAGGCCTATAGACGAGGCTTGCCGAGAAGAAGAAAGAAATTATAGGATAAAAAATAAAAAAAAAACAAGGCGCAACACGAAAACACCCATGATATCACAGACAAGCATCTATGATATATTGCGCTTAAGTATTAACCATGGACCTTGATGATACTAATAACCGATGATGACTGACATTCCTAAACCTGCGACAACACGAAAACCCCGAAAACATGGTGGCGACCCACCAGATCACCGAATCAGCTCGCAAGCTTGAACTGCACAGCCCCCCCCCAAAATCCATGTATCACTTACACTAGGCCTTGCATTTAAGTCAGTTGTTTGAAAGGTTAACCTCTCTACACAGATTCCAAGTCGGCTATCGCAAAAATAATTAACTTCTTACGCGCACGGTTACATTAAGTCCTAAAAAAGTAACTGAGTAACAAATCTCACAATCTAACAATACAGGAAAATATTAAGTTGCAAAACCAAAGACTGGCATCTAGCTCAAACAAGAACAAGCGTCAACCTCAAAACAAAACAGACACATACAACAGCAAAGCACCTAAAAAGTGGAACGGAGACGTGGAATGCCCACATCGGCGCAATACTCCAGCTTTCCAGCTTGTTTCCCATGGCACCCCACCTCGCCGCGATCTCCGCTACCTATATAGATAATACAAAGACGAAATGAACACAGAACATCCATTTAACGCCAATTGACCACGTACTTGCAACGTTAAATCCTACCACCCTACGAAAATAATAAGACTACGCCAGTACCTAGTATAATTAATCTATTAAACATTTGTCTGTACCCCAGCAACCTTTACCCGTCATCCCGTCGCGAAGCGACGGGAAACAGGTGGTACTCAACTAGCCTAAGCGCAAGGATAAAGTAATGAAACAGAAAAATCAACGCAAAAATACCCAGGCACAGGCGCACAAAACAAATGTCCAAATCGCCTAATATGTGCAACACATCTACGGAAAATGCGTACATTACATGAACTCTGAACTGGAACCACAGATGCGAACCCCTGGACAAGCGGCCGCGAGCTTTCAAAAGGAGGGCACGCGAGTGAAAAAAACAGCCGAACAATAGCCAAAAGATACGGGGGGGGGGGGGGGGGGGGGGTGGGGGGGGGGGGGGGGGCAAATGTGAAAAAGTCACTTGCTGTGAATAGCAGCAATCACAAGCGCGAATCCATGTCGGTTAAGGACCTTTTAGAGAAGGAGTCGACCATACACATTGAAAGTCACTCATCGAGACACAATCGACGCGCAGCGCACCGAAAAGGCTTAGAATAATGAAGAGAATCCGACACATAAATGCACCATCTAACACATCACCAACCGAGTGACAAAGGGCTCACATGACCACCGAGCCCATAACTACACCCTCTCACATTATGGGAATGACACAGTAAACACCTCATAAACAAAAACAAATGCGAACGACAACGCGATCAAAATACATAACACCAGGACGCCAGGAACAAGACTTGAAGAAAAGTTTGCGGAGCGGCGAACCGAGCCGGAAAAAAGACATAATACAATAATCTAACGAAATTAAGAGCACCCACTCACTGCACACGCAATCATCCTAAGAATCGAGCGCCGAAGCGGCACTAAAATACGTACATATCCATCATTGGTTGAACCTAGGCAAATCACCTCAAATAACAAAAATAAATCGAGGCAAGTGCGTAAAAATAACATAACTACAATGGAACACAAAGGGACCACATCAGCTCAGGAAGAACCGCGAGCGGATGCGCAGCAAAAAAAAAATGCCCTCAGACACCGAAGGAAATAAAACACATCCTTCCCTCCCCCTCTTCCCTCCCCTTAAAAAAAACGCAAAAAAGGGGGGCCTGGCCCCCAGCCCCCCCCCCCGCCGCCCGCTGGAATTCGAAGCACTCGGCACATAAATAGACATCCCATACAGACCACACATAATCGTGATATGACAATAAATTGTATTTGAAAGTCCTTCAAAGTTGGGAGCCATTATCTGAACGAATACTGAGTCTCGACATCAAAATCAAGTCGGATTTTTAACCGAATAGGCCCACAATGTTAAAACATTCATGGTAAACTGTGATCCTGAAATTTGTGAAAAGGATTGAGAACATATAAAAGACCTATATACCATGGCTACTATGCAGCAAATACCTTCTGTATGTCGAAGCACGTTGCATACATTCTGAGCCGGTGAATTTAAATCTAAAAATTGGTGCCGAATCATGAATAAATATTGATTTTAAGTGTAACTTCAAAAAATCACATTGCATCACATTGCCACATTGAACAGACTTCAGATATCCTAACATTCCTCCAGTGTAGCTAATTAACCCGACATACAGATCAATAAACTGGGAGCGCCTAAAGATGGGCATGGAGGCAGGGGTGGACACGAAGGCAGCGCAAATCCCAAGAATTGCCAAAAAAAAATACAAGCGTCTAGGCTGATTAATCAACAGATCACCCAAACAACTAAGGGGCAATTTCATTCAAATAAACCAAACATAACATTAATACCAATTACAAAACACACAACACATACACAATCAGAGGTACACGTTCATGTCAAAATAAATAACGCTGATTATACGTCCATCGTCTTAAGATTCCGCCTGCTCCGTCAAAAACAAACATCTTGCCTGTTTTTTTCACTCGCACCCGGAAGCTTCCACTGGAGAGGACTTGTAAAATGCATTTAAATACTTAATTGATGTTCAGTTTCGCGATTCCGTTTGCAATTCGCCGATGCTCATGTCGTAAAATTTAAATCTGAGTCGTGATGTCAAAACGCCATTCTTATTCAGCGGTTTTAATATTTTTCTCAGAATGTGAGATTTGAAACCATGTTTACTTTACAACGCGGGAACGGGGACACAAAGAACATCCACCATCCTGTTATCCATCTTTATATCCAACGTGTTTTGTAAATTGCGTTTGTATATGATTCATGTTGGTTTTAAAATTGAAAATGAACATTGAACACACCCTAATAGATTAATGAGCAACAGACGAGAGTTGCGCAATTAGTAACTCCAGATGTCAGTAGGTACATGTATCAGACGCCTTCAAACATCACGAATGCCCTCTCTATTAAAAATTCCTAATGGTAATGATAGAGAGCAATGGAGGCTTGATAGGATCTCCATGAAGTGCCATAAAGGCATCTATTAAAGCTATGGTAAGTAAACATGTAGTACTATTTAACCGACTCTTCTGCTCGCAAAAGATCAAGGTTTGGCAATCGACATGTTGTTGACTGTACATTTTGGGAATCCACTTGTCATAATTTTCACTTTGCTGTGATGTAATTATTTACTAACTAGAAACATAAACTATAATCCGTATGCATGTATGAAGGTTCCTAATAGAGAAATTATTGGTTGCCTAAGAGAACAAATTTGAAGGAAAAGAAGTACACAAATGTACAAAGCAATTGTTCAAGATTATCTATCAATGTAATGTCATGAACAGTAATTAATAATCATTTGTAGTCTAGAAGTTATTATTTAGGGTTAAAGTGCTTTCCCTGTTAATTTGAAGAGCTCTTACATGTATGACAAGCTAAATGTACAGCTCGAGAAAAAGATGCATTGAGATAAGCTCCTTTTCATGAAGGGTTTCTTCTCACTGGTCATTGCAGCCTCAGTCTTCTCAAGAATTCACAGCGATTTCTCCTGGTTGACTTGCTTTAATGCCTTATGTACAGTCTTTGATTTTTAACATTACCAAAGATACTACATAGAAACCTCATAATAAAAAGCCTTGGCCCCGCCGCATTCTCGAAACACAGTAATTAAAAGTCTAAGTTCTTGGACAAACGCGCAAAGGGACATGTGTGATGATAGGAAAATCATGCGTTCAATGAATGTCCATGAAAGCTAGCGAGACAGGAGAAACGGCCCAGGCTACAGGATAATAATTTGCCCATGATCTATAAATAATCACAGCTCAGGTGATTGTATATGGGCACAGATCCAGACATTGTTCCGAGGTGGTGATTGTTCAACTTTTCGACCCATGTTTTGTGTCAAGTGTTCAATAAGTGTTTTAAAAGTACAATAAGTACCATATACTCACCACAAACGTGTATGAAATAAACTTATGCAAATGAGAAGTCAAGAAAGCATTTCAAGGTCATATGACATTCGACAACAGGCGCTATTAATACATGAAGAAAAATGATAATATGCATTAAAAATGCTATTTCAACCAATATTCTAAACGGTTGTTAAGGATATGCAACCAACAAAGTATGTATTCTCTCTGTCTTAATAATCTGCTCCTCTTCGGTAAAATACAACACCTAGTAGAGTAGACAATGAATCCGAATTTATTCTTAGAGTATCATGGCGTCAAGCTAGCTATCCGTCACAAAAGTTAACTGAGCTTGATGTATAATAATAGTTTAATTACTCACCCCGCACCGCAAATACTGAAACAAAATTATTACTTTACAGTAAGTGTTAATGGTTCTTTGTTCATAGGGGTATTTTACCACAACAAGTTGCTCCGGCCTGGCTTACACCAATAGTTTTTATGGAAATATTTCAATGGAATAATTACCCAGTACGTGTCTCAATTGGTTACAGTTGTCACTATTGTAAATGAAATTGCCGAAAAACGAGCCGAACTGAGATCGCATTAAAGTTACTGTATTACAAATATTAAATGGTTAAGAGAGACAGTGCACATGCAAGTTTTTATCTGCTTAAATCCTAGTAACCATTGAAACAAATGCAAAATTCAAAAAAGCACCAATTTTCTGGTCCCTGTTACGAAACCGCATGAAATATAAAATAATTAAATATGAATGTGATAGTCAATATGTTATGATCTGTTGTTGAAGTGTTCAAGACCTTCAAAATAAAACGTAGACTGGGATTTCAACATTTAGATTATCAAAAAAGGTCTTCTGTCCCCGAGTCCGTTGTACATGCAAAACACGTGGACTTGCCCATATATATTAGCAGGAGCCAAGTTGTAACATAGAATCTAGTGTACATATTTGTACATACATACAATGTAGATGTCTCCTTTGAAGTATCTTGGGACATAAAAGGATATTGTGCAGAGAATGTAATACATACACCTGAAACTTTTATTTGAGTAAGTCTTGATAGCAAGCCCAAATATTACCATTATATCTCATCATGCCGTTGTCTGAGACAGGTATAATTCAGACAGAATACATTGCTGTGAATTTATAATATGATTGTGCTTATTTTTTCAAAGGAGAGAAGAGAGAGAGATGAGACAGTAACTACAAATGGTACATGTACATCGATGAAACAGACAAAATCAGAATCATGGTACAATGTAACCGCCTGTTTCCAGTGTTTTAAGTATTAAAGAAATTAGGGTATCTAGAAAGTTATCAACTAAAAGATTTATACACACTGCCCGCACACTCATGTCAGATACACAAAAAGTAATTGTATACAAGACCTCCAGGAAATGCCCAAGTATGACTTTGTAAAGAGGCGCAATAAACTCAATTTACACTAGCGTGACAAGATTATGAACTTTTAATGCTGTCTGCATTGGCATGCGCCATAGCTGTAAACTTGAAGCATTGACATGTGACTTAGACACACTACTACACTTGCAGAATGTATCAAGGTTGCTTCTATTTTTCTATCAGATCCTGGAGCATCACTAATCGAGGTTCCTGGTCCGGACGAATGCGGCCAGGTGCCACCAGGAAGTCTTGGAAAGACATAATACTCACAGATCAGGGCTCCCCACATGACCCCTGGCCAAAGGAGCCTCTAACTGAGTGAAAAACGTGCAGATGTTTGTTCGGTTAATTGGTTGCGGTGGCATTCACCGTAATCACAGTTCTTGTCTGTACAGAATGTTGGCATTGTTCAAACGAAGTCTTGAACGACAATGTAAGCGGTGTGTCGTGTTTGTGGTTATTGTAGTTGGGTTAGTGGCACATGAAATCGATAGTTGATCTTGGTATGACAAATGATAGCACGTTGTTCACTTAGGAGTCTTGGGCTACCTTAATCTCAGGACAGCTCTGCACCACATCACTATGACGACCCCCTTACCAAACTGTGCCCTAAGAGAGTAGGCACAGATCTACATGGAGGATTACTGACCGTACAAGTTGTATGACTTTAAGAACATAGAGAATATTCACGACATGGAAACCATAGGGACAAATAAAGGTAACAGATTCTAAATCACCGTCTTCCTCCCAAATTAATAAGCCAAAAGCACTTAGCATTTGATTCAAGTACCTGCAAAAGACCGTCAAAACCATTCAAACCTTTCTCTCTTGTCATTGTAGATAAACCAAAAGGCAACACCTCGTCTATTGAATTCCCTTCGTTTGAATAGTAAAAACACTTCAATGACGCCCACACGAGAACTACTCAAACAACTTCAAACAACTGATGATGAGAATCGTCAGCTTGGCCATAAAGTGTTTAGATGGTTGATGAGATATCATAGCGAGACGTCTCTGAGTTCCGCTACGTCTCATGGTCCATTGGAGAAAATCAAATAACACTTTACAGAAAATCTATAATTTTTCGTCAACAGAGACGTCTCTGCGCAGAAGAGCGTGACTAACGAGAGACTCCTGCTGTCCAGTCCAGAACATCTCGTGAAGTAATACCATGTTAGGTTTAAAATTCCTCCATCAAATACGTGTCGCCTTTGTTATATAACATAATTTTATGTTTTAATGAGTGCATGCCTTATAGAGTCGAATGGCCAACTCCATTGGAACACTCACTCTGGAGTCCATCACAATCGCAGCAGCGGTAAAGTCGGAGAACAACCTAAGTCAAAGGCCTCTGCCCAAGTGAGTATGCCCAAAGATAATCGAATATAGTTCAAAACCAAAGAGTATGCATCAGACCCCTAGAACCATGCGGCCAAAGACATAACATGTAACTATAGTTCAATACTACAAGATGAATCGGCACACACGAGTAGTAAATGTATCAAAATGTATCAGTAGAGTTAAACCTAAAAGTTCAACTTCTATGACATATTGTTCACACTACGATGTCATATCAAACACTACAGTAGCGTTCAAACTATATATGAACTTCAAACTTCATCAACAGTATGCTTCAAACCCACGGATATGATTCAATTACCATGATATGTTCAAACAAAGAAATGCATAACCTAACAACACAGGTCGGACCCTAACGATGCATCTAAACATCCTGCAAGGCAACAACAAGAATTGCAAAAACTTGTTTATATTATTTCTTCTTTTTTGTTTGGGGGGGGAAGTTTCTTCATAATGTACATTAGATAAAGCAAGAAATTGATTTGCAATACTCCATAAATGTGTTGTGAAGGCCTGTCCTAGAAGTTGGCGCTAAAAAAACATGTTTTCCTGTGCACATCTCGAATTTTATCTTTAAATTTGTGTGCTCTGTCGTAGAAAGAAAATCAAAGACCAATTGTCTTGCAAGTTATAATTGTCCATCGTGACACGCACAACAACTAGGTGTACATGTACAGTAGGTAGTGAATTCATAGCATTAAATCCACCTCCCAATCGTCCCCCAAGAATAAAACCTGGCTATATTTTTGTATGATGTCACTAGCAGACTAGTACAAGTAATCTAGTTCTGCTGTCTGCTTAATGATATTGTTTGAGTAATTTGAATAGTAATGTATCGATCAGGGTGTTATGAAGTCACCAATGTCTCTGAAAGCTGTGACTTTGGTGGCTTCAAAATGGGTTGATGTAACACCAAACACTGTATGTCCAAAGTCTCGGGTATGAAATTTAATACACAGATTTGGTAAAAAAATCTATGAATAAACGTCATACACTATATGGTCTGAGAGGCACGGTATACACACAATAGAACATTGCGCTACAAGTTAGAAGTGTCCACATGTAGCATGTATACGAGTGTACCTTGTTCCCGTACTTATGGCCGAGTTTATCCAATGTAAAAAGGGTTCTATTATGTTGTGGTGGTGTATGAGTTTAAATGGTACTGAGTATTGTGGGGCGATAGCCAGGTTTGAATACTTATCGCTAAAAATTACGGGTTTACTATGTAAGGGTGGCAAGGTTGATACCTGGGGGTGTTCTACAACAAAGTGTAATGGACATATATAATAATCGCACTTAAACCCCTAGTTGCCGTGCAGTTTTAGTACGCGTAACTCAATTGGTCAGATCAGCCAGGGGAGCGCACCATTGAGAAGTAAAGATATTGCGTGTTAGAACAGGATGCCACAGAAGTTAAGAGCGACTAATATAATATACTCTTTGCGAAAACACCCCTCGAAATGGTCATTATACGTGGCCTACTACAGTAGGGTACAGGTAGGAAAAAACAAATTAATTTAAGTTTTTTTTACTAAGTGCAGTTTGTATGCTCTTCAGTTGCTATAATTGAGTACAGAGAAAACGAACTGTGTGGAGCACCCAACTGATAAGTGCGCATCTCGGAGGACACACGTCTCCAAAACAGAATGTGCTAATTTTAGCATGGAGAACATTTTTACCGAAACTGTACATTACTTGTACATTCTAAGGACAGCTCTTTTGAAACAGCACATCTTTATGACGCAGATCTACAGTACCTATTCATCATAGGAGACTGAATTCAAGAGTAACAGTACATGGAAAACCCGCTTAAAATCTTAACATCAATCAAATGAAACGTTCTGGATAGACGAATTAAATTGCACTAGTAAGGAAACAGCAAAGAAAGTCGGGCTGAATACTGCACAATAGTAAATATCCTAGCTACAAAGCCATGTTAGTCAAATCCAAAGCACCACTCTCCATAACAACTCTTACATGAAGGCAAATACAGAGAACAAACATCTGAAATTTCCCACAAATGTGAGAGTTCTACTTACCTAAGTTTTTTTTTTAACATTAGACCAGCTTTCTCAAAGCATTCATTACCGAGCAGAATACAATAGAAGTAGACTATAAAACAAATCATTCCTGAGTGCACTTGAACTCACTCAAATAGTGTGTAAACAGAACAGCTTAGACCAATAATCTTGTGCTTACGAAACC
>CALNVZ010003434.1:16696058-16756307 GCA_940671915.1 Paracentrotus lividus | reverse complement strand
TTACAACATGCAAAGGCACCTAAAAAGTGTAACGTGAGTAACGTGGAATTGCCCACATGCATGCGCACGTTATCTTCCAGCTTTTCCAGTTGTTCCCATGGGGTCATCCCTCACCTCGCTCGCGATCTGCTACCTGATTTAGATAATTTACGAAAGACGAAATGAACACAGAATATCCAATTTTTAAGCCTAATTTTGGACCAGTATTTGCATTTGACGTTAATTTCCTACCACCACGAAAATAATAAGACGTTATTCGTCCAGTACTCTATTTTATGTGAGTATTAATCTGTATTAACCATTTTTTGTTTGTACCCCAGTACCAAGCCTGTTTGACCGTCAGTCCCCGTCGCGAAGCGACTGGGACTGGTCGGTCTAACTTCAACTTAGCCTAAGGCGCAAGGATATAGTAATGAAACATGAAAATTATCAACTTGCAAAATTTCCCAGGCACAATGGCGCACTAACAAAAAATCCGAAATCGCCTAATAGTTTGTGAACACATCTGTACAGTGAAAATATTTGGCTTGTTTACATTACATGTAACTTGCTGATGAACTGAAGTCGTACCAGGGGATGCGGGACCTTCCCTGTGACAGGGCCGCGGACGCGTTTTCAAAAGTGAGGGGCACAAGTTTGTAGTAAAAATTCATGCGAACATATTTAGGCCTGAAATAATAAGGATTTTTACGGGGGGGGGGGGGGGGGGGGGGGGGGGGGGGGCGGGGGGGGGGTTGAAATGTGAAAAAGTGCACTTTTGCTTTGTGAATGAGCAGATCATATTCAAGCGCGAAGTCAGGGGTCGGTAAGGGACTTTTTAGAGAAGGTAGTGTATTCTATACACATTTTGATAACTGTCATCTCATCTGAGACACATTTGCGAGCGCGCAGCGCGAGCCGAAAATTTTGGCTTATAATTACCTGAAGGTAGTGAATTCCGTACACATTTTGATAATTGTCATCCCATCTTAGACACATTTGCCAGCGCGAAGCGCGAGGTGAAAATTTTGGCTCACAGTGATGCAAAGGCCGTAGGCCCTATATTTTACGCACATTTCCCCCTCTACTCTTATGTATTTTTGTTTGAATTTTGTTACTAGCTAGGTAACGATCACCTTCATTTAAACAAAAACAAATTGCGAGAGCGAAACGCGAGCAGAAAATTTTACATAACATTTCTTATTTGGGACGCCAGGGATCAGTCAATGAGCTTTTTGAAGAAAAGTTTGCGAGCGCGAAGCGCGAGCCGAAAAAATTTGACTTATAATTAACTGAAGGTAGTGTATTCTAGATTTTGAAATTTGATTATTTAATGACATCCATCACTTCACTTTGCGACGTACGTCAGGAATCAGTCTTTCTGAGAGGAATTTGCGAGCGCGAAGCGCGAGCTGAAAATTTTACGTACATTTTCCATCTTATTTCTTTTTGTTTGAATTCTTCTATGGGTCAAGATCACCTCAATTTTAACAAAAATAAATTGCGAGGGCCAAGTGCGAGTAGAAATATTTACATAACTTTACTAATATGGGACATAAGGGATCATCAGTCAATGTGCCTTATTGAGAGAACCTTGCGAGCGCGATGCGCGAGCAGAAAAAAAAATGGCTTCCTCAAGAACCCGAAGGTAATGTATTTTAAACACATTTTGCCTCTCCTTCCCGTTCTTCTTTTTCTTTCTTTTCCCTTTTTCCCCTTAGAAAATATTAAAATTTCTGGCAAAAAAGTGGGGGGGCCTGGCCCCCCCAGGCCCCCCCGTCTCCGCCGGCCCTGCTGGAGACATTCGGAATTGCACATCACTATAAATAGCACCATCCCCATGACTAGTTTATCCATTTCTAACGATAATCTGTGATTTATGACAATTTAATTTGTATTTTGAAATTCTTTCAAAAGTTTTGGGAGCCATTTGATCTGAACAATACTTGAGTCTCGACATCAAAATCAAAGTTCGGGATTTTTTAACCGAATAGGCCTCTACAATGTTATTTTTAAAAACCCCAGTTCATGGGTATAACTGTGTGGATCTCTTGGAAATTTGTGAAAATGGGATTGATGATACAGTATAAAAGGACTCGGTTTATGTATCCAGGGTTTACGTATGCAGCAAATATCCTTTCTGTATGTTTGGAAGCACGTTTTGCATACATTCTGATGCGTGAAATGTTTAAAATCTAAAAATTGGTCCGATATCATTGAATCAAAGTTGTGATTTTTAGGTTTGTGAACTTCAAAAAATAACATTTTTGCATTCAACCATTGCTCACTGAAGCATGACTTCATGATATTTCCTAACATTCGCTCCAGTGGTAGCTAATTAAATTCCCTACATGGACATGTAATCAAATTTTTAAAACTTGGTGTAGTGCGCTTAAGAGTGATTGGCAGTTTGTTGATGGGCTAGGGGTGGTTTGGAGCTATTTGTAAGGCTATTGTCGGCTAAATCCAGAATTTGCAAAAAAAGTTACAAGCTGTTTGAGGGATGGAGGGTTAATCACGATCACCCTAAGGCAACTAAGGGTGTGTTCAATGTTCATTTTCAAATTTAAACGCCAACATGAATCATGATATAAAACGCAATTACAAAACACACAACACATACACAATCAGAGGTACACTGTTCAGTGTCAAAAATTTAAAGCTGATTATACGTCCATCGTCTTTAAGTTCCCTGCTCTCAAAAACAAACATCTGCGCTTTTTTTTCACTCGCACCGGAAGCTTCCACTGCGAGAGGACATTTAAATGCATTTAAAAACTTAATTGTGTTCAGTGTCGCATTCCGTTGCATTCGCGATGCTCAAGGTCGTAAAATTAAATCTGATCGTGATTCAAAACGCATCTTATTCAGCGTTTAAATTTTTCTCAGAATGGAGATTTGAAACATGTTTACTTTTACAACCGGGAACGGGGACAAAGAACACCCACTTGTTTCTCTTTATATCAACGTTTTGTAATTGCGTTTTGTATCATGATTCATGTTGGCGTTTTAAAATTTGAAAATGAACATTGAACACACCCTAAGATTAATGAGCAACAGACGAGATTGCAATTAGTAATCCAGATGTACATGTACATGTATCATCGACCTTAAACTCATCTGATGCTCTCTCTATTAAAATTCCAATGGTAATGACTAGAGAGCAATGGAGGCTTGATAGGATCTCCAAGAAGTGCCATAAAGGCACTATTAAAAGGCTATGTAAGTAACACATGTAGTACTATGTTAACGACCTTCTGCTCTCAAAAGATCAAGGGTTTGGCATGCTGATGTTGTTGACTGTACATTTGGAATCCACTTTCATATTTCACTTTGGCTGTGATTAATTATTTACTAAACTATGAAACATAATACTATATCGTATCATGTATGAATGGTTTCTAATATGAGAAATTATTGGTTGCCCAGGTAACAAATTTGAAGGAAAATGAAGTACACAAAATGTTACAAACAATTGTTCAAATATCTACAATGTATGTACATGTAATAGTAATTTAGTAATCATTTGTAGTTCTAAGAAGTTATTTATTTGTAGGTTCAAAGTGCTTCTTTTCCCCTGTGTTAATTTGAAGAGCTCTGTACATGTATTCAGAGCTAAATGTACAGCTCAGAAAAGATGATTAGATTAAGCTCTTTTTCATAAGGGTTTCTTCTCACTTGTCATTGCAGCCCAGTCTTGCTTCAAGAATTCAAAGCGATCTCTCTGATTGACTTGCTTTTAATGCTTCTGTATCATGTCTTTGATTTTTAACATTACAAAGATATTAACATAGAACCCTTCATATGAAAAGAGCTTTTGGCCCGTTTCTCGAAACAGTATTAAAAGTCTAAGTTCTTGGACAACCCATAGGGACATGTGTAATATAGAATAATCATGCGTTTCAATGAGATGTCCATGAAAGTAGACGTATGACAGTGAGAAACGGGCCCCAGGTCTACATGTAAATAATTTTTGCCCATGCTTTATAAATTAATCACAGCTCCAGTGTGATTGTATATGGGCAAGTCCAAGCTATTTGTTCCCGAGGTGGTGATTTTTCAACTTTTCGACCATTTTTGTGTCAAGTGTGTCAGTAAGGTTTTAAAAGTACATATAATGTATCATATATCACCACAAAGTGTATGAAATAAACTTTATGCAAATGAGGTCAAAAAGTCATTTCAAGGTCATATGACATCACAAGGCTCATTAATATTCATGAAAAAATGATAAATTGCATTAAAAATGCTATTTTCAACCAATATTTCTAAAGGTTTGTTATAGGAATACAACCAAAAAGTATGTATTTTCTGTTTCAATATCATCTTGGCTTCCTCTGGTGAAAATATCACAAACCTAGGAGTAGGACATAACTTTCCATATTTTTATTCTTAGAGTATTCATGTCTCAGTAGTAGTCTCACAAAAGTTACTGAGCTGATGTAAAATAATATAGTTTTATTACTCACCCTCCCACCTCAAGTACTGAAACAAAATATTTACTTTTTTACAGTAATGTGTTTATGGTTCTTTTGTTTCATTAGTGGGATTTTTTTACACAACATGTTGCTGCGCCTTGGCTACACCATATATTTAATGGGAAATATTTCATGGAATAATTATCCCATGTGTTACGTGTCTCATGTGTTACATGTCATATTTTATAAAACTTGACAAATTGCCAGAAAACGTGAGGCTGTATTGACATTAAAATATGTATTTACAAAGTTTATTACATGGTTAAGAGGATGTGACTATGCAAGTTTTTATCTGCTTTTTAAATTCCTAGTATCATGTGAACAAATTCAAAATTCAAAAACACCATTTTTTCTGGTCCCATGTGTTACGAACGCATAAATTATCATAAATTAAATATGAAGTGAGTTATTTCAATTATTGTTTATGATTTTGTTGAAGGTTCTTAGTACCTTCAAAATTATACGTAAGGACTGGGATTTCAATTTAAGATTTATCAAAAAAGGTCTATTTTGTCCCTGAATGTCCGGTTTGTTACATTGCAAAACAGCGTGGACTTGCCCATATATATAGCAGTGAGCCAAGTTTGTACATAGAATCTAGTGTACATATTTGTACATACATACAATGTAGATGTCTCCTTTTGAAGTATTCTGGACATGTACAGGATATTGTGCAGAGATTGAATTACATACAATCCTGAAATTTCTTTTGAGTAATTTTGATAGCAATGCCAAATATACATGTATCCATCATGCCGTTTGGTCTGAGACAAGTTTATTTTCAGACCATACATTGCGTGTGATGTTAAGTATTGATTGGTGCTTATTTTTTTTTTCAAAGAGAGAGAGAGAGAGAGAGTGAGACAGTACACTACAAATGTACATGTACATGCTATGAAACAGCACAAAATCAAATTCATGGTACATGTACCCCCTGTTTCCAGTGTTAAATTTTAAAGAATTAGGGTATCGAAAGTTATTCAATAAAAAATTTTATCATTTTTTTGCCCTGATTATTGCATGTTTGTCTAGATACACATACAATGTATATTGTATACAATGACCAGGAAATGCCCAATGATGACTTGTAAAAGGGCTGCAATAAACTCAAATTTAACATTAGCGTTGACAAGAATTTATGATTTTAATGCTTTGTCTGCATTGGCATGTCTGCCATACTGTAACTTGAGCCATTGTACATTGTACTGACACTACATACACTTCAGAATGTATTTCAATGTTGCTTCTATTTTTTCTATCAGATCCTGGATGGGCATCACTTAATCGAGGTGTCTTGGTCTGTGACGAATGCTGCAGTGTCCACAGGAGTCTTGGAAGACATATATCTCAGATCAGGGCTCTCCCACATGGACCCCCTTGGCCAAGGAGCCTTTATGAGGTAAGAACGTGTCTAGATGGTTTGATGTGTCGTTGGTTAATTGGTTGGGGTGGGCATCACCGAATCAAGGTGTCTTGGTCTGTGACGAATGTTGCATTGTTCACAGGAGTCTTGAACGACAATTGTAGATGGTTTGTTTGTTGTTTGTTTAGTTGGTTGGTTGGTTGAGTTGGCATCATAGAATCGAAGTGTCTTTGTGTATGACAAATGATGCAGTGTTCACAGGAGTCTTGGGCTACTTATCTCAGATCATGGCTCTCCCACATCATCATGGACCCCCTTAGCCAAACTGTAGCCTTAAGAGGTGAGTGCACATGATTCTACATATGTGAGGGATTAACTGACCGTTACAGTTGTTGTCTTTAAAGAACAGAAGATATTTTCACACAGGAAACATAGTGACATAAAGGTAACAGATTTATATCATCTCAAGTTAGAAAGCAAAAGCACTTACTATTTTGATTCAAGTACCTGTCAAAAGAGCTGTCAATACCATTTCAAAGCCTTTTCTCTCTTTGTCATTGTGATAGAAACTATTAAAGGCAACACCATCGTCTTTGAATTCCTTTCTTTGTTTTGATAGTAAAAACACTTCTATTGACTGCCCACATGTAGAACACTTCAAATCATACTTTCAAAACTTATGGATGATGGTATCTCACTTGCCATAAAATGGTTTTGAGATGGTTTTGAGATTAGTCATGGAGACGTCTCTTGAGTTTCCGCTACGTCTCATGGGTCATGGAAAAATCAAATACACTTACATGTTAAAATCTATGAATTTTTTTCTGTCACAGAGACGTCTCTGCGACAGAAACTACTATCAGAGACTTCTCTGCTTGTCCTAGTCCCAGAGACATCTTCGTGAAGTGAGATACCAGCTTTAGGTTTCATCTAATACATTTTCCTCTTTTTATTTTACATTAAATATCTTCCTTTGTTTTTAATAGATGGTGCATGCTCTAGTAAGCAATGGGGCCAACTCCATCTGGGAACACTCACTCTTGGATCCATCACAAGTCAGGAGCGGTAAAAGGAAACCTAATTCAAAGGACTCTGTCCAGTGAGTATGCCATCAAAGATATGAATATAGTTCAAACCAAAGAGTATGCATTCAACCCTAGAACCATGCGCTCGACATATACATGTACACTTGTATATGTTCAAATCTACAAGTATACGTTCAAACACGATGTATGAAATGTGTTCAAATGTATGAGTATGAGTTCAAACCTATGAATATATGTTCAAACCTATGAATATGTGTTCAAACCTACGAGTATGCATTCAAACCTACAAGTATGCGTTCAAACTTATGAGTATGCATTCAAACTTCTAACAGGTATGCGTTCAAATCCACGAGTATGTATTCAAACCCATGAGTATGTTCAGACAAAGGAGAATGCATTTAAACCTAACAACAGGGTTCTGACCCGTAAGATTGCATCTAAACATCTTGCAATGGCAAACAAACAATATTCAAAACCTATGTTTATTTTATTATTTTCTTCTTTTTTTTTTTTGGGGGGGGGGGAAGTTTCTTCATTAATTCATGTACATGTAGATAAAGTCAAGAAATTAGTTTTGCAAGTACTCCAATAAATGTGTGTGAAGGGCCTGTCCTAGAAGTTGGGGCTAAAAATGTACATGTTTTTCCTGTGCACAGTCATTTTATTATTTGCTTTAAATTTTGTGCTCTGTCGTAAAAGAAAATCAAAGACATTGCTTGCAAGTTATAATCATGTGTCCAGACACACAACAACTAGGTGTACATGTACAGTATGTAGTGTAGATTTCATAGCATTAAATTCCACCTTCCCTCTCCGCCCAAAAATAAAACCTGGCTATTATTTTGTTATGTGTCACTAGTAGACTACAATGTATTCTAGTTGGCTTGCTGCTCTAAGATTTTGTTGAGTAATTTGAATAGTAATGTATTCTGATAGGGGTTATGAGTCACCAATGTCCTGAAGCTGTGACTGTATGGTGGGCTATCAAATGGGTTGATTGTAACCAAACACTGTATTCAAAGTCTCGGGTATAAATTTATATATACACAGATTTGGTGTAAAAAATTATGAAAATTCATACACTATATGGTCTGAGAGGCAGGGTATACACAATAGAACATTGCACAAGTTAGAATGTTGTCCACATGTACATGTACATGTACTTGTTCCCTGTACTTATGGCCAGTTTATTCCAATGTAAAAGGGTTCTATTACTGTTTGTGGTGGTTAGTTTAAAATGGGTACTGGTATTTTTGGGGGATAGCCAGTTTTGATACATTATCGTAAAAATTACGGGTTTACATGTAAAGGGTGGCCAGGTTATCCTGGGGGTGTTTCACAAAAAGTTAAGTGGACTATATAAAAATCGCACTTAAACCCCTAGTTGCGTGCAGTTTATTACGCGTAACCTCATTGGTCAGATCATGCCCAGGGGATGCGCACCATTGAGAAGTATAATATTGCGTGTTATGAAACAGGATGCACACAGAAGTTAAGAGCGACTTAATATAATATAACTCTTTGCGAAACACCCCCTCGTACATGTTCATATACATGTAGGCCTACATACATGTAGGTACAGTGTAGGAAAAACAAATTTATTTAATTTTTTTTTTACTAGTGCAGTTTGTATGCTCTTCAGTTTGCTATAATAGTACAGCAGAAACGAACTGTGTGGAGCACCACTGATATGTGCCTGCATCTCGAGGACACACGTCTTCCAAAAGCAGAATTTGTAATTTTACATGGAGATACATTTTATACCGAGAAATACACTGTACAATGTACTTGTACATTTTCTAAGGATCAGCTTTCTCTTTTGAACAGCATCATTCTTTTATGGACTGCAGATCTACAGTACGCTATTTCATTCATATGGAGATGAGATTCAAGATATACATGTACATGTGTATTATAACTCTTAAATCTTTTAACATCAAATCAAATGAAACTGTTCTTGTGAATGTATGGAACTGATTAAATTGCATGTAGTAATGGAAACAGCAAAGATATTCTGCTGAATACTGCTACAATTAGTAATTATTCTAGCTTACAAAGTACATGTTTAGTTCAATATCCAAAGCACCATCTCTCCAATAACTAATCTCTTTTACATGAAGGCAATGAAATGAGACAAACATTTCTGGAATTTATTTTCCCACAAATTTGAGGAGTGCTTTACTTTGTACCTAATTTTTTTTTTTTTTTTACCATGTAACCATCTTTTCTCAATATTTCATTTTTATTACCGAGTCATTTCAATATCAATAGAGTAGTACTATAAAACAAATCATTTTCCTGTATTGCTTTCATTTGAACTCACCAAATGTGTAGTTTTGTGTAAATTGTAAACATTGTTTAGACCAATAATTCTTTGTGCTTGGACCGAATATCCTCCCATAAGTGATCCCTTCCTCTTTAAAGTACTTGATTAATGTAATAAGTGAATAGGATTATAAATGGTAAAGATCACAAATTGAATCGTCCAGTGTGGGATCCCACATAAACGTACATGAACTTCTGGGAACTAAATTTAGATTTGGTCCGTCAGCGAGTGCTGGCTGGATGGCTAGCCAAGTGAGAAGCTATTAAAAGCAGGAGGCTCTGGTTTATGAAATGTCAATGTCATTTTATGAACGTTCAGAGGATGAGTTGTATGCCTCGATAGGTGCTGTTACACCAGCCCAAAATCTTCAAATAGGGCTACTTGTACTTGTATATTCCATGTTGTGTCTTTAAGTATGGGACATCTTAACATCATTTCACGTCTTTTTGACATGAAAACAAAAGAATATTTTTTTCTGATTGATCGTGACCCTCAAGTCGTACTAGAAGGGGTACAAGAACCAAAGCTGAACTTGACTAGATTTATACTATTTTTATAAAAAAACTACATAACTAGCTCGAGTTTGGAAGTAAGTCCAAGAGGATGTGGGCTGACATTTCACCCAATTTAATATTGTGCTATTTGAGAGAAAAAATAAAAATATATTATCTGGCCGGGCTCATCCATTGGATCTGAAATATTGTTACTGCCGGCTTTGGGCTAATGAAGACTCTGCACATCTTAGTGCACAGAGTCATATCCTTGAACATACTACCATCTTGCTCTCGATACAATGAATGCAGATGACAGTGAATTGGCATTCAGGATCATATGAAGCAAGTCTGCTAAATTGCTGTAAAATTATGTTTTATTTCTTTTTTATTCTTCATTTACGTTGTAGAACTATTCAGAGCTTTGAATAATAATGATGAAAAACTAGAACTTTTTACATGTACATGTAGCTTTGCAAGCAGAAAGAACATACTTTTATATACAAATGCATTATTGCATTCATGCATCAAATATACATTTGTACAATGTAGGCCTACATGTATGTTGTATCAGGAAATGCTTTTAATCAACTATCCCTTTTTAATAGACATATCATATTTTGAGGATTTTCCAACTGTGTCACAAGAAAATGACATTAATCTTAAAGTATCAAAATATTGCATTCTTCTTGAACTTGAAACTTGAACAGGTCTGTAAACACAACCTTTGGACTTACGACTGCAATGTATGTAAGTGTATTAATAACAGGGAATGAGGATATGAAATCATATAGTATGAATCATCTTTTGCTGCAGGTGATATAACAAAAAACAATTCCAAATTAATACATGTATGTACATGTACATGTTATGTATGTTAAATATTATTCTTTTAAAAGATAATCTAGAGTATAGTAGTCATGATGAAATAAATCAAAACATTCTTGTTCATACCAGAATCTCAATCATAGGAAATAAATACTACACACAAAAGGAATTTACAGAAAATTCTGAATTTGCTGAGAAAAGAGCAAAATAAGCATAATTTCTGTATCTGGACGGCCCGTCCAAGCACATGCGTGAATAACACAGCCACGTGGAAAGTCTACAGGTATATCATGTGCACGCGATTCGCACCGGATCTGTGTGTGTACAAATGTATGTTGTGCTGTGACTTGTGGCGATATAGCAGTCTACTCCAAGTCTCAATTTGACGGACTGTTTCGATATTTTTTCATTATCGAAACGTGAATATAATCTTGTGTAGCCATATGTTACTGGAACAATGTGAGGATATATCTTACAGATTTATCTCAAATTATTTTGGCTGTAAGAACTCAAGCTTGGCTTTAAGGCTTAAAATCAAATTGGATGTTAATTTTTTTTTTAATAATTAAGAAATATAAATGGCTAAATGGACAGAAAAGAAATACAGTGTACACTGTACATGTAATATTGATTATCGTACATCAGAAACCTATGTACATCTTGGGAGAGAAAAAAATGTATGACTACTCAGTATTGTTTGTATGCTATTGCAGTATAAAAAAGCAGATCAATTCATTTATTTATTTTATTCATTAAATATTTATTTTTATTTTATTTATTTTTTATTTTTTTGGGGGGCTGGGATTGGGAAGGGGAGGGGCTGGGATGGGGGCGGGGCCGGATACATGGTATTTGCATGTTACAACTTACATGATACAAGAGCATCTACATCTACATACATGTATGTACATACTCCTGCATTTCATGTACATTGTAAATTTATGGATTTCAAGATTGCCATTCGCGCAGTGCTACATCAATGAGTATTAATTTTCATGTTCCATTTCAATGTGTACGGAGTATAAGTACATGAAGTCATAAATCACCATTCCTGTCTAAAATTTTACTTTCACAGCGGTTAAGATTCAAGTGGACTTATCATTATGGTGCCAATAAATGCCATATAAAGAACCTGCAGACAGAAGAAAATAAAATAATGAAACAGATTAGTTTGAATAATGATATGAATATTATGATGAGAACATAAAGAAATCTATTGATGAGAATTACTTCGTAGAGGAGTTAGTATGCTGCAAGAGGTACATTTTTGTACATGTAGTAGATGTACTTGCAAAACATGCACAACAGTGCTATGTAACGTAAAGAGTTATGATCAATTTCAAATTTCAAACAACCATTCTGATTGGTTCGTAGTGAGACTTTAATGCAAGAAGTCCATACAACAAGCAACCTGATTAGCTACTATCGATTTGCAATTGATTGTAATTAATGTTGCAGAGGCCTGTGCCCTGTAACACAGAGATATGATCAATTGCAAATCGATAGTAGCCAATCAGGATGCTTGTTGCATGGACTTCTTGTATAAAAATTTCAATGTGAACCAATCAGAACCATTTTTCAAATTTGTGATTGATCATAAGTCTTTATGTTACAGAGCACTGAACTGATTGTGACAATAACATTACGAGTCTTGCCCTCAGTGGTCAAATGTTTTTTTTTTTAATTTCTAACCTTGGGTATAATTTCAATGAGGGGGAAAATTATCAATATCCTTGGCAATTGAGTAAATAATTGGTATTCTATAGGGAGGAACTCCTCATAATCTTAAAGTAATTCACTTATTTCGTAGGTGGGGTTGGGGCGTTGATAACGAGGAAAGTGTCAATGATATTTAAAATGTATGTAATGCACACTTCTGAAGGTGATCGTTTACAATATGTAGACAGTTTAGGCAAAGAAAGAAATATGACTGGCAGTAAAGAAACGAGTTCGTGTTTAATAGAATAATAATGATTTTGCTTGAAAGTACTTTGATTTCTTCATAGGTAACTGCTGTGTAATACTTTGTACATGTATACCTTATACATTGTAAAGCATTTAAAATGCACCCTATTTATAAGAAACACCTGTTGTTTTAAAAAAATCTGAAGTATTTGAGGACACATTTGACCACTTTCATTTACAATTTATAATTCATTACAATATTAAACTCGACATTGGCTTTAGATAAATGTTAATATTATTATTTGCTATCCTTGTATTGTTGTTTGTCAACAGTCCATTCAAGTCAGAGTTCATCAGGGCTAAGTATCAGAGGTTAGACTTTGTTCATCGTCTCAAGGATGGGGACGAGGCTACAGTCAAGGATCTTAGCAGAGTAAGTTCTGACTTCAAACCTATTTGTAAATATAAGAATAAAGGGGAAATTCACCCTGTGTTTCAATTTGTTTTTTAAAAAATGCAGAAAAATAAGATGAAAATATGAGTGAAAGGTTTGAAGAACATTGAACAAAAAATAACAAAGTTATGAATATTTAAACAATTGATTTTGTGAGGTCACTATACTTGTGAGCTGCTCTCTATATGTTACTGTATGTAATTTTGTAAATTCCATAAAATGTCATTTTAGCAGAAGAATGTTAATTATTTCACCTGTGTGGTCGATGTATCATCAAACCTACATGTTCATAAACATGCCTCTATCGTATTTACCCATTTCTTTATCAAGAACCATGAAAAACACAAATTTATGGAATTTACATTCACAACACATGGGAGAGCTGCTCGCATGTGTGATGTCACAGAATCAAAACTTCATATATTCATAACTTCGCTATTTTGGGGTCGATTTTCTTCAAACTTTCACTCCTTTTTTTTTTCCTGCATTTTTTAATACCAATAAAATTCCAGGGTGAATTTCCCTTTGAAATCCTGACTGACTATCTTCCAAATCTTTGTAATTGAGGAAGGAGATCTAAAAGGCATGGAAACGTTATATGACCAGGGGGGTGTTTCACAAAGAGTTAAGTAGACTTAAAGTCGCACTTAACTTCTACGCGCATCTTGTTTTATTACGCGCAATCTAATTGATAGATTTAACAATGGCGCGCATCCCCTGAGCCTGGACAATCCAATGAGGTAATGCGTATTATAAAGCATGCAACTAGGGATTTAAGTGCGATTTTTAAGTCTACTTAACTCTTTGTGAAACACCCCCCTGGATATGTTTTATTAAATTATAGAAATGTAATCATTACGCAACCAAATCCTAGGCACTTTTGAAGTTTGAACACTGTGTGAGACAGCTGATCAGCTGATTCTTCTTTTCACCACCACATCTTTTGTACAAATTTAATGTTTTGAACAAAACACCAAACAACAGCATTGTAAAAAAAAAAAAATGAGTAAACACTCCTCTCCCCCCCCCCCCATATGCATGTAAATGTAATGATCATAAATGGTCTCTCAGGCTCTTCTTTATCCAATCATGTTGAATGTTCTTGATACAGCAACTGCACTCAGCCGTAAGGACTGGTAACCTAGAGACATGTCTGAGACTACTCTCCTTAGGAGGACTAGCTAACTTCTATCATGCAGTAAGTATGAGGTCAAAGGTCAAATGTCATCATACTTATCAATGGATATTGATATTTCCGTGATTACTAAATTTGTAAGCTGTCCACTAACATTTTAGAGGCCGTGATGCAAAGGAGGTAAAATTATTTGAATATAATTCATTAAAAAGAATTATAAGAACATTCATATAGGAAATAAGGTAAGACATTGAAAGAGAAAGAGAAAGAAAGAGAAAGAGAAAAGAAAAGAAAAGAAAAAAAAAACCAGCTTGAAATCCTGAGTGTAGTGAGCCATTTTTCTCTCATTCGTGAGGTGTAACAAACATTTTCATGTAGCACCCAGATTACTTGAATGCAATTAAGACCTTCTTGCACTAAAATGAAATCATCATCTTTCCTCCCATAGGAAAGATGTAACACACCTCTTCATGTGGCAGCTAAGGAAGGTCAGATGCTCCAATGTGAGCTGCTGATAGTCTATGGTGCAGACCCAGGAGCACTAGATAGCGACGGACAAACACCAGCTGATCTTGCCAAGTAAGTATACAATTTAAAAACTACTGTATAAGTGTTTTTTTTCGCGTACAGATATTTTCGCGGTTGGCGGGGGTCCCGACATTTTCGCGCGATGTTAAATTCTCGGTTCGCAAAATCTGGAATTAAAAGTAACTAGAACTATATAAGTATTTATAAAAAGACAGTAAAATGGAAGAAAGATTTACTACCTGAATTTATTTGACCTACATACCAGT
The DNA here is from genome assembly GCA_940671915.1 of Paracentrotus lividus. Taxonomy (NCBI): domain Eukaryota; kingdom Metazoa; phylum Echinodermata; class Echinoidea; order Camarodonta; family Echinidae; genus Paracentrotus; species Paracentrotus lividus. The sequence goes on along the minus strand of CALNVZ010003434.1, from coordinate 16,741,508 downwards.
CATCCACGCATCGCGCTGTATTATTTTGTGTGCTATTAATAGCGCTGCATAGACAACTCTGCTCCACGAGCGCATGGAGTTCAAAACATTTGCTAGCGTTTATAAATACGCGGTACTGTTCAAAACCTTTTCGCGCAATGTTAAATTTGTGGTCGCATCCCGATTCACGAAATAAAACCGTCACGAAAGAAACCACTTATACAGTAATCCTGAGTTCCAATAAAGAAAGAAAATACTGTAAAGCCAGAAACATTTGGGACATGAACTTTTCACAAATTGTAGCCGACAGACATTCTTACAGAATGAATCTTTCTTGAATTTCTGACCATCACCTTACTTGTACAGTATTGTACTAGCATTCAAATGCATTGTGTAGGCTTACACTTTTGTAGGCATTTAACGTAAATGTGAATCTTGCCTCCTCGGGAAATTCTTGAAACTGCGTGCACACAAGCATTTCCGGTTTTACCATAATAGAATAAAACAAAAGCATCCCAAATGTTGAAAACTTGATATGAATGATGTACTTCCAATAATTTTTTGGCTAGAAAGTATACATTTGCTGAGTAATGAGCAAAAAAAAAAAAAAAACGATTTGAGAACACTTCACCCAAACAATATCTCAATGTACATGGTATATGTAATTGTGGTTTTTTGATAAACATGAGTTCTAGCAAGTTTCTGTAATCTTGTTATTTTTTTTGTCGAAACAAAACAGTATAAATCATTTCAGAATAAAAATCAAACCTTTTTTCTTGCTTTGCACCTCTAAATGTGAGGTCAAGATAATTTCAGAAATACATATAATAGATTTGATCCTGATGATTTGGCAACAGCGTTACCAACTTTTCTTGTATAAAATTCACACTTACATCAACAGAGAGAACAAATCTAGCATTTCATTCTCTGCATCGTAAACTCCATGATTGTCTCTCTCTAAGTTTTGCACCTGTGTGAAGTACTGGTGCCGGAGTCCTGTTCAGGACACCATGCCAGCAGCTATAAATAGCTTTCTCCATCTCTCTCTCCAAGTTGGAGGGACATAAACTATGATCACATCTGACCCCATATATACAGTGTATGCAGATTGCATGAAAGGTCTTCTTCTTCTTCTTGTGTTCTTTCTCTCAGTGTTATGGTTGATTGTATCATTATACATTTAAAAGATCATACATGCATATTTATGTTTCTCAGAGGAATTAAAATCTGAGACTGAATCTAAATATGAGTTAGACTCTACCCATTGACTACAATTGCCCATTATTCGGTTCAATAACTTTTGATACAGAGCCCTAAAAAGCAATAACAATTTTTTGTACAGAATGTGTATTAATTCTGTCCTTTCTTTTCATTTCCAGGGATGAAGGCCATCTGGAGCTAGCAGAAAGACTGATTCAATGCCAGTATGAACTCACTGATAGACTCACATTCTTTGTATGTGGCAAGAGACCAGGTACGTGTAAGAGTTGTGAAGATAATGTCGGTAGTATTGTTGGTATTGATAATGGTGGTAATGAAGGCGGTGTGATGTTTAAGGTTCATGAGAGCTTGCTGACCCACAATTTTTGGGTGTGGCAAGAGACCAGGTACAGACAGGAGTTGAGCTAATGGTGATGATGGTGATGGTGATGATGATGATGATTATGATGATGGTGATGATGATGGTGATGATGGTGATGATGATGATGATGATGATGATGATGATGATGATGATGATGATGATGGTAGTGGTTGTGGTGGTAGTGATGTTGCTTGTGGTGGTGATGATGGTGATGATGGTGGTGGTGAGGTGGTGATGGTGGTGATGATGATGACGACGACGATGACGTTGTTGTTGGTGCTGTTGTTGATGGTGATGATGCCAAGGTTGTAATGATGATGATGATGATGGTGATGTTAACAAGGAGGAGAAGTATGGTGAGGATTATAAAGAAGTGGGTAAAGGAGAAGATGATGGTAAGATGATGATTTTGAAGATTATATTGTTTGATGAGGACATTAGCAATTATGTTCATGATGTTGTTGATAATGATGATGATGATGATGATATTGGTTGGGAAAGCAACGATGCTAGCAAATGTGTTTTTTTCCCCTTGATGATTATAACATGACATTGCCAGTTTAATGTATATATCTATTACAATGTTCTTTTATTATCATTCTCCTTCAGATCACTCATCTAACATTCATTTCTTGATACCTGAGATGGCTGATGGTTCGTTAGATAGATCAGATGCTGCAGACCAGGCCAGGAAAAAACTTCAAAGTGTAAGATTTTTTTTAATTTTTTTTTTAATGTTGAGTGGTGTGACTGTTACATAATAATGAAGAACAATTTGATGATGTGTTGAACAGAAAGCAGACTTATGATTATTCATAAATAGTTAGGAAATGTATGATTTTTTCAGTCAATTAGTCAAGAATGGACAGGGACATTAAAACTTTGTCATATTTTTTATTTATTTTTTTTGTTTACATGAAATGTTATTTAGAAATACATGTACTTGAGTTTCCATATATATCTCTCTTAAAAAAATTTTTTTTAATTTTCTCCTCAGGATATATTTCGAATGACATGTTAATGTAATAAAAAAGGAGAATTCCTCCTTTAAGCAATAACTCTTTGAAAGTTTTAATTTTGGTCATTTCAGGTTACATCACCTACAGTGTAGCACCTGATCGTGATAGATTTTTATTCCAGTATTCTTTTTTTTGTTATTATTATTAATCCTTTACAGCTGAGTAATCATTTATTTGAGGAGCTAGCCATGGATGTATACGATGAAGTAGACAGGAGAGAACTAGATTCATGTAAGTTGTAAAAGAAATGAATGAATCATCATATTTTGATGTGCATGGATAGCCAAATAACAACTCTACCCACCCCCTTTCGCAAATGTAAAAGCTGACAAATAGACCACATTTATGTAAACATACAAAAAATTTAGTAGTTACTCCAAGCGTGGAAATAGTTAGTTTAGCATGATAATGAGAAAGACTTATTTTTGTATGATAATGATAAAGACTTGTTAGTTTTGCATGATAAAGAGAAAAACGTGTTATTTTTGCATGATAATGAGAAATGAGATGTTCCGTTGAGAAACAGAAGGGCGCTATTGTTGTACAAAGTCAATGGTAATAGCGCCCTTCTGGTTCTCAATGGAACGTCTTTGATCTGTAATAGCGCCCTTCTGGTTCTTAGCCGACGAAAAGCTTTCTTGGTTGTGTGAAAATAACAATTACATCGTTCATCTAATTTTCCAATAATATTAGACTGTGTATACAAAGCGTAAATTACTTTTCATCTTATCCCTTTCTTGGAATTTTTCTTTTGATAACAGTATGGGTATCTCTGAACAAACCTAGCCTGGTTGGTGGCGATAGGTCGGTTCCCTTTCTACCACTCAATCCGGAACTATCAGCAACAAGAAATCAGGTATGCTTCTTTATTCAGTTTTGGGCGAGTCCCCAAACCCATCCCCTCCTCCAAAAATAAAATTAAATGAATAAAAATATATCAGCAATAACAAACAAGACAGCAACAATAAACCACATTTCCTTCAAGAATATTTTCAGAGCCTTCAACCTCAGAAACATCCAAGTCTGAGATTCTCCCACCGAGACCCCCTAGCAAACAGGAGACACTGGATCAAGGTGCGACTAGACCACATCATGAAAGGACTTGTCGGACGTTTTATTCGACAAACTGTTATAAGCTACTGAAATGCTTGCAACTGATTGGCTGAGAGTGAATTTGTTGGATAAATGTCCAACAAGTCCTTTGATGAAATGCCCCGAAGATCAAAGCACAAAATTCCTTGTGGTCAGAGGGCAATTTTAAGAAAATAACTTGCAACCCTCTCGTCCTATCTTTGGAAATTTATGACAACAAATGTCAAATGAGCTCATCTTCCTTTCAAATAGTAGGTGTAGAACTGAGCTCAAACAACTGCAAATGCATGTGTGGTTGATGTCCTTGTGACTGTATAAATTGTATCCGATTAATCATTATCACACAGGTCGAGTCTGACCCTTTGTGACCCTGTTGATGATGTTTTCCAAATATCTCTGTCTTGTGCCAAACGGTGAGATGAAACGAGAGAGAGGCCTATTAATTGTTTTATGCCATCCGTCCATCTGAGCTTCTGTCTCCGACTACCGTCAATGCCACCTTACATAATTATTATCCACCCTTCTCTATTTTCTCTTTCTCTGAATTCAGGGGAGACAAAAGCTTGCCAGATTTAGCTCCAGGGAGTTTGCAACCCTCATCATCGACATCCTGAAAGAAGCTAAGAGAAGACAACAGGGCAACCTAACCCTGTCACGGCACGGAGGTAAGAAATAACCCTGCAGGGGGTTTGAGAACCTGTTTAAATACGAGCATAGAGTTAACCTACCTCCAAATAAATGTATCAGGACAACTACCCCACAAGACAACTAACCCCAGAAATAGGGTTATGGTTAGGTGTTAGATTTTTGGTGGGGATAGTTGTCCAGGGGTAGTTGTCCTAGATCCTCAAATGAAGTATGGAGAGATTATATAGGAATTGGTGTGTTGGTCAGTCAAGTGGTTGAAGGGGAGTTGTTCTGTTGCAAATATTGCACATCAAATGACTTCCTCATTTTTTGACCAATGCTCATGCAACTTGGCACACACATTGGTCTTAGAATTAGAATGTTCATGATATAATTTTTGAACCTGTCGATTGCTATCATTGTTCCAGTGGACATGGCATATTGCAATAAATTGATAAAATCTTGCAGATCTAACCATGTATCTTTTTTTTTTTTTGACCAATGATCCTTATTAAATGGCTCATTCATGGTGTGGGTATTAATCTCCTTTAACTACATGTATTTTTAGCTGAGTCTTCCCTATACATTGTAATTTGAGAGATAATTGGCAGGTACTACTCTACAGGCATAACGGTGACTTGTGTTCTGCATGCAAGCTATAGCATTCTTCATGTGTACTTTGTATGAACTCAATGTTTATTACTCATTGAAAATAAGTACAATGTAGCTCTTATAGAAATCATGTTATAAACCTGTTGGTATCGGTTTCAGTTTTTGTTTTTAATCGTGTTTTTACAATAATCAAGTTAACAGATCTTTTGATAAATAAATGGAGAGAAAATGAAAATAGCTTGTTCCTCAAAACAAGGAGCTATTTGTGTTTTTATTGATTATATTTCTAATAAATTCTAATAAAAATTTGCATATCCCAAATCTAACAAGTCCTATTTTCTTTTGTATGTTCATTTAATGTTTTCTTTCTCTTTCATTCCTCTTGATTTGTTGTTTTTATATTCATTCATCACCTTATATTTGTTTATTCTGTTCTAATAACATGTATATTCTTTTAAACTTTGGTTTTCTTCTGTTTTTCTTTGTCTCCACCTTCTTACGTCTTCTGATCACGAGTCACAATTTTATGGGAGGGGGATAGATCCAAGACTTGATACCTTTTTGTCTACCACAGGCAGGATGTAATGTCAATTTACATTACAAAGAGTATAAATCTTTAAAGGAAAACATGAAGATTATGATTATTAAAAAAAAAAAAATTGTATAAAGATCCCTCAAAGGATACAAATATGCATGATTGATAGTGCTACAACAGATATGAGAAATGAATTTTTCCAATAATATGGACTGAGTATAGAAGAGAGAATTAAAAGAATTTACTATGTGTATGTTTACCTATCAAACTTCTCAAATTCATGACCGTCCCTTTAAGTGCTGGAAGGTTGGATAGTCCCGATGGAGCACAAATCCTATTCAAAACCTCCACACATGGAATTTGATAAGACACTTTCACAACCAACCCCCTTCTTCCTCCTTTCCTACCCGTTCCTTCTTATCACATGCTTTGGATGGAGGAAATATCCAATCCAATGAAATTATGAAATGAACAAATAAGATGTGCCTTATCGTTTCCTTTCGAAGAAAAAAAAAAGATGAAATAAAACCCTCTTCTGTTCTGATATGGGAATAGAGCGTACATGTTGGGTAAGGCAGCACTCACATGAAACTTTACAATGCCACTCCTTGTGGATCTAAGCATGGGAGACTGTGTAACTTGTTAGTGTTTGTTTAATACTTGGATTTAATTTTTGTTTCTCATGAAGTTCTTGTGGAAGATACAACTGGAAATTTTGCCTTGGAAATTATAAATTTATGTTTGATGATTTTTTTTGTTGTGTTTACTTGAAATATCTATTTATGCACCTGTTCTGTTTCCAAGGTCGTCATGGTTACCAAAAAAGATGGAGCTACCATGTATGAAGGCAGCGTGGATTGAGTCCTGTGCATCTACATTGTAGACAGTCGTCTTACGAAACTGGTGATCGCGTTGCACGCATAAGCGTGCTTCACCGCTGTATTCAGTGCTGGTTTAAATGCAGTTGGAGAAATTCTCCGTGCAATCGGATGAGGACGTGAATATTGGTCAACTTCATAGTGGAGTCACAACCCATGCATGTTAAAACCAATACACTATTTTCAAAAGAGTAGGGAGTTCACCCAGTGTGTTGCACCTGCATGTGCCAGTACCCAGTCTACTGCAAGAATCTCCTGATGTTAAGATGCTACATAAAGTCTTATCATTACTAGCAGTGTCATTGAAATTTTTTCCCAGTTTTAAATTGAGATTATATCAAAGCTGCCATGATCTTTTGCATCTGGAAAGTATTCTGCACCGCAATCAATGATGTCTCTTAGTTCTTCAATGTAACAGTTTCTTTTGAATCATTTCTAGATCAAGTTGAGATTGTGAGAGAGCCGCCACCCATCCCTCCCGCACCTGAAAAGTCTCCCACGTCACCTGGAAACATAGCCTGTTAATTAAGATCTTTTTCATATTAATCATTTCTAGATCAAGTTGAGATTATCAGAGACCCATCACTCCCACACCAGAAAAGTCTCCTACATAAGAACCCTTTTTATATTTATTACTTCTAAATTTAGATCAAGTTAAGATTGTACGTAAGCCGCCACCCATCCCGCCTGCACCTGAAAAGTTGCCCACGTCACCTGGAAACATAGCGTGCATTGAAGACAATGAGCCGGTGTACGACAGCGTGTGTTCTGACGATGATTATGGAGATGTGGCTCTTTGCTACTATTTTTGGTGGATAATTTGAACCCTTTTCATATTTATCATTTCCAGATCAAGTTGAGATTGTGAGAGAGCCGCCACCCATCCCTCCCGCACCTGAAAAGTCACCCACATCACCTGGAAACATAGCCTGCATTGAAGACAATGAGCCGGTGTACGACAGCGTGTGTTCGGACGATGATTATGGAGATGTGGCTGAGAATGCCAACTTGAAGAATGGAGGCAATGTGAACATGAGGCACAACTCAAACCAGAACACACCGGTAAGTTTCTATTTTCATTTTATTTTCAATCTAGTAACGAAATTGTTTAAATGAACTTCATTCTAAAGTATCTACATGTATGCGTATGCTTAGTAAGAATCGCTATATACATGTATCTTACAATGTAAGTCATGTAAAGCGTTGGTCACAATTGATCGCAGACTAAGTGGCAAGTGCGTGTAACGTACATGTAGCTTGTTTTGCAATCAGGTTTCTTGTGGCCATCGTAGAGTTTCTGCGATTCCTACATATCTGTAGGAAAAGAAACATCCTGCAGGTTGCACTTACAACATGCATGTGAATGATGTCTGGAAAAGAAGGTGTGTTCAATGTAGAATTTTTCTACAAAGTCTGTCGTAGAAAGTTGCACATTGTAATTTCTTGTGACCACCACATAAGCTATTGTTTTAGCATTTTAAGGGACCCAAAATGAACCCATTGTAATGGTATGATAAGTTAAAACATGTCCAATGCTCAAAGGATTTGCTTACAAAGGCATGGAAATGGAGTATTATATAGTCATGTAGGAATCTTGTACTAGTTGCTACTTTAAGTACATGTACCTAGGTTTTGATTGCTTGTATCGGTTTCAGATATTCAAAAGGCAAGAAGTGTTTCTGTATATCGTTTTTTTTTTTGTTTTGTTCATCTTCAAGTGCTTTTTGTTTTGAAGTACAGGTTGAAGCAATTGTTTAAAGGGAAATCCAATCATACATTTTGTAGTAACAAGAAGTTGGATTGTATGGAAACAGAAATTAAATAGATAAATTGGAAAAAACTGAACTTAAAGGAGAATTGTCCCTTTGTAGATAGTTGGCTTACTGTGGATGCAGAAAAATCAAATAAGCACATTAGTGAAGATTTGGTGAAAATCGGATAAATGAGAAAGTTATGAATATTTGAATATTGAGATCTCTAATGACATAGGAAATCTCCCATTGGCAACGCGGTCACCATTTGTGGTGTCACAAAGGGAGAACTCCCCATATGGTGTGCACCAAAACTATTCAAAATGTCTTCTTTATTTTTCTTTAAATGATAGAACAGCTTTTCTTTATCCCTAAAAAGTTTCTTTATTCTCCCTTTAGAATCAGAAAAGAAGAGGATGTTTATGTACAATGTGTCAATAGATAGGAAGATCTCCTGATTACATCACACATCTGGTTGGCGTTGCGATTGGAGGATCTCCATATCATAAGTGATGTCTCAATCTGAAAATTCATAATCTCTACTTATCTTCCTTGATTTTTCTGAAACTTTCCAATATGTTCTGGGGTTTGTCTCACAGATTATTCATGAAGCTAATTTCTTGAGGGAATAATTCCCTTTAAACAGATTTTTAATGATCTTTGAAAGTTAGGGGGTTAAGTGTTGATAATAGCATTAAATGCTTGTGCATTCCGCCTATTGACCTTGATGTTGACTCTTGGGTAGCACCAGGTGTAATAAAAGTCATGCAGTCACTTACTTGTTTTTATTAATACAATGTTTTCATAAACAGGGAGATCACATAATGTAGTATTATGTCATTGCGATTACATCCATTATTTCCATTTTTTTAGTGCTGAAATTCTTTTCATTGTTTTTAGTGGGTAAAATTGTATTTATTGGTTAAGAATGTTAAATTTATACTCCCTGTACATGTACTTGGGTATAATTAGTATTCAAATCTTTCCTTTCACGCACTCTTTCCATCTTTTCTCCCAAAGTGTACAATTTTGTCATTCAGTGAGAGAAATCATGTTTCCTCAATTCATGATAATTCAATGATATGATTGAATTATTCATAATGAGGTTTCCTATAGTCAGTCAAAAGGTCCAGAAGAGGAGACTGCAATCAAATGGGTGGGTGGCGGCATTTCTATAGGTGTGCCCATATGAAGTAAGAATTGGCAATGAGATTATCATTAACTATTGGATTCTATTGTTATAGTGTCTGTGTCTTCACTCTTTATTAATAATATTTGTATCGAATGAATAATGTTTTAATCAATAACTTTGTTTGTAATTTGTTATTTTAAATATGCAAATGTTTTTAAAAATGATTAAAAAAGACCACATCACCCAAGAATATAGGTGTCGTTTCTTAATATTTGTAATAATTAACTAATAGTCACTGAGGGCACCTGATATACAGAAGACATCATCCCTGGATACCAATTGGGACAAGTAGGTTGAAAAAAATGGTGGAAACCACCACCCCAATTCAAATTGTCATATCCTATTCCTTAAGCTTTAAGACTTCACTTGACCTACATGTATCCTATGGTGTGCCTTTCCCCTCCCCCCCCCCCATGCCAGTATCAACTTAGAATGGGTGCATACATGTAGTAGCCCGCCCCTCCTGAACTGAGTGAAGCCTCTCAAATCTAAAACGTCACTAACCTATGCATGTAACATGAATTCTCCTCTTACCATGTTATCCCCTTCCCACCAAATTTCATCTAAAATCGGCTGGAAAGTAAACCCCCCCCCCTCTGAATGCGGTGGAGCCAACGCTTCAATTTCTTTAACTGTCACATTCCATTCCTTTACGATGGATGGTAGACCTCACTTGACCTCATCTACCGGTATCCTTACCCCTATCATCTATAAAGGGGTGCGTAGTAGCCCCCCTGCATCAAAACAGGATATTGGTCTTTTCCCCCCTCCCCATCTCGTGTCACATAGGGGACGGAGACCGTGGGACCAAACCGATATAGTGAGAGTTAATTTTAGGCAGGAATTTCTGTGTTTCTAGCATTAAGGGAGATATATCAATTTCATGGTAAAGTTTCTACTGCTGGAAATAGGAGTCTTGTAAATAGTGTCATTCATCGAACTTCTTAAAACTTATGATCTACATGTACTATAGATTGTAATGTTACTTATGAAGAGAACTTGAACCTTTCAAAGTCCAATTTCTTTCTTCTCTTTTAAAAAAAAACATTTTAACAGTATGGATGAACTGTCTGTTTCATAATGGGATCCTCCTTTTAAAATGTCTGCATATATACAGTGTCCCCAAAAATTATTTGTACACTTTGAAAAAATGAAATTAAACAAATCGACGTTGGTTTGAAATTTTAATTATTATTTATATCAGATGGTAGGTAATGTCTACATCACCTGAACCCTAAATCTCAAATGTTCCGTCAGTCTCGGAGGTTCTAGGCCGCCATTTGCAATTTTCATGGCCCAAAAATTATTTGTACACTTCAGAAGATGGGTTTTTAAAGGAGTATTTAACAATATGGGGGGCCTTCTTTGGCTTCCAGGGCAGTCATCAATCTTCTTGGCATACTGTCGACCAATTCAGCACTCATTTCACCGCCAATACCATTCCAAGTTCACTGGAGCGTGTCCTGGAGCTGCTGGAGGTTTAATGATGATCCTTGAGGGCGCTGTCGCTTCAGATCACCTCTCATGTGCTAAATGGGGATTAAATCTGGGATCTGAGGTGTCTTTTCTAGCTTATTAACAAGTTTCTGCTAAAATAATGCTTTAATATGCTTTGCTGCATGCTTGGGGTCCCTGTCATGTTGGAACACAACTTGAAGACCAATCAACCTTTACGCAAGTGGGAGCCTCTAAGAGGCAAACATAGTCTCATGGACATCAGTTTTCATGATGATATTGATAAACAGACAGTAAGCAATTAAATATTGCAATTTGCGACCAAAGAAAATTACATTCAAGGCCACAGAGGCTACGGAATGACTGGGTGCCCTCAACAGTGTTTGCAACAGGCTATATGGCTACATGACTATAAGTGGCAATAATTCGCAATGAAGAAACCAAATGTAAGGGACAGTCAAAAAAGAAGCGTCATGCTTTTGCAAAACAACATGTGAACAAGTCTGTAGAGTTCTAGCCACTCTGTCCAAGACTTCGTTAGTGCAAAAGTGATTGGATATGATGCACGGGACCATGTGTGTCTTGAAGGAAGCTTTCATTCAGTCATGCTTGGAGCCAACAGTGAGGCACAATGAAGGATGTTTCATGATTTGGAGTTGTATGTCAGCCAGTAGAGTTGGAGAGATATATTTCATAACTTGGCATCATGAATGCTGAAGCCATGAGGATATCCTTGCCCCTCAGAATGGCTCAGATGCTCCCATCTGCTTCAAGTCTGAATGGTCGTCAATTCACGGTCCAACATAACAATGACCCCAAGTACACAGCAAACCATATTAAAGCAATATTGCAACAGGAACATGTTAAGCTGCAAGAAAGGGCACCTCACAGCCCAGATTTAATCCCCATTTAGCACATGAGAGGTGATCTCAAGCAACAGCGCCCTCTAGACTGACCATCCAACATCCAGCAGCTCCAGGACACGCTCCAGCGATTTTGGAATGGTATTGGTCGTGAAATTAGTGCTAAATGGGTCGACAGTATGCCAAGAAGGTTGATGACTGTCTTGGAAGCCAAAAAAAAAAGACCCCCAAAATTGTAAACACTCCTTTAAAAACCCATGTTCTGAAGTGTACAAATAATTTTTGGGCCATAAAAATTGCAAATGGCGGCCTAGAACTTCCGAGACTGATGAAAAATTTGAGATTTAGTGTTTAGGTGATAGTAAAATTACCTACCATTTGATATAAATAGTAAATACAATTTCAAACCAACATCGATTTATTTAATTCCATTTTTTCAAAGTGTACAAATAATTTTTGGGGACACTGTACATGTATTTATTTAACATTTTAAAAATATCGTAGTTAAATATTTAGTTACTGTGCCCTGTATAATTCCAATTCTTTTCTTTGTTGAATTTTTTATTCTCTATCATGTACAATATATTTTTCAAAATGTCATCTTCACGTCAAGCTGTGTGTCAAAACAAACACCTGGCACATCTGTGATTATCTCATTAGATAATACTTGTAGTGTTAATATGTAGTCCCGTCTACATGAAATTCAATCATGTTGAACTCACAACTAAAGCGATCTATTTCATCTCTCCGGTATAAGTTGAGATGACCTTTAAAGCTTTGAAATAGTTTTTAAATTTTATATCAACAATTTGTCACCATGCATGATAAAGAAAATCACCGACATGTACACTGTACACATTTTCAGTGTAAACAATTGTCTCTAATTGATTATATTTTTGAGAAAGAAAAATAATTGTATACAAAGCCACAAACAAAACCAATACATTCTTGGCATTAAAGTCTTGAATTTAGGAAAGTGAGACACTGTATGTAGATGGTCTATGAATATCTGCTCTTTGCCATAGAGTGCCGTGTTAAAAGGCAGCCATTTTATGTCCTGGCTTCCTAATTTGAAGAAATCTGCAGATGTCTTTAATAAATAAGGGCTAATGTTTCTTGAAGTCTTATGATTATGTGAACCTACCTGTCTTCAGTGTACAGTATGCACTTCCAAACGTAATCGCATGTATTTATAGACCAGCAGTGTCCAGTGAAATTCTATCTCATTTGTGTTCCTCAAGGGGGTAAGAATTGCACTTCCCTTGTCCGGGCTAGCCCCCTGCATCCGAATCATAACATCCGATGACGGAAGAACTACAAGAAATACTCTCTGGGACTCCTCTGAGATATTTGCTTACGCATGCAAGCACAATCTTTTGCATAGTAAATTACGCTTTAGTGACTTTTTTTTTTTTTTTTAAATGAATATTCACAATTTTTATTCTCCATATTGTTTATTGATCACCTATGTTGGAGAGCTTAAAAGGCCTACAGGTAAAAAAAAATGCCTTACAGATTTATATTCTTGTAACACTTTGCAAATGCATGCATTTACGGTTCTTGCATTGCAGTGCTTAATGGAACAGAATTATAATTAACACTCAGGAAAATTCACTTTTTTGTGTTTGTTGTGTGTATCAGAACACAGACAATTTTCATTCAAACTTTTTTAAGAAAGGATTTTTGTATGTACATGTATAAATGTAGGTAATTGATGAATATTGAATTTTTAATTTCAGTTCAGTTTTGTAATGTAGATGGCCATGCGTTTTAAGTTGGGCCCATGTTGTGTGACACACTCAAAATTTGTACTAATCGTGCACATTTTCATGAAGTGGCTCTAACTTTTTCAAATTTTATATTAACCCCACAAAAGTATACATTTTCTGGAAGCTGAATGTCTGAGGAGTTCAAAAATGCGCTTAAAATTAACATAGGTGGCGCCCTTGAAAGGTTATGAATCTTAGAACCTGAACAATTTGTGAAAAACGATGGCTTTGGAAAAAAAATTGCAAAAAAAAAATGTTTACCCTACAACATTATTTACTGCAGATTTGAACTCGTCACTTTTAGAGCTTTCCAAACATGTATAACTTTCTCTACCCTGGGAGAGTTTAACGCATTTTGCTCCAGGCTGGAATGATGACTTCGAAAATTTCAATTTTCTAAGAAAATGTATCTTGTTGCAGTGTTCTAAGTACTGTAACTCCCTGTTTAAGATACTAGACATGTAATGAAGGATCCTTTAAGTTGCTAAGGCAGATAGAAGTAGCAAGGTAGTACTGACATGTGAAAGTCCCTTTGTCTTGGTAAACGTTATTAACCACAATGTCCATATGAACTTGATTTAACTCATGCACCACCGCATGAGCTAAATTTTCAGCACCGACTCCTCCTCCGCCCCTGATCTTCGTTAGTTAACAATAAATGAAGAGAACATAAATATCTTTAACATGATTGAACGCATGAATTTATTTGCCCTACATGATAGCTGTGATTTAAGTCCAAATTCAGCTTTATACATGTACATGTACCTTGTATATATGTGTTGAGTTTTGTCTAAACAACACTACTTTTGAGGAGCAGATGTCAAAATTACAACTTTTTGCAGGTCTACCGAACTCAAAAATCATGACCAATTACTGTAATTAATGTAATTAAGATTCCTGAACTAACATACAAACTATCAAAATCAAGCTACATTGATTATTTCAGCAGGGTTTATGAATTTCAATCCAAAGATATTCTTCTGTGCACTTGATTTAACTCATTACAGCACATTTGCTGCGCCGACTCCTCCTGCGCCGACTCCTCCTCCACCCCTGACTCTCTTTAATTAACAGTTAATTAACAGACAATGATGAAATTGTGACATTTTTAAAAACATGTATTTTGTTGCCCTACATGAGAGCTTTAATTTAAGAGCAAATTCAGCTATATAGCTTGTATAGTTTTTAAGTAAATCAATAGACAAAATCAAATTTGAGGAGCAGATGTCACAACTCCACCTTTTTAAGGGCCCAACTCAAAACACATGGCCAGATGGGAGTTGGAGTCAGAATGGATAGAGGCAAAATTCCAGACTGCTAGAATTCTTAAAGCAATATCGACAGGAAGTTGTAGACTCGATGGAAAATTGGATTGAAAAATTATCCCTCTGAGAAATAAAGTTTCATCCTCTAATATTCAGGTTGAATTGCTTGAGTTCATCTGAAAAATAAATAATTTATTAAAAAAAAGATGGACTTTATGTACAAGATTCGGGAGGGACAAAGAGAATATAGACTTGATAAAGGTGACAATCCCACACGTATCATGCAGTGTATTGTAAAGCATTATTATTAGTCATATACATGTATGATTCAGAACATGGTGCTTCATAGTAGTGACGTACGCATGTAACCACAATGGGAGATATCTATTCCCCATCACGTAGCCCAACTAGAGCAATGCACAATCAAATCAATTAACAAAACCACTTTAAAAAGAAATTCACAAATTCGCAAGGAATAACCCTACAGGTTTATTGTGAGATTTTACTTTTTGTGGCTTTGTTTATAGCAGGGTTGTACATGTGTGAAGGAGGATAAGTTTGTAGCCCCACAGGTCTTTCGAAAAGACAAAGACTTCAATTTAAAAGGAAATATACATTTTACTTTAAAAAAAAGAAGGAAAGTTACATGTAAATTGTAGGTATGTACTTCTGTAGATATAAAAATGTACATTCATTCTACATGTACATTGTATGTCCAGATGTTTTAGACCATATCACGACAACTACCCCCAGAAATAGGGTTATGGGTCTTGAGTTGGAGGGTAGATTTTTGGTGGGGGTAGTTGTCCTAGAACCATTTTAGACAAAGATCAAGGGATGAAATTATCATAATGAAAGATTAATTGCCAAATTTTTAAACTGTAATTGAGTAGAGGATACAAAATGTACTTTAGTTTTTATCTTCAGGGTTAAGGCTGTGTGGTTACCAACAAAGTCTTCATGTAGGATCAGTTCTCCAATTAATATCTTCCTATCAAAAATTAGCTGCAGAATACTTTTCCTCTCAACTGTCCCCACCCCCTTGTCTCTGTCTGACTCTGTCTCATCTCGTCTCTCTCTCTCTCTCTCTCTGCCTCACGGAGTGGAAGACATGCATTCTCTATATCAATCTCTATCTTACTCCCCCCCCCCCTCTCTCTCTCTCTCTCTCTCTCTTTATCTTTATCTTTATATTTATCTTTATCTCTCTCTCTTTCTCTGTCTGTCTGCCTGTTTCTCTCTCTTTCTCTCTGCCTCAGGGAGTGGAAGACATGCATTCTCTATATCAATCTCTATCTTACTCCCCCTCTTTCTCTTTCTCTTTATCTCTCTCTCTTTCTCTGTCTGTCTGTTTCTCTCTGACTCTGTCTCTTTTGATCTCTGTATCTCTCTCTCTCTATTGCGGTTTTCTCTTTGGTTCTCTCCTCTTGATAGCAGTTAACATCCTCACAAGAAAGTTATCTGGGTCGCTCCCTGCCTCTCTCACTGGCCCTACATGTATCTCCTTATTTCTTACTACTTTGTTAGTGTCTCTCTGTGATCTAGCTACTTCTGACTTCTTACTAACTGACTAGAAAGTTGTGTGGGTTACTCTCTGTCTCTGGCTCCCTAATTCAGTGCTTTGTTAAGGTCTCTGCTCCGTGATAGCAAAGTAGCCGTCTTATGAACTGTTGAGAAGAAAGTTGTGTGTCACCCTCGTACAGCTTTGTTTCTCATCTCTCACTTCTCAAAAAAGTCAAAGCCTTTATCAGTTAGGAGTGGTAGAGTGCACTGGTCGTGTTCTTTTGATCTGACTCTCTTTCTTCTTATTTTGGAATACCTTGTGAATAAATTATTTAAGGGAGTTATATTAAGTGGACATACAAGGATAAAAGATGCTAGCAAGGGCTCTTTTAAAACACATCTTCCAGAAGGTAGGATTTATTTCTGTGAAAAAAATTTGGCCTATTTTCTTTACCTGTAGAGCTTTTTGTTAGAAAATATATCAGTTTTGTGAAGTTCTTTGAAACTTGGATTTCATATTTATTTGGCATGAGTCATAGATTATATGTTATTTTGGGGTTTTTGTCATAAGGATTATGACTGAGGAGGGAAGTTTGAAACCGACTGTTTTTCCACCCTTCACATAAAATGATGCTCTCTTTTTGCTATTATCTACATGTAATTACCATTTTATAACAGTGTTTTGGGGATGATTTCATGCCGCCTGAAGTGTCAAATGATTGTTTTTATTTTACCTTACTTCTAGGAAAGCAATCACATGCAGACCAGGGCCCCGTCTCATGAAATAACTTTGCCATCAATGGTATCTACCATGGTAAAAACTAAACAAAAGCAACAAAAACAACAGCAAACAATAAAAACTTGGTTTCAAACACTCTATGAACTGTTTTTTTTTACAGAGATCATCAGAACCTGCCCAATGACCTTGTCTTGATGGAGGAATATATACTGAATCTCATTCTGTTCAATTTCTTTTACTTTTTTTCTCCTTTTATTTCCAGAGTGCTGGATCATCGGAGCTGTCCGATGGCCAGGTCTCGATGGAGGAATATCTAGACATGAAGAAGAAGTTATCAAATTCAGAGAGCCGGGTTCAGCATCTTCTTAATATGAACAAACAGCTCAATCAAGATGTCAACATGCTACAGTCTATGGTACGTTGAATTTTACAAAATGCTTCAAATGTCCCAAATTTTATTGTCCAAAACAAAGGTAAAATGGAAATTCTCTTTGCCCAACTGATTCATGGGCCCGGCAGCCTCAGAGCAGCGCCAGAACGACGTTTCTCTATCAATTCCTGGTTGAACGCCAAACAGGGTAGCAGCAACTCCCATCTTTTGGTATGATGCAGCCAGGGATCGCACCCATGGCCTCCGGATTATAAGGTATATCCTCTATACTCTGAGCCAACACATCGGTTAAAGTCCTTTGCCCTGTAGCATTTAGAGTTACTATCAATTGCAAATTTGAAACAATAATTCTGATTGGTTCACAGTGAGACTTTTCTGTAACAAGGATCCTGATTGGTAACAATCAATTCGCAATAGGCATATTTTCGTAGTTATTGTCATAATTTATAGATATTTCTTTCCTGGGGGTCGTAACAAGGTATGCAAACAACTTGTTATGAAAGAGTAAACTATATGTACAATATTTGGAATTCAGTTTGCAGACATTATTTGTTGCTATGTCAGACAAATAAGTTATACTACAGGTCATTGTTTCAACAGAAATTTGTGCATGCATGAACAAAAATTTGACTCGAGTTGAATCCTTCACTACAGCTCTTATTTAAATTTAAAAAAAAATTATTTATTTATTTTTATTTATTTTTTTTTTTTTTTGGGGGGGGGAGATAATTTTAGTCATATTGCGGTTGATCATCTAAGCATTCAGTTTTGATTTGTACATTACAAGGCAATCATAAAGCATACAGGTTTCATAGCATTTATAAAGATTATTTTTTTAATTGCAGTTTCATTCATAACATCTCACCTGAATAGATATCGCCTAATCTCTAGCAAAGGAAACTGAAACATCTACTTTGGAGACCATAAAAAAGCCAAATTAACAAAAGAAGAGATGCCTATTAAAAATATGAAATACATGTACATGTACATGTATCAATACTCATGGAATCACAGTACATGTAGGTTTTGATGGTATTACTGTTTTATGAATTACCATGCACGCTCAGCTGCCAAATTGAATGCCAAACTGAATGCCTAAAAGAATCAAAATGCTGCTCCTGTTAGGTACCTTCCCAAAAGTTAAAGCCGCGGCCCGCTGCGTGAACGCCGCACAGCGGCGCTTTATAATTAAGTCAATGGAAGAATAATACTAGGGGAACGGTATATCCTGCCTATAAGCCCGCTGTGCGGCGTTCACGCAGCGGGCCGCGGCTTTAACTTTTGGGAAGGTACCTTAGTGCATGTTGTTCATGTGCAAGTATGTAAATCCAAATACGTATAGATGTGACGTTATATACATTACATTTCTATACTCATTTTCTACTCTGAGCTTTATATCTCATTGCCTTTAGTCACATTCTAAACTTTCTTTGAACTATGCATGTATGGGGTATATATTTAGTGAAATTTAATTTAGAAAATAATTAAAATAAAACAGTCCAAACAATGATAAAAAATGTTTTAAAAAAGGGAGGGTAAATCAAATAAAGGGAGATATGAAATGTATATATGAATGTAATTGTAGTGATGTTGCATGAAGTGTGTGTTGCATGAAGTGTGTCCATTGGGTATTATGTCATTTAAGTTGTTGTCTGAGACCTTATTTAGACAGGGGGTGTAACAATATTGAATGTAACCAAGTATAAATGTTCTTATCTTTAACTGTAGATGCTATCTCATGTAATCCAGCTTTCTCTCATCACATAGTAACATGGTAACGTGGTAACATGAGAATGTGAGATGACTGTGTAGTATCACCAAGGAGGGGGGGGGGGGGTATGGTATTTAATGTCACTATGTCATGTCCCAATCTTTAATTGATGCTATTACATCTACATTTATACCAGCTTTCTCTTACCACTTGGGGGAGGGGAGGGGTAATGATATTGAATGTAATCATGTCAGGTTCTCATCTTGAATTGTAGATGCCATCTCATCTAAACCAGCTTTCTCTCATCACATAGTAGTAACATGAGAATGTACCATGTGAGATGACTGTGGAATGTCACCATGACAATCACAACAAATAGATTTAAAAGAAAAACAATCATGTTTCCAGGCCTTTTGGTTTGGTTCCCCCCTCTTTGAGAATAGATTGAAATCAAACATTGTATGACAGAATTCTACATCTTTATTTGTTGTTACAGTATTAGATTATTGTTGTATGCAACATGCAACTTTGAACAAAAACCTCATAATAGATTATTTAGCAGTGTAGTGTCACCAAGACAATCACAACAAATATGTCTAAAAGAAAAACAATCATATTTCAATTCCTTTTTGCTTGGTTCTCTCTTCAAGAACAGATTAAAAATCAGACATAGCATGATAGAATTTTGCTTCTTTTCTTCAAGATACAATTTATGCAATTGTATTATATTATGTGTTAATGTAGTAAAGAATGTTGAACCACTGTTTATAATAACTTTTATCATTAAAAAAAAAAATTAACACTCAGTCATGATACATGTACATTACTCCAGATTTATTATTTGTAAGCCTATGTAGTGGGTGGGAGAGGAAATTTGAATAACCTGGCTGGTTCTTCTTGAGATGGAACCAATTTAAATAAGCAGAATACCTGAATGTACGATGGGTTCTTAATTTGCATGGAGAATGATCGTCCTTCATGCAGGGGGCCTATTTAACATCTTTAGAGTCTATAAATTTGTTAGTAGTTCCAACACCAGAATATAATTGTAGTTTTCAGTTATATTCTGTTATTTTTTTATCTTCTTTATTCTTTCTTTGTTTAGGTTGACAAGCTGAAGGAGGAGAATGCCAAGCTCTTGGTGTTACAGAGGGGTAAAGATGTACCCCAAATGGTCAAGACTAGAGACCTGGAATCCCTCCCTCCTGCCCCCAAACCAGGCCCCAAACCTCGCCCTTCCAACCGTCACTCTATGTTTGAACAGAGAGAAAGCCAGAAGCCAGCACCAAGGTGGAAGCCTACCGGGGCGAACCCCAACGCCCCTGCAGGTGCCCCGCCCACTGGTGGTACTGGTGCATCCCAGGGTGGGGACGGAGATGATGCAGGGAAGGATGCGCTGAAGAGTCCGGCACCTGTCGTTGGGTTGCCTACTATTCAAGATGATCAAGCTAACGAGGTACATTATTTAGTTATGGATAATTCATACTTCTTTTCAATGGCTATTTCAGCACCTTTTGCAATAGAACTGCCCCTGAGCCTCCATGTTTTTTCTGGTGTTTTTTTTTTTTTTGGTGTTTTTTATTTTTTTGCACAGGAGTCAATAGTTTGTTTTTTTTTGGTACTATTTTATGAATATCTGTAGAACCCTTTTTTTTTTTAATGTACAGTAGAATAAAAGAAATTCTATCATCATACAGGTAGCAATGAGGTGCTGTAGTACATAGATGTATACCGTGCAGAATTATTAATCTTGTTCCACTGCAAGACACCTACATTGTTCCATTCCATTCCATTCTTTTCATAAAAACAATAAAGATATTTACAATACATGTTAATATAAACATATATAGTCATTTTGTACCGTATAAAAGACATGGGGGAATCATAAAAAGCCAAGCGGCTTGTCGGGATGATCCCCAAAATCATCTACTTGAAGTTGGACTTGTTGACTAGGCCTTCAGGATGGTACTGGTCAGGTAGAAAAGAAATAGCCTTGGGGTGTTTTACAAAAAAATGAAATAGATTTAGTTGCCCTTACATTCTAAGCACTAACTTGCTTGCAACCAGTAATTTATGTGGGACTTTGACAGGCGCGGATCCAAGAAAATCGAATTGAATGCATTTCGGGGGCCCAATTGTCTGGGGACAAAAGCGGCTCTATTATGTTTATGCATGGGCTCGGTACTTTCATTGTGTGACTCCGGTCTGCGTCCGCTACTGCTTTGATTCAAACTTAACTCTTTGTGAAACAGACCCAAGAATGTGATTCTGAAGAATTAATAGCAAAAATTAAATTGAAATTATTGCTAAATATGTTTTAATATTCTATTCATTCCTTATCGTTTTCTACAGGAGACAGCAAAGAAAGAGAAATCGGAAAGACCGATCAGCGAAACGGGTAGTGAATATGATAACGATACAAATACAATAAAGACAGATGAGGATAAAAGGTATGCGTTACATTCTAGTATCATTCTCTATATGTTTCTTTCAAATCTATTGTTAAAACTTAGAGAGAGGATTTATGGAAAACTTGAATTAGTTATGGTATATTATGTTTCCAGTTTGCAAATTAACATTTTTCATGAATAACATGCAGGTGCTACTTGAATAGCACTCATATTCTTCAGAACCTATAAAGCAAACACAATAAATAGCAGTCAAACATAGCAAGCCAAGTATCTTTATTCTCTGTGGCAATATGACTCAAAACTAGGTCAAAGTATATTATAAGTAATAATGATAATAATAATAATAATAATAATATTAATAATAGTATATTTATAGAGCGCAGAAACTATTAAACAATATGTATATATTCTACTGCGCTTTTCAAGAGCTTCTGATGTGCTTGTTATTAAAATAGATGTGTTTTAAGTTTTTATTTGAAGCTATTAACTGATGTTGCTTTCCTGACCTCAAGAGGTAACATATTCCAGAGCTAAGTGGTCTGATATTGGAGTCATTAACCTCACTAATATAAGCGAACCATTTACTTTTATATTACAAATTTTCCAAATGCAAAATATTTTTTGCCTCCTTATTGCAGCATACCGAAGAAGCCTGATTCGCCCGCATCCCTACCCCTGCCCTCCCCGTCTCCCACCACCCCTGCCGCCATGAGCACACCCCCTCCCCTATCATCATCCCCGGAGCCAGAAGGGGAGGGGGAGGATGGGGCAGAGACGAAGAAGGCTCCCACTCAGGAGGCGGTCGTCGGGACGACGGAGAAGATCACAAAGAGGATACAGACTTTGCTGCTGGCAGCACAAGAAGGAAAGCTTGATAGGTAGGTTGATTGCTCATCCACGGCAAGGATTAATCTGTGTTTTCCATTTATATTGGCAATACAGTATGCGCTTTGTATCTAAAGAAAAGGCGCTTTATAAATTGAGTATATTATTTTTATTTCTTTTGATGGTGTTATTAGAATTGACATCAAATTCATTCAAAGCAGTGTTTTAACTTGAAATTGGTAACAGTGGGTTAGTTGGGTCATAAGACAACTACACCCATCCAGAAAACTAACATCTAACCCTGCATCTTAATTATCCAATGCATAGTTTCTCCTATACAAAAAAGTTTTGATAAGCCCCTTTGGTGGTGCGACTGCTTACAACTGTTGCGATTGTGTGCAACGTATATTGTGACCAAATGATCACAAACGATCGCAAGAGCAATTATGAAAGCCCCTTTAGTGTTATACTTTTTAAGGACAACTCAAGACAACATGTATGAAAAGAATGTGCATTAATGGAAACTATTTGTAAATGAATTAACAATATTTGTGCCAAATAAAATGAATTTAACATCAAAGCATCGTAAAGATGTTGAGTTTTAGACTGTTTATTCTGATGAAAATAGAGAATGTAAGAAGGGCATTAATATATGATTTTATCGAGTTATCGAGTTATGCCCTTCTGGTTCTTAACAGACAAATATTCTGTCAGTATCTCTATCCTCCATCTTGTACCTGTTTACCTCAGTTGAAAATTGTTTATCACCCAGCTAGGGTCACCAGGGAGGGTTGATTCAATCAGATTATCATTGGAACATGTAGATTAGCCAGAGGCATATCTGCTCAGGAAAAGTTGGACATACAGTGTACCTGACAAACTCTCAGACTGTTTCAGTAAATATCTCATCTGCAGGGACTAAGGTGCACCCTTTTTTCAAATGATAAAAGCAAAATTATAAATTTTGTCATGTAGTTTTAAAGAATTGGGCAAATATTCAGCAGTGGGTCACAACTCTGGACTAAAAATCAATTTAGTGGTGTGAGAGTCATGCTTTTCAGCTGATTTCAGGTTCCTTTTTGGGGGGTGAGGGGATTTTCAGCTATTTTTTTTTTTTTTTTTTTTTTTTTAAGCTCTTCCTCTGTGCAAAAGTATATGACCTCTTTTAATTTCACCTTGTGCAGCTCTATTAAACTCTTTTATTTGTCATCATTCACACCCATGTTGATCGTATTTGTATTTTGACAATTGATTTCTTTTCTTCTAAATTTCCTCTAAAAATTCATTCTTTCTCCTGTTTCCCTATAGATTTGTATCCTGTTCTGATAATATCTACGCTACTGTCACAGACATGGTGGAATTATTTCCAGAGGTAAATCACTAAATTCTCTTTAAAGGGATTGAGTAACTTTCAAAAACAAGAGCAATTAGAGCAAGATTAATAAAATTATATTCTTTCCACAGTAAAAACAAACTACTGAAAGTTTCAGATCAAATGGAAGTCATTTACTACTTTAAAACAGTGTAACAAACAATGACAAGCAAACAGCCAAACACCAGTACCCTCTGCCTCCAGTACACTAGGCCGCTAGGGACGGGGACTTTACAACAGGAAATGGGTGTATGTTGTGCCATGTGGAAAAAGCACATGGTTTTATAAACCATCCGGTGTTGGTTTATAAAATTTGAGTATGAAATCATTGATATCTTGAAGGTAAAGCAAGCAATTAGCTTGCAATTTTGAAGAGATACCAGACTGACCTAAGTGTTTATAATTATGTTGGCAAAATAAGCTAAATCGAATAAAATGCGATTTGAATATCATTCAATGTTACTGCATCCCTTTAAATTGGCAACAGGAAGTAAAATTGTTATTACTATTTTTCAATGTACAAACCTGTCATTTTCTTTCTTACAGTTGTAGTCAGATGTTTCCTGTGCTCTGTTGTAGCTACTCTGAATCTAATTTGAATACATACATGTAATTTGGTCATTCTGATGATTAAGGACAAAATTTGGTTCTGAGCTTCTGTCATTTTCTCATAATGCTGCGTGTTCCCCAGTTGCCCTTTACAAGCCATGATTTTTATCCATTGTTTTTAACATTTAAATTAAAAATTAGAAAACATCCCTGTATTTGACTGTTCATTTCACTTATTGTTGCATGGAATTAGCATAACCTTGGATTACTTGAATGATTTATATTGGTATAATTGATGTCTTTATTAGGCATTCAAATAACAATGTTTTGTGGCAACCATGGTCCATTGGACTTTTAAAAAAAAAAAAAAAAAAAAAAAAATATCTGTTTTCAAATGGTTAATATTCTGTATTCATATTTAGTGTTTACTTTTAATGTACTGGAATCTGCTTTCTTGTTTGATACAGAAACCAAAATCAGAAGAGGTGCGCGTCCCTCTTCGTCTTCTCGTCTCAAGCGCCAGTCGCCTGAGAGTAGAGTGTCAGAGTGCCGTCCCAGCTGATCCCTCGATAACCCCTGACCTCAAGCACCTGACCAATCAGATCATCGCATGTGCATACGACATTGCCAAGGCTGCCAAACAACTCGTCACCAGCTTCCAGTAAAGTTTCCTTTAACTTCTTTGTTGGACCTCATCTAAGAATGTTGTAAACTGCACAGTTACAGCAAGGTTTTCAGGGGAGCGTTTCATGAAAGGACTTGTTAGACGTTTTATCCGACAAACTGTTATGAGCTGCTGAAATGCTTGCATCCGATTGGCTGAGAGCAAATTTGTCGGATAAAATGTCCGACAAGTCCTCTGATGAAATGCCCTCCTGGACCAGGCCAATTAATTTGTTATAATAAATTCCTGTTATACCTACGGTTTCCCCATGAGACAAGGGCCCTATTTCATAAAGAGTTATTTTCATGAAATACTTCATTTTGATTGGCTATGGAGCGACGTTACCATGGTAGATACCAGAGATGCAAAGCTATAATAATAGTGACTCTTTATGCATTATGGCCAGAATAATTGCCTTGCAACAAAATCTTGTTGTATCTTTGCTCTTAATGGGAGTAAACTGTATCAAGGTAATTTGATCCATCCTGAGCATCTCTTTATGACATGAGAGGGCTGTACATGTAATGTCTCACTATGAAATGATGTATATCAAGGTCTGATGGTTATTGGCGGTATCTCACTTGTCATGAGACTGTTTTGTATCGTCACAGAGACGTTTTGGAGACATCTCATGAAGTCTCTTCAGGCATGTTCAATCTATAGGATTTTTCCCGTCGCGGAGACATCTCTGAGACGTCTCTGGGTTTCACGCTTGGAGACATTTATGATACAAGTGTTTTGGCTGCAGATCACCCCTTCAATGTTAATATCTCTTTGATACTGAAATGCTGTCCTCGACATATACATGTACCTTCAACCCTTGACTAGCTTTCTTATCCCACAGCTTAACCTAAGTCCTAACCCTTAACCCTCTGTTTTCCAAAAGCTAAGAAGTGAGCATTGAATCAGCCAGTTGTGAAGTCTTCCATTGTGTATTATCTTCTGATATGGTTATATATATTTTTATGTTTAGCTGGCTTAAAATTTGAAGTTTACATACATAAGATATGAATTTGTTCCCTCTCTATCTCTGAACCACTCTTTCCTTACCTGCATGTAAATTTGCATTTTTGATCAAGAGGATTATTTAGAAATAGCATGGATTTCAACTGATTTGTGATTAGAATCATGGGGGATTTAAATTAAGGATAATTAGAAGGAAAGGTTCATACTGTAATGCTTTCTTGAAATGTGTTCTTTTCCAACACTGTTTTAAGAGCTACTGTCTGAGAGAATCAGGCAGGGGGTGGAACATGGGGGTCGGCAATTTTCTTTCATACTTTGAAGTTTTAATACATTTAGGTTAAAACTTAGAAAAATAGTATTAGAATTTTATAATCATAATTATCTTCATAATTATCACAACCCCCTTAAAATGGCCTTTTCGGGTACTACTTAAATTGGCAAATTTCAAATTTAGCACTGTTTTCAACACTAATAAAACTGTATTTAAAATTCTGCAAATCATTTGAAATTTAATGGCTGACTTCTCCAAACCTATCCCTATAACGCTGCATAAGTGATATTTTACATAAGTAATTGGATCATTCCATTATCTCAGGAGGGGTGACGCAATTTTCCTGACTTTTTAGGAATTCCAAAATAGCCTATTTTGGGCTATCTTTGACGTGCTATAAAAAAAATGGCCCAAATTTTTCTGAGCTGATTTTAATGTGGGCTATAGGACCAACCCAGATGAAGTCATTTCAGGTTTCAAATCCGTGGAGTGTCTTTTACTTTTTGTTCACCAGCCGCTTAAAGTATGCTCTTTTTTCAAAATGGCAAAAAAGTGTAGTTTTGTGTCAATGTGTAAATCTCTTCTATTATCTTGGATATTGAACTGAAAAGCATTCAGAATTTTTGTAGAATGAGCCATTCTATGAACTAATATATTATTGTGTTATTCCTTCACAATGTTTTAAATTTAGTTATTGAATCATACCCATAATACTGAAATAGACGGATCCCAGGAACAATGATCCTAGAAATGTTTCATGTACATACGTGTAACACGCAATGTTATTATTGGAAGTCAATCATGACGATAATAATTAGGTTTTATTAAGCTTTGTTTTCATATTCGAGATATTAAGTTATCATTATTTTCTAATTATTATTTTCAAATTCCTCCAAGAGAGGGCGTTTACTAATAAAATTCTTCAAAATTTCACTCTGAAAAAAGAGAAAGAAACAAAATGGATGTAACAAAAATGTAACGCCAATGAAAATACATAATATATTTTTCATTTTGAGACTCAAAATCACATGATCACTGACATGCAACGAATTAAGAGACCCACGCCCTTCACCAGAAGTTGGGGCGTCTGCAAAAAAAGTAATAATAAAATAAACAAAATACACTTTTTGTCATAATGGTGGAATAATTTTTATCTAGCTCCAGCGACATTATGTTGCTTTGGCTTTAATTTCTTGAATGTGTTCGTCACCACTTTCAATCTTCGGGATCCTTTTGTCTAGGGGAGGAATGAACCTCAGTAAAAAAAAAAAAACAAACAAACAAACAAACAAACAAACAAACAAGGGGGGCTTAGCCCATAAATTTTGTTTATAGGCCTATGAGAGATGGGAAAAATGCGAGCGCGCGGCGTGGGCTGAAAATGTCATAACGGTATGCAGGTAATATGGGCCCCTAAGCTCATTTGCCTAATTTGCATAAAATTATAAAATGACACACAGTCTAATCTTTGTTTTTATGAATCAATAACTACTGCTCTAACTTTTATTGTGAATATTAATTACATACTGTTAATATACCCCAAAAAATCGTAGCAACGAGATTGATGCCTCATCCCAATACTAAGTACCAGAATCATTTCCGCCATTTTGGACTGCCCATCTTACCTGCACTAATGTTGTCATGTCAGGCAAGCAATGAATACAACATTGCACCCCTTCACTACAAGAAATTGACCTGTACACGCTAGTATGATCAAAATGAAACTATAAGCTTACTAAATATACACAAAATTGAAGTTACCCCTCAAACACCCTTTCACGATCACATTCTGTGAAATATCATATTTTACATCAGGGTAAAAAAATGCCGTAAGTTTTACCTACCTTGTTGGTTTTCAGCAATTTTCTCAGAGAAATTTCGGCATCAGATGCTCTCACGACGATAGATTTTTGTATACAGTTCATATGAACAACATTATGGCGCTCATACCGGTCACCGGTCGACGGTCACGACATGATTTGTTTCAGGTGGCCCATATTACCTGCTAGCCCATATTACCTGCATGTACCCTATAGAAACCTGAAATGTGAGCTATGTTAAAGTAATTTGGAGTAGATCAATAAGGGATGAGAGGGGGAAGGGCTCAATGATTTCGAAGCACCTCTCCGCAAACATGGGTGTTAACCCCCAGCGATTGTTCTTTTGAAAAAAAAAATGAAGCTTAAAATTAATGCGAGCGTACAGCGCGAGCTGAAAATCCTGTCAGTAGATACCTAAATTTTGTGAGCTGTGTTGGGGGAAGGGGGGGGGGGGGGGGGGGGGGACTCAATAAAATCCGAGAGCCAAAAAGATTATAGAAGAGACAATAATATCTGCCCCAAATTATATAGATCATTTACATAATATTATCCGAGTAAAACAAAATTATTATTATTAAGACGGTCGCTGATACCTATACGGTACAAACAATATTGGAGGGAGTGGGCTTATTGATATCCGAGTGAAACCCCCCCCCCCCCTCCAATATTTTTTTTTTACTTAAAAAAGTTTATTCTTACTAAATTCTTTATTTCTCTTGATAACTAATTGCAAATATCTGAATACAGCTAACTCAAAATCTTCAATTTTCTTTAGATAAGGAACAAAACAAAGGAGTCAGGAGTCACTTGTTCCTTGAAAATCCTGACAGGGTATATTATAACCCAAAAATGATATTCATTGGGGTATCCTTTTAGGCCTACCTCCACATATTTAAGTTGGGGTAGTCCCCTGGCCCTCTCTTTCTAACGTCTATAATGATTTTAATATAAATCGTTGTGTGTACCAGTAGAAACTCAATTAAAAGCGATATACAAATTGCCAGATTTTTTTCATCTTTATCGTCATGTAGTCATCTTTTGGTGACATTAGATTATGTGCATGGATCGTACTAAGATCGATATGTGAGACCATAGGCCTAAATGTTAATTTGAAGATTTGTACTGTTTCTAGAAAATCCATGTACCCATTGATTTCCATTTGATTGAAGTTATTTTGTATTATGCCTTCATTATCATATTCCTATATATGTGATACAAGTAATTTATGAGTTTTATGTAGAATTTAGATGTATATTTTCTAACAGGACAGTCCATTAGTGATATGGGGGTGTTAACAAATGAAATACCTAAAATTAAATTTGCCTGCATTTTATAAGGACATATCTGCTTGGTATGAGGTGCTTTTCAAACACTTTTGGGGTTTATTGCAAGTAATTATAGTACATTTGGCAGCAGGTACAAGATTCCATATTTTCATGTTTTTTTTTAAAAGTGCTATTTTTAGCAGCTTCTAACAAGAAAAGTTGAAGACACTCCACGGATTTGAAACCTATAGTGGATTGACCTATGTTTAGGACACATTCTGTGAAAAAATAAGCCTGAAAAAAGTTGGGCCATTTTTGTTACACTCCAATGAATATTGCCAAAATTTCCCATTTTTCTCCTTCCTGAAAAATGCAAAAAGTGGCAACATCCCTATTGCTAAAATGGTACCTTCCAATCCTTTGTTTTAAATTTTATTTACATGCCTGCAAAGAAGAACATTTAAATTTAAAGCCCTGCAAATTTGATTTGAATCGAATAATTTCAAATGACTTTTAATAGGTCATGAAAATGACCATAAATTGAAAAATGCAAGGCTTTGAAATCACCCAAAAAGGGTCAATTTTAGGGGAGTCGGATAACTATGAAGATAATTATGATCAGAAATTTTTAACCCCATTTTCGGGGGACCTACCCTTTATGTACTTAAACCTCAGAATATAAAAGAAATCCGCCGACCCCCATCTTCCAACTTTTTTCAAATCTGCCTGATTCTCTCAGACAGTGGCTCTTAAGTGTTTTTTCCTCGATCATATTAAGTATATTTTGGTAGCCCAGTGCTACAGATATCAAATTATTTCTTAGCGAAGGAGTTACCCTACATTTGATATGTTTACTACATACGGATATGATGGATCTGACTTTTTAGCCAATTATCCCATTTTGTGACAAATGTACATTCTCGATGCGGCATTGTAAGCATTTTTATGTCATATCTATATTCATAAACTCTACTTCCATTGTAACAAGCACAGATACAATGGGAATCTGATATACATGTATGGAGGCATTTCTCTCCGTCCCAGTGTTTGACAAGTCCATATACATTTGTACATGTACAGTGTGTCCCAGATAAAGGTAAACCCAGCTTTGAGAGCCTCGTATTAAAATTGTATTACTTAAATGTCAATATTTTTTATGTCATATTAAAGAGTAACTCAAATTCTATCCAATGATACCAAAATCATACCTGGGGGGCATTTCATCAAAGGACTTGTCGGACATTTTATCCGACAAATTTGCTCTTAGCCAATCAGATGCAAGCATTTCAGTAGCTTATAACAGTTTGTCAGATAAACGTCCGACAAGTCCCTTCATGAAACGCCTCCCTGTACTGTCAAGGATGACTGACCACTCGAGTTCTAAAAATTTTTGGTCAAAAACAAATTGTTCCAAGTTTTATCAGAATCAATCCTGGCTTTCTGATCATTTATTCTTTGTGTGAGGTCAGCCTTCCTAAGTCCATTCATAAGGGACAATGGATTTCTTGGTCTATTGAAATGCAAGGGCGGCTTCTCCTCAAACTTGGAACATTTGAATTTTGATGCTTTTTTTTTTTCGGGCCCAAGTGCTCAGCCATCCATCACAACACAGGTATAAGTTTGGTATCATTGAAAGGAAAATGAGTTACTCTTTATCATGAAATAAATATCAAGTTTACATAAGCTATAACATTTTAACGTGAGGCTCTCGAAGGTGGGTTTCCTTTTTTCTGAGGCGCACTGTATATGCTCCTATGTGATCAGTAACAAGATTTTGTGACTATGAAGTATTAAGTGGCTAGGTCCAAGCACCTTGTTTTAACAGGAGTACACTGTATAATGGTTTTCACTCTGAGTATAATTCATTATGCTGCCAATGTATGAGCAAATGCTGCCAATGATCAACATACATTGATTGTAGAATACTCCAAACATCAATTGCTACTTACACATGTATAATCTTGGCACTTTACTGTATTCGCGTATGTATGGGATGAATTGGTTATTGCGAATGTCTTCCAAAGAGTGTGTTATGAGCAAGTGTTTCTCTCCAGCACCTTTCACATCCAAAATCTTAACAACTTCTTATGCACACTAAACCAATGGTGTGGTATGGACACAAAGATTGGAGGGTGTCTTTAAAGATTGAGAGCACTAAGGTAGAGCAAGGCAATCAGATTAGAGACAATTTTACAAAAAATTCTCATTTTGATATTCACCCCCCCCTCTCTCTTTTATACTCTTTATCATTTTTGCACATTGATGGGGGGGGTGGGGTCAGGGTACTCTGGCTATGCCAATTTATAAGAGCACAAACACAAATTTTCATGATCTAGAGTTATCTCTCAATTTAATAGAGTACTGCCAAAATGCACTCCATACTTTCTTTACATTTATGGTACAGTTAAATATCCTATAACCAGCTTATCAACTTCTTTGAAAATTCATTGATGTGTAGGTATTGGATCATTTTGCCAATAGCAGTGAAACAAAAACCTAGTCTTAGATTAATGAAATTTCAGATCAATTTCTGTCTCTTGTAAAATATTTTTTTTTTTCATAGAAAATGAAAGATTGGCAAATATTTTATTGTTGTTTGCTCTTGTGGACAAATAATTATTTTGATAGCAATCATATATATATTTCTTCAAGTGTTGAGCATTAAAGAAGGCATGCATTTTAAATTATAAACTGTAAGTACAATTTCAGAAGAAACATTACAGTAATATATCATCAAAACTCGAGCAAAGGTACAATAAATGACTATTTTTTCTCTGCTAAATTTTGATCATCTAAGGGAATGTTGATTAGGGTTGCTGGCTGTTTTGTGTATAAATCATTTTGTATCTTGTAAATATTTTTATATGAAAATGCTAATTTTTTGCTTATTTATAATGATTTTGGCATGAAATGGTTTGCCTTGATTATATATCCTAGATGTGAGATTTGACATCCCCATACCCACGCAATGCATGGACTTTCCTTGTTAATCTTATAAACTACTTTACAAGGAGATAAAATAGCTATTTAATATAATGTTTATGAATGACTTACATTGATCAATATATGTGATTTTATGAATATGGTGATATATTGATCTATACTATTATGTAAATAGCATCAAGTATTATACCTTCATTAATTCTTACTCTCTCCCTCTCTGGTGACAAATGACAATCCAATTCGTAGTAAAAGTATTTGTTTTTTTCTCATATTTGGTTGAGCTAGTTTATACATTGTATAGGGGAGACTGGGGTAATTATGGCCCCCTTTTTCACATTTCCTATTACTACCATTAAATGAAAAGTCCAATGATATTCTAATCATGTAAAAATACAGTCCAATCTATATACCTATAATATACAAAAGAAAGTATAAACCTGCTACTTCTCTTGCATATTAATACCATTATGTAATAACTTTGGGGGCCATAATTACCCACGGGTTGGGATTTATGGCCCTATTGTAATGACTGTATGAATTCAAAGATATTATGCTAATTAATGATGGTAATGTATAATAAATGTTGTTGGGTATTCCTAATACACTTATCAACCACCAACAATGATTTAGTCAATAATTGGTTCAGCCAAAATGTTGACATTTTGCAATCAAAGCAATACATATATTTATGTACAAAATCGTACAAGTTAATGTCCCCATCTACGCTTATCTGCGTTTATACACTGTTTATGCATTGGGGGCCATAATTACCCAAATGACATTTTCAATTTGATCCCCTTTACAGCTCTACTATTGAAGATATTCAGGTGGAAGTTTTTCTGTTGTGTTTTTTACTTCCTATTGTTTCAGTTTCAATCAAAATTTCATCATAAATTATTTTAATTAATGATATCACACCCCACATAAAAAGCAGACTTGCCACTTTCCAACGAACAGAATTGTAACTGCCGTACATTTTAGGCTCCCCTAAGCACAAAATTTCATGTAAATGGCTTATTTTTCTCATATGATAGTAGGAAGAGTTTAGCTAGGCATGTGTAAAAATTAAATTATCATTGTGTAATGCAGCAAAGAATTATAAGCTCTCAAAGACAAAGGGGCCATAATTACCCCAGGGCCATAATTACCCCAGTCTCCCCTATTTACTAGTCCTACAAAGTCATGTTTATGTATTGTTTTCTTACTGCATTGCTTTAATTTTTTTGTTGTCAAGAACAAATAGTGATGTTGATTTCATATTCAGTCTTATGAAATAAATTGTGTTCTATCTATCAAGAACATCTTATGGAAAGAGTGCCCACTTAAACCCTTTATAGAAAGGTGCTGCAATACTTTGGCCTGAATTCTCAAAAGCTGCCTAATTTTAAGCCTAGCTTGAATCTGTGGTTTAACTATGGCCTGCAAAATGGGAATCTGTCTATGTAGCATGTTCCTATCACCTTTAATGAATTCTAGAATTGTGTTTTAATTTTAAGGAAAACTTTTATAATTATCATTCCCAAGCAGTTTTTAAAACTTTCACTACCAAAAATTATGATGAATCGAACATCTACTTTTCGGGATTGAGTCCCATTTTGCAGGCCATAGTTAAACCACAGATTTAAGCTAGGCTTAAAGTTAGGCAGCTTTTTAGAATACGGGCCATAGTTCCTTAACAGTGATAGGCATACTAAGTGATCACTATTGTATGCTGGTTATTTTTGGAGAGGCTGGCTTTAAGACAGGATTGACTGTTTACGACTATTTGTAGTAAATGATTACTAATACCCAGTGCATTCTTATTTTCACCAATTTAGTACATTCTAGTATAAAATTAGTGTTATGTTAAGCT
Source organism: Paracentrotus lividus (assembly GCA_940671915.1). NCBI lineage: Eukaryota > Metazoa > Echinodermata > Echinoidea > Camarodonta > Echinidae > Paracentrotus > Paracentrotus lividus. The sequence goes on along the minus strand of CALNVZ010003434.1, from coordinate 16,707,607 downwards.
ATGTATTAATGTATTTATTTACATTCTGATTGTCAGAGTATTTCATACACTACAATTTAAAGCGACCTAAAGAAAATGTAAAATTTTAAAATGAAATATTTTCTTTATAATATTTCTTAAAAATATTCATCTTGTGTTATATGTAATCGGAGAGGAAGAAGAAGGAATATATTTAGAATATTTAAGTGAATCAATTCATGTCATATTGGTTAGCTATTAAAATATTGGTATAAAATCTGAATTATGTATCTCATTTGATATTTCATCTGTACGAGTCAAATTTAATAAAGAAGTTGCATGGTCTGATTAGACAATTGAAAGGGTGACACAACATTTGCTCCTGTGACAATTGCTTCGGGCTTTATTTCGGCTAAGATATACGGTTAGGGATAGGGTTGCAATAGGGCTTTATGTTAGGTTTAGGATAGGGTATAGTGTTGCGATCCGTGAATGGAATTTATACCGGAGCAATTGTTGCTGGAGCAAATGTCATTGAATCATTAAAAGGGAAGTCTATCATCAGGATACTATTACATGCGAGTTTCCTTGTTTTATTTGATTGATTAACAAGCGTATCTGTGTCGAACCTTCATCAATCTTTTCTGCTTCTACTAATAGTATCAGTGAGGGTGAAACTTCCCCTTTAATCTGTTATGGTTGTGCTTTTCTAAGAATCTAATTTGATTGTAGACCATTTAACCCTACCTAGGCCGGGGGGGGGGCCTCTCAGGCCCCTGCCCCCCTTCGACGTTCCGCGCAATATGTTCGCAACGTGAAAAACTCACCGCGATATTTCATGACCTTTTTCTCCGAGTCTCCCGCATCTTTTCAGACCAAACTTGTGACGCTCGGGTACCCGCCTCGCAAGTTCCCCAATAATTTTGTACCCGTGCGACAGACCCAAAATTGCTCAAAAATGTGATTTCATGTACAAAGTCAATACAAAACGTGTTATCAGCTAAAACTCATAAATGAGTGATTATTTTTGCTTTCTCTGATTGAAATTACTTGATTTTATGCTTTTTATGAATGTATAAGTGCAACCAACAAATTTCATTGAAGAAACAATGAAATTAAAAAGGTTGAAATACAAAGAAATACATAAGAAATTGCCCCCCCCCCAAATAAAAAAAAAACACGATATAATACATAAGAAATTGATCTGACATCGCATTTTTTTTTTCAAATATAATATGCTAAGAACACCACAAAGGGATTCAACATCTAAAATTAGCACATTTGGAGCTTTATTTAGGGAGTTAGAGCAAAAAATATGATTTCTCATATTAATTACTTATAAATTAGCATAATTTATTAAAAGCAATCTTGATGAAAAAAAAATAACTATGCCATTTTGTAGATTAGGTCGCGGGCGACGAGTGGGGGAGGGGGGGGGGGGGGGGGGGGGGGGGGGGGGCTGGGAGGCCCCCTCAGTAGCGGACGCAGACCGGAGTCACACAATGAACTTACCGGGCCATTGCGTAAACATAATAGAGCCGCTTTTGTCCCCAGACAATTGGGCCTCCGAAATGCATTCAATTCGGTTTTCCTCTCCCCATCTCGGATATATAATCTCCCAAAATACCCGGGCCTAGTTAGGGTTAAGGGTTAATGAATATATCGTAAATTCGACAAACCAAATCAAGATTGAGTAATAACTAAAGCAAATTCACAAATTTAACATCTTTTATTGAAAACATGTAATTGTACAGTTACCATGAATTTGGCCAATTAAAGTTGAAGTCAAATCATATAAATTAAACACATTCCATGTAACTGTTAGATATTTTTTCCATTACGGAAAACACACCACAGGTTGAATAATAATCATAATTCTAAAAAGCAAGAAGAATTTGCGGGATTGATATTGCGTCATTATCTATTGTGTTAAAATGCTCAAGTCGCTTTAATTTACAACATGAAAAGATAATAAAAAAATAATGAATAAATTATCAATATAAATAAATAACAACTTACAAACTTGCACTTCACACACTAAGGTTTTGAAAAGCATAGGACGGAAATTGTTACTATATTTGCAGTTGCGTCACTTGACCCGCCAGGACCAAATAATAAATAAATAAATAAATAAATAAATAAATGAAAGACTTTTTCAACAAAAGAAAACATATTTCATCATACGTTTTCAATTTTGCCAATAACTGAAAGTGATCTTACATAAACACATTCAACACAAATAGAAAGTTCCCCCTATTTTAGATATCAATAATTTTTGAACCAGGAGGAATTTAAAATATCTAATTATATGTCCATGTAGGGAATTTAATTAGCCACAATGGGAGCGAATTTTAGGAAAAATCATCAAATCACGCTTCAGTGAGCAATGGTTGAATGCAAATATGTCATTTTTTAAGTTCGCAAGCCTAAAGTGGCAACTTTGATTCAATGATAACGGACCCATTTTCAGATTTTAAACATTTCACACGTCGCAATGTATGCAAAACGTGCTTCCCAATAAACGGAGACGAAATTTTCCTGTTTTGGAAGTGTATGCAACCAATATCCATTCATTCACGGTAGAATGAATCCATCAAACAACCAAAAATTAGGCCATTTACGAAGAGTCGTTATAGTAATTTTATGCACTAGAGAGCATATCAATAACATTTTTTGGCTTGTATTTATATTCTTCGGGCACGTGTCAATGATCCTATGGCATTTATTTACAAATTCATGCTTCAGTGAGCACGTGAGACTGAAAAAAGCCCTTTTCTCACGTATGGACTAAAATTCAAATTCTTACTTTGGTTGAATATAACAATTCTTTTCGGGGAGTACTGTTGATTTTATTTTCACAAAAATTCCGATGTTTCACGCCTCAGTGGGCACAAGATACAAGAAAATCATGCAAATGAGGAGAAAGTTTGAGGCTTCGTCATGCTTCAATGACTTTTCGAATACGTAATTTGAATCAAGATCATGTTAGTTGGAGATCAGTTGAAGCTGTGTGCCAAGTTTCGTGACGTAACTCACACTAGAATTAACAATAAGCATCAATGAAATTGGCCGAATTTCACATTTATCAGGTATTGATATCCTCCTCCATTGACTTTATGTACAGAAGTTTAACAAAAGTTTAACAAAAGTGAAATTTTGCGTATTTTAATTGTCAGTTTTTGTCTATTTGACTGTGAATTATTTTATAAAACTTTGCACAAAGCTTAAACTGGTCTCTAACTAACATGATCTTTATTCAAATAACGTATTGGAAAAGTCACTGAACCATGACGAAGCCCCAAACTTTCATCTCATTTCATGATTTTCTTGTATCTTGTGCCCACTGAGGCGTGAAACATCGAGATTTTTATGAAGATAAAATCAAAGGTACTCCCCGAAAGGAATTGTTATATTCAATCAAAGTAAGAATTTGAATTTTAGTCCGTACGTGAGAAATGGGCTTTTCCAGTCTCACGTGCTCACTGGAGCATGAATTTGTAAATGAATGTCATAGGATCATTGACACGTGCCCGAAGAATATAAATACAAGCCAAAAATGTTATTGAGATGCTTTCTAGTGCATAAAATTACTACAACGACTCTTCGTAATTCTAAAATGGCCTATTTTTTGGTTGTTTGATGGGTTCATTCAACCGTGAATGAATGGATATTGGTTGCATACACTTCCACAACAGGAATTCCATCATATTTGATCGAATATACCATGGCAAGGAAGTAAAAATTCCAGTTTGGGCAATTTTCGCTGTATGCTCACTCAACCGTGAAATTGACGCAAATTTCTGTTCCGTATATTGGGAAGTACGTTTTGCATACATTGTGACGTGTAAAATGTTTAAAATCTGAAAATGGGTCCGTATTCATTGAATCAAAGTTGCCATTTTAGGCTTGCGAACTTCAAAAAATGATATTTTTTCATTTAACCATTGCTCACTGAAGCATGACTTGATGATTTTTCCTAAAATTCGTTTCCATTGTAGTTAATTAAATTCCCTACATAGACATATAATTAGATTTTTTAAATTCCTCCTGGTTCAAAAATTATTGATATTTGAAATGGGGGAACTTTCTTTTTGTGTTGTGTTGAGTTTAAAATGACACATTTGTCAATTGTCAACATATAGCTGAGACTTAAGCATGAAACAAAATTAATAAGGCGAAAGTATCAACCTATCCTTGTGATCCGGCTTAGGTAATGATTAATCTTAACACAGACAATCAATATCCATACTTCCCTGTGTATTTCCATTAAACTGACACTTTACTAATAAATAACAAATATGTTATATAAGAAAATTGAAAAAAAAAAAAAAATCACTTGCATAAAATGAACAAGTATATTAAAAATGGTCTTTAAGAAAACATTTTTAAAACGGACAATTTAAATAAACACTCTTACAAATAATATATATATATATATGTATATAAGGGGGAAAAAGAAAAAGAAAAGAAGAATATTTAAAATGGACTATTCCAATAAATACTTGTTCGTATAAATGATAAACCCGAATTTAAACAAACACTTGCATAAAGAATGAACTAGTATATTGCAGAATTGACGTTATTAAAAATATCTCTGAAATGGACATTCTAAATAAATATTGCTATAAATAATGAACGAGTATGTTATGAAGTTGACGTTATATATTTTCTTAACGGACAGCATTTTATGAACCCGTATGTTATAAAAGTGACTTCCCGAAAATATCTTTAAATTAATAATTTAAATAAACACTTGCATAAATAATGAATAAGTGTATTACAAAATTGTCTTTAAGAAAACATTTTTAAAACGGACAATTTAAATAGACACTCTTACAAATAATAGACGAGTATCTTATAAGATGACATATATATATATATAAGGGGGAAAAGATAAAAAAAAAGAAGGATATTTAAAATGGACTATTCCAATAAATACTTGTTCGTATAAATGATAAACCCGAATTTAAACAAACACTTGTATAAATAATGAACTAGTATATTGCAGAATTGACTTTATTAAAAATATCTCTGAAATGGACATTCTAAATAAATATTGGTATAAATAATGAACGAGTATGTTATGAAGTTGACGTTATATATTTTCTTAACGGACAGCATTTTATGAACCCGTATGTTATAAAAGTGACTTCATAAAAATATCTTTAAATTAATAATTTAAATAAACACTTGCATAAATAATGAATAAGTATATCGTTCCCCAAGGACCCAAGCCAGTCTTTCTGCGGGCCAATGACATCAGAAATATAGACAAGAAGCCACTGACAGGTGAGGAATTATACATGGGAGTAGCTAAGGTAATTCAACCTGAAACCATTGCTGGTATCCAAGAAATACGCCACTTGTGGAGAATCTACGTAAACTCACATGAACAAAGAATTCAAATAATTTCGCAGGGCCTCGAATTGCGCGGCAATCAGGTACCTATTCATGATGTCAATCCATTCACTAGATTGAAAGATGAGCACCTGACAAGAGTGGTTATTAAAGATATCCCATTATCACTTAGTGATGACGTGATCCGAGGGGAGTTATCTGGACGTAAACAAGAAATAAAAGGTGAAATTCAACGTCAGAGGCTGCGAGTAAACGGTCTCCTAACAAATTGCCTGAACGGAGACAGAGTGGTGTTCATCACCCCTCCTTCCAAGCCCCTTCCACGTAGGATTACATTTGGAAACCTATTTACCGGTAGAGTATATCACGATGGTCAACCGCAAGATGATTTTCGCGGTCAGTTAAAGTGTTCTAGATGCCTAGACACAGGTCACCACGTCTCATCTTGCAAAAACGAGGTAAAATGTCTAAAGTGTAGTGGGACCGGTCACATGAAGAACAACTGCCCCGGAATGCAAGGCACCGACAACAGTGAAGCATCAGGCAACCTGGAAACGACTGCAACGAAAGATCATCCACCCCAACATGCCCAAGCGAAACGTCAGACAAACCTTGCTGACTTCATAACGACAGAGCGTCTCAACTCAGCAAGGGGTACATCATCACATTCGCATTTTCTTCACCGTAAAGATTTGCCTACTACTTCCTTTTCCGATGGGGCAGCCGACGTTAGGAAAGCTTTCCCGGAGAGAATTCGATCCAAGAAACAAAGCGTAGTGATGAGTAGTAGCGACCTCGAGAGCGTTAGCGACGACGACGATGACTACCACAGTGGAAATTCCACAGTCGCTCAGCCTCGTTATCAATCCTCATCGAAACGACAACCCAACGCGAAGAGGAAACGGAAAGGATCAGGAAAAAAGAAGTGAGTTACACGAAAGTTTTAGTAAACCGTGAGCTTGGAATTTGCATTGTATTTAAATGAGCAGCTCTTGTATACATTTCATTTCCTTGAATGTAAGAGGGCTAAGAGATAAAACCAAACGAGACAAAGTTTTCTTATGGTTTCAACAGCAGAAAAGTGACATTATCTTTTTACAAGAGACTTATTGGTCAGTTGATTTAGAGCATGTTGTTCGCAAGGAATGGAAAGGCATGTGTTATTTTAACGACGGAACAAATCATTCCAAAGGAGTAGCTATTTTAATAAGAAACAAACTATGCATTGAAGATATAAGTTGCCAAAATAAAGGAGAAGGTAAAATTATGGCCTTATCATTTTCATGTCAGAGAGAACATTACATTGGTGTAAACGTTTATGCTCCAACAAAGAGAGTAGAAAAGGATCTTTTTTACAAAACACTCATGATTTGGATTAAAAGTTTTGTCAATGTAAATGATAAAATAATTTTAGGTGGTGATTGGAATTTTGTACAAAATAAAACAATTGATACTCAAGGAGTAGCATATGCTTATGGTTCTAACAAATTTTTCCAACAACTAAAAAAACATTATAGCTTAATTGATTTGGAGGAAATTTCATCCAAAGTGTAGACAATATACATGGAGACAAGTTACACAAGGATTATTTTCTCGATTAGATTATTGGTTGATATCTTTTGACTTGAGTCAGTATGTCCTTTCCACAGACATTAGACCATCTGTAAAATGCAATCATAACGCCATATCTTTAAAGTTAAAGCTGATAAATGAAAAGAGAGGAAGGGGATGCTGGAAGTTTAATAACAACCTTTTAAAAGATACTGTATATAAAAGTAATATGGTACGTGTCATAAATGCAGTTCAACTAGAGTACAGAGATGCCAGTTGTCAAAATAAGTGGGAAATATGCAAAATAAAAATGAAAGAGTTTACAGTCAAATATGCTATAGAGGTTCAAAGAAAAAATAATGCTTATTATGAACGTCTGGAGAAAGAATATATCACATTAAAGGGGAAGTTCACCCTGGAATTTTATTGGTCTTAAAAAATGAAGAAAAATAATAGAAAAATAATAGAGAAGGTTTGAAAAAATAGACCAAAAAATAGCAAAGTTATGAATATTTCAAGTTTTGATTCAGTGACGTCACGTGCGAGCAGCTCTCCCATTGGTTGTGTATGTAAATTCCATAAATTTGTCTTTTTGTCATGGTTCTTGATAAAGGAATGGGTCAATTTGATATAGTCATGTATATGAACATATGTTTGATGGTATATCGACCGCACAGGTGACATAATTATTTTCCTCTGAAAAAAAAGAGGATATTTTATGGAATTTACACTAGATAACACATAGGAGACCTGCTCGCATGTGACGTCACAGAATCAAAACTTTGAATATTCATAACTTCATTATATTTTGGTCGATTTTCCCCAAACCTTCACTCATATTTTTCTTTTATTTTTCTGCATTTTTTAAGATCAATAAAATTCCAGGGTGAACTTCCCCTTTAAGTAAATCCATTGATGACAATCCTTCAAACGAAATGATTGAACAAATGAATGAGGTTAAAAAAGAAATAGAAACATGGTACGAGCTTAAATGCAAAGGTGCTTTTATTAGATCGAGGGAAAGGTGGATGGAGGAAGGAGAAAAATCGACAAAATATTTCCTTGGGTTAGAAAAAAGAAATGGTAAAAGAAAAGAAATTGACTGTGTTGAGGTTAAAGGTAAATGTATTACAGATAAAGAAAAAATTTTACTCGAAATTCATAATTTTTATCACAATTTGTACAAAAGTGATGATATCTACAATGATTTAGATTTTGAGTTGTATTTAAATGATACAGTGTTACGTCAATTAAAAGACAACGAAGCACTAATCTGCGAAGGTATTTTAACTGAAAAAGAATGTGGTGAAGCTTTGAAAAGGATGAGTAACAATAAGTCACCAGGTAGCGATGGCTTAACCCTAGAATTTTATAAATGTTTCTGGAAAGAGATAAAAGATATGGTAATTAATAGTTTAAACGAAGGACACAAAAAGTGCAAATTGTCACCAAGTCAAAACGTAGCATTGTTGTCATTGATTTTTAAAAAAGGAAATAAAAAATCACTTCATAACTGGAGACCTATATCAATTTTAAATGTTGATTACAAAATTCTTGTTCAGGTTTTATCCAAGCGATTACAAACTGTAATAACCAGTGTTGTGTCTCTGGATCAGTCCGGTTTCATAAAAAAACAGATCATCTGCAGAGAATGTACGCCTTGTTCAGGATATAATTGATTATTATAAACAAGTCAAGAAACCAGCTATTATTATGTTTTTAGATTTTCAAAAGGCGTACGACAATGTTTCTCATGCTTTTCTTTTTTATATACTAAAAAAATTGAACTTTGGAAAATCTTTTATTCAGTGGATCAGAACTATGTATCTATGCGGAAAAGCAAAGGGTCGTGTTTTAAACTATGGATGGTTTTCAGAGAGTTTTGATATTGAGAGGGTGTAAGACAGGGTGCCCCTTATCAATCATTAATTTTTATCATTATAGCAGAGGTGTTAGCGTCTAAAACTAAACAAAATAATCTCATAAATGGGATCAGTCTACCAAATCCCCTAATGAAGAGAGTTCATAGCAGTAAAAATACTCAATATTGCTGACGACACAGCAGCTTTTGTTAATAAATATTAACTCTTTTAATTATTTAATGCAAGAAAATAGAAGTTTGGCAAAATATGCAGGCCAAAAATAATTGGGACAAAACAAACTCTTTCAACTTAACACTTGATATAGAGATTCGGCAAGTGAAACGTAATTGAAAACACCTTTAAATACCTCGACATTTACTGTGCAAAATAATAAACAAAGTAGAGATTATAATTGGAAATAAAATTGATAAAATACTCATATTATCCCCGCTTATGCGAAATCACGAAAATCTTAACTACTTTGAAAGGTGTAATCATTAATCATTAATAGTGTCAAATTGTATTATAGTGCCAAATATTAGAGTACCTGATTATGTATAAAAATTTTGAATAAAAAGCCATTTACTCTTTTATATGGAACTCAAGAAAGAAAAGGTAAAAAGAAATGTTTGTATAAACAACCTGCTAAATGGCGGTATAGACATGTACACTTGGTATCACAAATTAATTCTTTAAAACTCTCATGGATTCCAAGGTATTGGAAGAAAACGATTAGTTGGAAAATCCTTTTTTAAATTTTGGCTGAACAAAATCGCAAGATTCCGGTATGTTTAGAATAACAACCTCTCTACGAATGATATGAAAATACTTATGTAATAAATTTAAAATTCCGATATTCTATCATGATCTTCTTTGGATTGGTCTACAATACGATATGTTGACTTATCTGAAGTGGATGCTATAAAAATCAATTGATATGGAACAACAGTCATATTAAAATTCAATAATCATTTGTTTTTTTTTAATAAATGGCAGCAAGCTGGTATAACAAAGTTCAAACATATAATCCAAGCTGGGAATTGATAAGAAATCAACAGTATTAAACAATAATTATCAATACACGTATCTCAATTTATCTTTGATGTAGAATATGCTATGTTAAAAGAAAGTTCCCAGTAAATGTACTTATAAGGATGCGTCTAGAATAAGAACTAAACATAGAAAACAAGAAAACGAAAAATTGTCAATTTTATCAAATCTGGAAATACCATTAGTTTAGACTGTATAACAACGAAAAGAATGTACTCAATATTCCGTTTAATCTATGCACTAAAGCCATCAATACATTGCATTGGATGAATATCTTGTCATTACCGAATCATTTAACTGGGAAAAGGTTTTCTTATTCAAAATGTGTAAACTTAAAGATAATAGAATAAAACAATTTAACTTCAAATACTTTCATAATGGTTACCTTCAAAAGAACATTTGTTTAAATGGCATATTTGGATTCAAACTATGTGCACGATGTAATGAGATCGACACACTTTTCATTTCATGTTGCATTGTAAACAAAGTGAAGTTATTTGAAAATCATATGTGATTCATATTCAATTTTTTAATTTAGAAAGGATATAATGAGCAGTTTTAGTGGTCGGACAACAAGCTAGAAGATCTAAATTTGATTTACAAACCTATTGTAAATATTGCCTGAATATAACCATTTATCAAAATACATCCGAAATTAATCTCAAAGGAAAGTTTACAAATGCAAATACACTTTGGGTTGATTTTAGATTTAATACAAAGGCATACCTTAAACGTGAAAAACAGATGTAATTTTCTTGATCAACAAAACGAATCAATTGTTAGTAATTTTGTGAAAGGACACCTTTTTTTTTTGTACAGAAGTCTTCTTTCCTTCTGTGTTGAGTGTAGTACGCTTTCTCCAATGCGAGTCAGTGAGGCGATTACCTTTTGTCTGACTCTCAGTGGAGAATGCGTACATCGCGGCTTTCTGCCTGGATTGTTCAATTTTGACTTGCTCTAATACGCAGATGAGATTATGAACTATAAGCTATACATATTTGCAATCGATAAAAAAAAATCTATGTTAAATAATTGTTCTGATTTTTGTTTGAAAACGTTGATTATTTATTGTATATTATGTTTTATGTTAATAAATACCATCGCATAGAGGATAAAAAGAAAAAAAAAGTATATTTGCAAAATGCTTTTATGAAAATATCTCTGAAACAATTTTAACAACAGTATTTAGGTATACTAAATTCAGTAAATTATGAAGTTGACTTATAAAATATTTTTGGGAAATAAACACTTGAAGAACACACTAATAATCACGTTGTACAATTTTCGATAAGAAATGAACTAAAAAACTCTGAAAGTTAATATCAGATTGTTTTTCCTTTTATTTTTTGTCATCCATGTTCGAAATCCCAGAATGGAATACCACCCTACCTTCGCCCAAAGTGACCAAAATATCCTGGGGATAAATGAAATTAATTTTTTAATTGTCTTGCTTTTAAATTAAAATAACATGTACTTCCTTTTTATTCTTGATACATACATGTCATAAATAGAACACATGAAAAAATAAATAAAGGATATAGCTGTTGAAAGAAAGCAAGTAAGTTATTACTCTCTAAACAAAATCAGCTTGAGTTAGTCGACATTTGACAAGCTTCATACATATAACAAGACATATAATTATCTGCAAAATTAACCCAGTATCATCACATAAACCCACTTCAAAACAATTGAAACTATCTCATTAATTCCTTCAGTTGATTCTTGGTGCAGTCCTGAGAGCAGCGTTGCCTAGGAGAATCCTCTCTCCAC
>CALNVZ010003434.1:16681888-16693510 GCA_940671915.1 Paracentrotus lividus | reverse complement strand
ACCAATTCAACAAAATTTAAACAATTCTAGTTATAAAAACAACAAACGAATATATCGTTTGATCGAAGGACAAATATACCTTACTTTCAACAATGCACATAAAATTAAGTCTCCTTAGTAATATAAATTTATTTTTTAGAAAAAAAAAAGTCTCCTTAGTAAAATAAATTTATTTTTTAGTAAAAAACAAAAACAAAAAAAAAAAAAGACTTACCAGTGTTCAATCAAGCGATGTTCACGCTTCCACATTTCAAAGAGCGGTGCAGCAGCAATGGAGAGAGAGAAGTTTTGCAATATTCGTACTCATTGACAATATTAACATAGTGATGTTTTGATTGACTAGTAGTGTAGCAACAATCATGAGACCACTCGATCGACTGTAAATAGATATGAGTCAGCAAACATCATGAACATGGGAAATAAAAAGGGAAGTATACCCAACCCCGATGACGCATGTTAGTTTCTCATGTTGTCTAGACCAAATAAAATCCAATTACTCATTGATAAATTCCTGAAATTCCTGAAATAGCAGATTTGATTGAAATACTTGTGTTGATTATAAATGTTTTTTTATGTAATTTCTAAATATATATTTTCAACTCAATCTAAGAGCTAGCCTCGACAAGCCCTTGGCTTTTGTTGGCCCCACCACTCTGTATCTAATTTCCGATTATAGTTACCTGTCATGCTTGGATAAGATATTTAGTTATTCATGAATCTATGTTTTTAATTTATGTTCCATGTACATTGATATGTAATGACCACGTGTACATGAACATACTGTACATCGTTTTAATAAGTGGAATGAATCAGGCCTAGCATCAAAACTACTTGACCCACTATTGATTACTAATAACTCACATGTCAATCAAGCTTATGGAATAACATTTCTAGTCGACGTATAAGTTATTTCCATACTACCCTAGAGCCGAGTAAAGAAAAAACCCTCAAGAAACACGCCCATTTATCTCAGATTAACCGGTTATATGGCCACCACGGGCTGAGCTATCACGCCCCGCTTGGTAACCTACTTAACAAACCAGCCGGTTTAATTTATAAGCTTTTATAATGGTTTAATCGGGTTTATTATGGTGAAAAAGGGTCGCGGTGAGTTTGCAGTGGGCAGTAACTGCAAGATATAAAGGGGAACTCCCACACAACGGTGCACACAAAGAAAAAAAAACACAAACATTACTTTGCCATCAAAAATTATGTATGGTTTGAATACATGGGTGGATCATATTTCCTGTTTCTCTTTCAATTTCAATCTTGAATCAAGTCATACAAAGATTTAGATTGTATATTTAGTCATCGTTGATAAGGAAATACCACACGCACAATATCATTATGAAAATTAATTACTCAGTTTTGTTGGTTAATGGTCACCTAGTCTACAAACACCTCATCTGGTCTATTGTCAAACCACATCGTCTATGCTCAATTGGTTAAAGCCAGGGTTACACCAGAGCCGAATTCTCCCGAGTGAATTTAGACCGATTGTGCACTAATATAACATGAATCGGATGGATTCGGTGAACTCGGAACCTATTCGTCTCTGATTCGGGGAGCTCCCCGAATCAAAGACGAATATATCCCTAATGTGCCCCGAATGGAATTTGTCAGGGACACATTCAGGAGTATTTCTGAGGGTATTCGGCTGGTTTTGAACATTTCAAAACGAGCCGAATCCCTCCACGAATGTTCCAGAATCCCTTGTAACCTATGCAGCCTTTAAGCAACTCATTCAGACATCTTCTTCTTCCTCCTCCTCCTCCTAAGCGACCGCAATTGATTGTCGCTGAACTGGTTGGGGTGTGAGGGTGGACAAAGGCGCGGATCCACGCCCCCCCCCCCTAGCAAAAAAAAAAAACAAAAAAAAAAACAAAAAAGAAGAAAAAAAGGAAGGAAAAAAAAGAAATGAAAATGAAAACGCAGGCGGGCCGATTGACCCCCAAACCTTACCCCCTGATGGCTGATACATGATGACCTCTGCTGATGGTCGATGGGCCCCCAAAAAAAAAATTAAAAAAATATAAAAATAAAATAAAAAAAATAACACCTACCAGCGTGACGCCTGAAAAAAAAAAATTAGTACTTTTGGCTCGCCCTGTGTAACTGAAAAAATTTGGGTGTACCAAAATTGAAATTCCATTTTTTGCCCCCCCCCCTTAATGAAATCCTGCGATCCGCTACTTGGGGTGACTATACTGCGGCCATTCTTTGAAAAGTGAACCTTTTTGCGGACAAAATTTAATTTTTTGCTTTTTGATTTTAAGCTGCATATTCAAATAGAGCAATGTTCTAAAGTTCATGAACTGATTGTTTTTTTCTCTATTTTGCAACTTTTGCATCTTCATTGCATAAAGCTAACATATGATTAATAATTACATGAAAAAACGGTACATAAAGTATCATTTATTTTAAACCCTGACTGCGAATGGATATGCATGACTTCCTTACTTGCAATGGAATTCAATCAATCATTGGGGTGGCTTTCAGAATTCTGACGTTGCGTATAACAGTGAGTTCTTCTCTCTGCTGGCATCGGCGGATGATGTTCCAAGAGGCCTGGTGCAGTGGCATCTCTAAGCAAGAAAGAAAAGTCCAATCTTTGTGTCTTCGTGCCCTACGTCCTCGAACAAGACCAGTGAGAGCTACTTTCTCAAGGGCATTCTTAACGAACTATGTGGCCTAGGAACGAATCTGTCTGGAGCGATTGTTTTAAGCAATGTTCGGGATGACCTTGCCTTTCCAGTACACCTCATTGGAAACATGCTCAGTCCATGCAATCCTCAAACATTCTACGTAGGAACCACATCTCGGTCCTTCAGGCGTTGCTGCATGATTTTACTTATAGTTCAACATTCACATCCGTAAAGAAATGTGGACCATACATAACAGTGTAAAAGTTCTAAGTCTGGTGGGAATGTTATTAGACCGGGTTGTCAATATTCTATCCATTTTCTTGAATGTAGATTTTGCTATGCCAATTCGTCGTCTGATCTCCCTAGTCACACCTTGCATCTGGTTGACTACACTGCCGAGATATGTGAATTCATCGACCTGTTCAAGAATTTCTCCATTATTTTACTCTTACCCTGCACTATGGAGCTGGAGATATTTTGAGAAGACAAGACAAAAAAGGACTTTTACGTTCAAATAAAACCTTTTCTGTTCGCCTCTCTAAGACTACTCTGTCCATGAGTTTTGTAACACTCTAAAAAAAATGAGTAAATCTTACCCACATTTATTAATGTCTAAAAATGTATACTCCGTGGTTACCAATGAAACTTGAAGTCTAGAAAGATAAGATATACTCTTCATTGAACGGAATTGCAGCTAAATGAATTACTAGAGATAAAAAATAATTACTCTATGCGGTGAGCTAATGTTACTCAGAAAAGTAACTTTTCAGTCATTCTATGTATCATTCCTAATCCTAGCTTCGAAAGAACGTAAACCATTAACCATTGGTTACTCATTTCTTGCGAGTTACCTTTTGGACTCTGTAAGAGTAACAAAATTTACCTCATCCCGTTGGAGTAAAGCATTAGTTTACTCGTTGGAGTAAAGCATTAGTTTACTCCGTTGGGATAAAGCATTAGTTTACTCATTTCTGCGATTACCTTTTTTTTTTACAGTGTAGTTCTCCTCCGAGTCGAGGCAATCATGATTGTGTCATCTGCATATCTGATGTGTTGATTATGTTGACCCACCAATCTTAATCCATTCATTTTTCTTACTGATCGCATGAATTGACTCAGTTGTAGAGGCGAAAACAACTCGTCTGAAAGGATGCATTCCTTGTTCTAACCCCACGATCCACTCTGAGCCAGTGCTCATCTTTCCCCTCAATTTTATTGCAGCGAGTGGTCCCCAGTAGAGGTTTCTTGATCAGTTCAATTTCATTGTCCATCAATGTCTAGTACCTCTAGAACTTCAGAGGCCTGGTGTTGAACCTTTCAAACTTCTTAATGACATAGTCAATGAAAGCACACGTAGAGGTTCTGATTGCATCTGAATTAGCCCTCTCAGATAAACATTCGTATCTGATGGAAAGATTTGCAATCCTGGTACCCTATCTGGTCTAAAAACCATACTGTTCTTCTGCATATTTCACCGATGGTTCTTCCAACGGAGTCTGTTCAGAAGCACACGAAGAATTCAAATTGTCAGATGACTCATCAAGCTATAGTTCGAAACTGGTCACATCTTTGTGCACCAGCCGTTTCTTGTATAGCAATGAACACAGACTCTTATCATCTTCAATTTGATTACTGTCATTATGATTATTATTTACCTCGTTATTCATTTTTAATCTAACCCCCCAAACAATGTTGTTAAATTGATTATATTACGATAATTAACCCTGGAAATTATGCCCTCAAATGTCACACACAGTCATGTCCAGGAAAACACAAAAAGTCTATGCCCCGCCTGTAACCAATGGCTCTGTATTTTTATTCATTTTTCTCCAAAGCTAGATTTAATGACCTTGCAACTCACAAATATGAATCCATGAAAAGTTTTATACATAAGAATTTAATTCGATAGTACAATTGTTAGGAACACTAAATAAAGATTATTGCAATTTACAACAAAAAGTATGATTTCATGTGATGCATAAATAGCAAAATTAATCATATAAAATAATGTAATATTATTTTGGGAAAATACAACAGTGCATTCGTGTTATTTACATCGCACACACCATAGTTGCAAATTTTCAGCGCGCTCAGCGCGCTATCAACAGCCGAATCTTATAGGTGGCATCATGCCCCCCCCCCTTCCCTCCCGTCCCACCCCCCAGTCTGACAGCTACCAAAAAACCCCAGTGACTGATTATGGGCTTGAGTTCATAAAAGTTTTCCACACACGGCGGATATAGTAATTGCTCAAAATTGTACATTTACTGATGTATAATATTTTCCATTTTCTGTACAGTTTTGCTATATGTACCCACTTAAATGTCACACACGTGACCCGACATTCACCCGACTATAAATTAATAGAACAAAAAAAAAAAAGAAAAAAAGAAGAAATTTCAGAGATGACTCCTATCCAGTGGTATTTTTTTGGTTTACAGATCCAATATTGCTCAGTATCTCACGGTTATAAGAACATTTTATCATTTATAAACTCACAGGAAATTCAAAATGGAAATTGAACTTTCAAAATCATGCCGTTTTGTGAAGTCACACACGTGACCCACTTTCTTTTGACCTGTGACCTCAAACATGCATATTGAAAACATCAAAAAATATTTCAATGATAGCCAACAAAAACATGTTAGCATAATAGAAACATTTGTTAGAGTTAAAGCCAATAAAAGTCAAGATTTTGCATAATTTCAGTCACACACGGAGACCAAGAATAGTCCATATAAAGAGATGTGTTAAATAGAGACCAAATAACCAAGACTTAGTAACACACAATGTAGAATTCCTTTTTTAACGAGGAAATTACGACTAAAACTGTTTTTCAAGGGGCTTTGGAATTTTGACAGAGTGTATCAATCAGACAGATATATTTACGTTGAGACGAAACTTAACGTCACCACACAAATTAAAAAAAATAAAAAAAAAAAAGCTACGTAAATTACAGCAAATCTGGATGGCCAGCAAGAGGACGCCACATACAGTTATTGCTGCTAGTTTTTTTTTCCTAGGCACATATCGGGATGAAACATTAAAAAACATCAGAATTGTTGTATTTAGTTGGAATGAGCCAAATCTGATTTTTGTTTAGCAAATTCTGTATTTTATTTCTGGTTAAAAAATACTTTTTTTTTAGAGTGCATTCGAAAAGACGCGGAAAAAGGGATTCAAAACTCGGTCGATTCATGTCAGTTTATTAGACTAGATCCATGGCGCCAAACCATGTACAATGCCGATTCAAGGGGTATAAAACGTTGATAACATCTAGGGTTCTTCATTAACACGGGTGAGCGCGCAAACTCGAAATAGGTGATTCATCAGCTGATCATATCAAAATGCAGACACAGATGTCGCCGAAAAACAATCACTCTTGAGTCGCGAAAAATCGGCAAAACCAAAATGTCAAATTTTGGAGTAATTAAAAGGTAAGTTCCCCCTTAAACAAATTGTATAACTTTTAACCCAAGAGGAATTTACGAATTTATTACAGTGCTTGTAGGTAAGTTTATCCAGCTTCCATTTTATGTGAAATATTACTGAAATTCGTTAAGTCATGCTTCAATGAGCACTGTCATAAGGCAAAAAATGTCCACTTCAAAAGTCAAAAGTTCCAAATTTCATAACTTTGAATATCAAATAATATCGGAACAAATTCAAACTTTCAACAAAAAGATGTGCTCCAGAAGGCTTGTTGTACTTAATTTCTAACACATTCAAGTGGACGTTTGATTAAATTCACGGTTGGTATGAGCATGAGGTAAAATTCAAAAACTGCATTTTTTTACCACATTTACTTTAAAAAATTATTGATATAACGAATTGCAATCTGGAAGAGTTTTTTAAACAATATAAATAATTCACGGTTGAGATGATTCACTTAATAAAAACAAAAAGGAATATTTCAAATTTGTTAGCGTAAGTGATTGTTCCCTTTTGTGTGATGAAAATCATTTTATCAACAATGTTTGTATATGTATGTCAAATAATTTTTTTTCCAAATCATGCTATGCATTTTATCAAAAGTTCACCTTCTCCAATGAAACACGTGATTACGTGAAAGCCCTTTTGTCGTTTGTAGACAAAATCAATTGCTTAACTTTGGATAATTGCTCACAGACCTTCTTGGATAGTCATTCGATTTGAGTATTCACGAAAATTTCAGTGTTTTTATGCTTAAACAGTGAGCAGAAGATTATTTAAAAGGAAATATGGAAATAAAAAAAACTCCAGAGCTTTACCCTACCCGTGCCTTATCAGATTCTCAATTTAGCGTTTTTCCTTTAGTTAGTACCACCGATGAATTTGTGTGCCAATTTCGTGAAAAAAACTCTCAGTTAGAAATTAACAAAAAAATTATCAATGAAATTAAGCCGAAGTCAATTTTGTGACATTTGAATTTTCTCTCCATTGACATTGTGACAATTTCGAGGCAAAAAACAAACCCTGAATCAACATCCTGAACTTTTTAAACAAAAAAAAGTGTTGAGCACAATAACATTAGCAGTTATGTATATACACTCATCGACTAAGTTATGTGCAAATATGAGATAAAAACCGTTAGCGTAGATGCCATGAATAAACACAGGTCACCATTAAAGGAAATTGTTCAGGACAAAAGTCACAAAACTCGCCTTTAAAGTGTGCTCGCTCGCCCACGACACGACGAATAGTGCTTCATGTTCTCACAAAATGTCTGTTCGATCATGTTGATGATGATATCTGATGGCAATTCTTAATAGAATTGTTGGGATTTTTTTTACCAATTTTTTAGAGGGGTTTTTCTAAACATAATTCTTAAAATTGTCTGCTCACTCATCCATGAAAAATAGGTGCAATAGTATCGGGATTGGTGTGGGATGGTCAAATTTTGGAGGATAAACCACAGAAAACAATTCAACACAAGGTAAAAAGAAAATTTTAGAAAAGAAAATGTTATTCTAAGACCAAAAAAAAATGACCCTTGAACTTTGAAAATGTCAATTTTTTGCTTTAAACGTGCATTCACCTCAATGCAGTGTCTCAGGCGATCGATGTCATTTTTCACAGAAGGTACTCAAATAAGTCAGAAAAACCCCATTCCCAATTATTTTGCCTCAAAACCAATCCCGTTCAAAAGACATTTCATTTATAGGGGGGGGGGATACTTACTTTTGTTGTGTATATTAGTTGTGCTGTTTATGATTTTCTTCCAACGTTTATATGCTGATTTGTCTAATTTTGTTGTAATAAACCACCCAAAAGAATAACTACATGATCAACATGGTCAACTATTTTCCTTGTTGGTACACGAGATCACAATATTGCATTATATGCATATTATATTTTACTAAACGGCAGAAATATTAAATCCCATAATTATGATTATAAGCGATATCAATTTCTAGGGGCCCTATATGCTAACAGGCAAAATTCTAAAATACATCGTATCTTACTCAGTCAATTTATCAACGGTGTTGATTTGGTTTGGCGATTGGGGGATGAATCGTTCGATATTCCTCTTCCTCAAATGTGACACAGACGATGCGTATATGATCGCAGTGGTCCATGTATGGTGGGGTTAATGCTTGTATAATCACACATGCATATAAATATTGAAAAAATGTTTTTATAATGCAAGCGCGAAGCGCAGCTGAAATTTCTCATTAATATGACATAAAATGGGGCAGTGTAGCTAATTTGAGCGGAAAACGAGAGGGGCTTTAACTAGTTTGTGTTAAAGGGGGACCATGATGATGTAATGGCTATAGATTATACACACATGCATGCAGTGAGTATCTACTAATACACATTCAAATTCATTATGCGAGCGCGAAGCGCGAACTGAAATTTTCAAATATTAGTGACTTGAAAATGGACATATATTATAGAACAAAATGCACATGCGAAACGAGGAAGGAGCTTTATCTGGTTATTAATAGGGGGGCCATCATGATGTAATGTCTATATATATACCACACAGGCACATTATTATGGCATATGACGTACTAGTTATATTGTGAATTAATGGGCCTGTAATGCTGAGCGCGAAGCGCGAGCTTAAAATTTTCTCAATTAATATTGAACTGAAATATCGGATTTGTAGCGTTACATGACTTATAAACGCCAAATGGATGGAGGGCTGGGGGGCTTTAACTGGTGATTAGAAGCGGAACATCATGACGATAATGCCAACAAACGCAAAAATCTATATTAATATGGACGTATTCCAGTAAGGTATTATTATGCGAGCGCGAAGCGCGAGCTAAAAATTTTCCAGTAATAATGACCTGATGAAAACAAGGATACTTGCAGCCTCATGGTAGCACCGAAATAAGAAGGGAGTGGGTGTTTTAAAAAGCACCATCTTGGACTTAATACATCATAAAAGATGCAACAAAGAACAAGTGCAGTTGCACTGTCTTATATTATGCGAGCGCGAAGCGCGAGCTGAAATTTTCAGGCAATTTTTTAACAGTTAAAATGAGCAGCAAAGTAGCGACTACTTTTGAAAAGAGGGCATTAGCCCCCGGAGAATAGGGAAGTTTATTATATAATCAATGGTCGAGGCCAAAAATGTTACCTTGTCGACATGAACAGAGCCGAGATAAGTGTTACAGACACTTACTATTCATTAATTATCATTCAAAACCATCGTGGATTTTTGAAGGGGAATACTTTTGCCTTCAGTTTTACTTATCGAGGCACCTGTCCCCCTTAAAAATTCACCCTGGATCCGGTGCCCCTGATTATCATCAATTAGAATTTTTTTATTTTTTTTTAAATTGTCAATAGTAAAAATCTCGCTTCCATTATCCATGACTATCACACGGTCTGTATTGTGTAATTACATTGATTTACTAAAGTATATCAGGCACTACTCGCAGGAAGATAACGAAAGAGTGAGAAAATTGGAATTTTGAATGTCAGAAATAAGCATTTTAGACTGCCAAAAATATTTGTAATAATGTCATAAAAGTGCTTTTATAGTAACGAATTTGTAACAGAGAATTTATATGCACATAATATCATATTTTTTATTTTCTTGATTCAAAATATTGGGAGGGGGGATGAATTGACACACCACCCCCCCCCCTTCCCCCACAATCGACACGCCATGCAATATAATATAGTCTAAATCATTACTCCATAAAATTATAATACATGCCATGCGTCGAAGAAAATATAATTGTACTCTATCTCTGATAATTAATAGTTTGGTATTTGATTTCTAATGCACCATCTGCCTTAAGATTTCAAAGCGCTGCAGCTATGAATTGCACTTAAAATTGCCACCAGAAAATATTGTATACATTTGCTAAACTAGCCTCTCTCTAATCGAATGAAATAATGTCGATAAATTCGTATCTTGTTCATCAATGACAAGGAAACAATACCAGGATTTAAAAATGTTGAGGACGGTATCATATACCGATGAATAAAGTTGAATCATGACCATAAATTAAATTGAAAGTTAAAACATATTCGTTTTTCGATGTAATCAATGCAAGGCGGCTTTGGAAATTGAAATGCTGACTTACAACAGTGCGTCAGAACGTCACCAGCATTAGGTCAGCTGAAGGGGCCATATCCGCAAGTGGCGGATCCAGGCGAGCGCAGGCGGGACGCAACGCCCCCCTAATTAATTTGAAAACGCTCATTGAAATGCTACATAGTTAAATTCGGAAAAATTCGGCGGCGCCCCCCCCCCCCCTAATCCTGAAAATCCTGTAACCGATTTTGAAAAAGGCTACAACCACATTAAAGGTTTATCGTGTATTTGAGGAAGATATACTTCTTGCAACAGTGACACCAGATGTAGCACAATATTGTTCGAAAACACAATTATATTACAATTTGATTTTATATTGCATTTTGTAAACATTGATAATAAAACCAAAAACATAAACATTAAAACGAAAAATTACAGTCCGTGTTTCATCTTCTAGATATAGTAATTAGACGATTTCGTCTATCTGCATGCATAATGCTGTCTCCTGAAGTGTTTTATCCTCAGGTTTTACGAGTACTTTTGCTTGGACGCATCCAGGCCTTTGAAAAAGCCCGATAATAAAACACGAGACGCTAAAACAGAAGGAGTATCACGAAACTAACCCGATTGCTCAACCCATAATTCCTCGCGACATTCACCACGTTCACTGTTTTGAGTTAGTTATTGATGGCGCTTTGGCGGAAGACAAGGTTTCTTACGGTGATCCTAAATGGTTGCCGATTGGTTGATGCCAATAAATATTAAAAGTTCTTACCAAGCTAACACCTGTCATTGTGTAGGATTTACCGTGGAAGAACCTCAAGCCAACAAAACACGGGACTTGAGGTTTAACGGATCCAGTATGCTCTGCTGTAAGGCGCCACCAATCTCTGCAGGTGGAGTCTTTGCGGAACTGGTCGCTCCATCCTGGTTAGCATAGGACGTGCGACTGAACCTGATGAAGCGCGTGCAGTGAGCGAGTTATCCCCCAAAAACCAACAGCTATCCATCTCGCCTGCTTCCTCGATAAACTTCACAAGAAACTATCCACCAGCGAGAGGAAATCTCCGCATTCAGTCACTTGTTATATCCTCGTGAAAGGTAAAAAATTGTTAGTCATAGACTGAAGTCCTTGCATCAGGATGAACCAAATCCGAAGACGTCAATAAAAACATCCATATCAACTCCCATTGCCGACAATATCGTCTTACTTCTCATACAAAGTTTGAAAGAAAGACTGAGGATATCTTCCCTCCTATAAGTTTGAGCTGACAGGATTTATAGAAAAAAAAATATCTATGAGGTTATATCAATGGGTAAAGTTAATCGACATTGAATGTTTTTCAAGGAGAAAAGCAGCTTTGGTGAGCCTAATACTCGGGAAGATCTAAGTTTCAAAGTTGTAACAGATATCCAATTGGAAAAGAACATTTGCAAACGATATCCACAAGCAAAGAAAAATATTCATGGTCGAAACTAGATATTCAGAAAATTAGC
>CALNVZ010003434.1:16650325-16669251 GCA_940671915.1 Paracentrotus lividus | reverse complement strand
CCAGCCCGTTCAAAGTTACATTTTTTATTAGGGGGGGGCTTACTTTTTTGTTGTGTATATAATTGGCAATAATGATAATTATGACCAATACTATGCATAATGTTAGGGATTGTCGCTGGGTAAATTATGGTTTCAACTCTTTGGGAAAACTCAATCGAAATTCAGAGAACGTACAAAGTTATGATTATTACACTATATTTATGAATTTAAGCAACTTTCACAAATCCTTCGTGTTTACATTATTTTTTTATGGTTTCATGATGAGCGCTAATTATGTAATCAAGAGTTAAGTTGCCCTTTCATGCAACCAACATTTCAATAACATGTGACATTACACGTGAGATATAATAATATCAATAATATCTGATTATGTATATACACTGTCCGTCATAAAGGTGGAATATTTTTTTGCCGCTATGATTTTGCTCTGACTCTAATTTCTTGAATATGTTTGTCCTTGCTTTTACTTTTTGGGACCCTGGCTATATCTTGGACATTCTCCAACCCTTCACGTGGACCTTTTTCCAAATAAGTTTTGTCAACCCCCGTGATGCCCATTTTTGTCATTTTTTCTCATTTTGAGGCCCCTTTTTGTTTTCCCGGCCGATCAAGCCCCCCTCAGTCCTACCCCAGGAAACGCGACTGAGGTCACTTGTGTACTGTTTTATGTTGTTCTTTAAGTTAAATATATATTTCTGGGACAGGCTAAGGTCTCTTGTTTAGGGGAGGGGTTGAAGTAAAAACGAGATTGGTGAAAATTCGAAATATTCTACTCCATCTTTATGCTGAAAACAAAAGAAATGAAAAACCACTTTTAACCCTTAAATATCATCATTTTCCCTTTAACTTTTGTTAATGACAAGGCTGTAAGTAGTCATTATTGATAATATTTTATTTTGATTTATGTTTCGTTGAGATTTTACAATACAATTTAGGGAAGATAGAAATTTCCATGGTGTAAAAATGAATAAAATGAATGTTGAAGCCAATCAAAATAAATTTTGATCCCTCCCCTAGACAAAAGAGTCGAGCCTGTAACCATAAATCTAGATTTAATTTAAAGAACAATAACAAATCTCCACCTCAGACGTGTTTCTTTGGGTTAAGACTGAGGGCCTTGGTGGGTCGCGTGAACAAAAAGGCCCCCAAAATAAGAAAAAATGACGAAAATGGCCATCTTCTGGGGGTGACAAACTTTTTTGAAGAAAAATCCCCGGGAATGGTTGAGGGAATGTCCAAGATATACCCAGGATCCCAGAAAGTGAAAGCGGTAACAAACACATTCAAGAAATTAATAACGGAGCAATATAATGTCGCTTGAGCCAGAAAAAAATATTCCACCTTTATGACGAACAGTGTAGTTATGCAGTTAAACTGCTCAAAGCGCTTTACAGAATAACATTATATTATTATATCACAGTAATCAATTCAATACTTGCTGGCTGCAATTCAAAGGCGCCTATATGAAAATATCCTCCCGGGTACCCATTTGCACCTGGGTGGAGTGAACATTTCGTGCCGATGTCGGGAATCAAACTCACGACCTTTCCATCCCCAGTCAAGTGACCACTAGACTACTATAAAATTATGACACTTACGTCAAAATACATGAATGCAAGAGAAGATTAATGATCATAATGTAAGCTTACCTTTGTGCATTAAAGATGAATAATCAAAAGATTGTAACAGGTGCAACATAATACCTCAAATAGTATTTATGGCTGATAATAAGTGAGTCCTCACTCTAAACTCTTGTATTAAACCTGACAGGCCTATATCTTCAGGGTATTTAAAAGAATAAACTGCACTATCATGATATCGATAGAAAATATTGCATTGTTAACAGTCTTATATTCATGGTTGAGTGATATAAAAAAAATAATACGCAAATACGAAAGATAGACATGTTAGCTGGCATGAAATCAGGTTGCACGGTCTAAAGAATTTAAATGAATGTTTTTACGGAACAGGAGATATCTCGTTCCTTGCAGTGCACTCACGCACGGCTCAAAGGTTCAATCCACTAAAGCATGAATAATCGGGCTTTTCTTTAAAAAAATAGTTTCAATTTACTATCGGAGAGATTGGAAAAGAGAATGTTTAGGGTGTTTAGTTCAGCCATATCGGATAAGCTTTTTGAAGGGATAGAGTAGGCATGTAGAGATAAGGGGATATCAACCGTAATAAGTCTACAAAGCAACGGAAATGCACTGAGAGTGTATGGACCGTAGAGTTACTTAATAGACTTATCATTGTTTTATGAATAAGGCCCCTGAGCTTTATATGTACCCCTACTTCTGACGACACATATAATAATGTGTCAAGAGGACATCAGTCGCTGGAACTGTGGAGATGTCGAGGAGATTTTTTATGATCCCACTACATTGCCATTATTAATTTCTTTGTGATTTCTGTGTATGTATTCGTTAAAATTATCATACTTGAAATAATTGTTTTTCATGCTTTTTACGGCTATATGTTTTTAATGCATATATGGAAATTAATTCAATTTAATTCAATCTAAAAAGCTAAATGTTTTCATGATAATCTTCAAATTGTAGTGATCCTAATAACAGCGTAGCAATCAGGTGGACCTTATTAATTTCTTCTGCACTAATCACAAATACAGTGTCCCCAAAAATTATTTGTACACTTTGAAATAATGAAATTAAACAAATTGATGTTGGTTTTAAAATGTCAATTACTATTTATATCAGATGGTAGGTAATGTCACCATCACCTGAACCCAAAATATTTTAAAATGTTTCGTCAGTCTCCGAAGTTCTAGGCCGCCATTTGCAATTTTCATGGCCCAAAAATTATTTGTACACTTCAGAAGATGGGTTTTTAAAGGAGTATTTGAAATTTTGGGGGCCTTCTTTGGCTTCCAGGGCAGTCATCAACCTCCTTGGCATACTGTCGACCAATTTAGCACTCATTTCACGGCCAATACCATTCCAAGTTCGCTGGAGCGTGTCCTGGAGCTGCTGGAGGTTTGATGGTGAGTCTTGAGGGCGCTGTTGCTTCAGATAACCTCTCATGTGCTAAATGGGGATTAAATCTGGGATCTCAGGTGCCTTTTCTAACTTCTTGACAAGTTTCTGCTAAAATAATGCTTTAATATGATTCGCTGAGTGCTTGGGGTCCATGTCATGTTGGAACACAACTTGAAGACCAATCAGCCTTTACGCAAGTGGGAACCTCTAAGAGGTAAAAATAGTCTCATGGACATCAGTTTTCATGATGATATTGATAGACGGACAGTAAGCAATGAAATATTGCAAATTGTGACCTAAGAAAATAGCACTCCAAGGCCCCAGAGGCTGAGGAATGACTGGGTGCCCTCAAGAGTGTCTACAACAGGCTAAATGGCTACATGACTATAAGTGCAATAATTGGCAAGAGAGAAGCCAAATGTAAGGGACAGTAACAAAGAAGCGTCATGTCTTTGCAAATCAACATGTGAACAAGCCTGTGGAGTTCTAGAACTCCGTTCTAAGACCTAATTAATGCAAAACTGATTGGATATGATGCATGGGACCATGTGTGTCTTGTAGGAAGATTTCAGTCAGTCATGCTAGGAGCCAACAGTGAAGCACAGAGGAGGATGTTTCATGATTTGGAGTTGTATGGCAGCCAGTAGAGTTGGAGAGATAAATTTCATAACATGGCATCATGAATGCCGAAGCACATGAGGATATCCTTGCCCTCAGAATGGCTCAGATGCTCTCATCTGCTTCAAGTCTGAATGGTCGTCAATTTACAGTCCAACATAACAATGACCCCAAGTACTCAGCAAACCATATTAAAGAAATATTGCAACAGAAACATGTAAATTGGTAGAAAGAGCACCTCAGAGCCCAGATTTAATCCCCATTTAGCACAGTCATGAGAGGTGTCTGAAGCGACAGCGCCCTCACGATTGACCATCCAACATCCAGCAGCTCCAGGACACGCTCCAGCGAACTTGGAATGGTATTGGCCGTGAAATGTGCTAAATTGTCGACAGTAGCCAAGGAGGTTGATGACTGCCCTGGAAGCCAAAGAAGGCCCTCCAAAATTTCAAATACTCCTTTAAAAACCCATCTTCTGAAGTGTACAAATAATTTTTGGGCCATGAAAATTGCAAATAGCTGCCTAGAACTTCCGAGACTGACGGAACATTTGAGATTTAGTGTTTAGGTGATAGTGACATACCTACCATTTGATATGAATAGTAATAAAATTTCAAACCAACATCGATTTATTTAATTACATTTTTTCAAAGTGTACAAATAATTTTTGGGACACTGTAGGACACATCCTTTCAGATAGCTCCGCAAGTATTCCTGAGGGTGGTATTTCACTTCGCGGAAACTACTTTAAAACTACTTTGAGACGAATTTGGGACTATTTTGAGACAGTTTTGGGACGGTTTTGAAACTTGTCGCGGAAGACGTCTACGAGACTCTCCTTAGAATAGTCCCCACGACGGTTCATGAGTCGCGGAATCTACTTTGAGACGGTTCTTTGAAACTGCTTTGAGACAGGTTTTGACAATGTCGCGGAGAGTCGCGGAGACGTCTCCGCGACGGAATAAAAGTATGGGTTACGTCTCTTATACTTTTTATCCGTCGCGGAGACGATTCCGATGCGGAGACGACTCCGCGAAGTGAGATTCCCCTACACACGCTGATCGAACTTCTAACTTTTGCACCGGACTAATAAAGCTTGGGAAATAATCATCAGAGCAAAACAGTGGGAGTCTAATATGATTTGGTCTAATAATTATTTCCTAAGCTGGATATAACATGAACATAAACATAATGCGAAGCTCTTTAATATCGCTAATAATACGGAATAAAGCCCGGTCAATGGCCGTATTCATAAAACCTTAATAAGTCTACAATGCAACTATACGGTATATACACTCTCATTTCATTTTATTTGCTTAATATACTTATTATTTGGCCCCAGTTTATCAGTGGCGGATCCATGTAGGGGCGCACAAGGTCCTGTAGCAGGCGCGGATCCGGGGGCGAGTGGGCCCGGGCGTCCTCCCCAGCAAAAAAAATAAAATAAGAAAGGGGGAAATGTGGTGTGTGTGTGTGTGTGTGTGTGTGTGTGTGTGTGTGTGTGTGTGTGTGTGAGGTGTGTGTGTGTGTGTGTGTGTAAAAGTAAAATGAAATTCAGAGAACGTACAAAGTCATGATTATTACAATATATTATGAATTTATGCAACTTTCACAAATCCTTCGTGTTTACATTAATTTTTTTATGGTTTCATGATGAGCGCTAATTATGTAATCAAGAGTTAAGTTGCCCTTTCATGCAACCAACATTTTAATAACATGTGACATTACACGTGAGATATAATAATATCAATAATATCTGATTATGTATAGAGTTATAGAGTTAAACTGCTCAAAGCGCTTTACAGAATAACATTATATTATTATATTACAGTAATCAATTCAATACTTGCTGGCTGCAATTCAAAGGCGCCTATTTGGAAATATCCTCCCGGGTACCCATTTGCACCTGGGTGGAGTGAACATTTCGTGCCGGTGTCGGGAATCAAAGTCACGACCTTTCCATCCCCAGTCAAGTGACCACTAGACTACTATATGACACTTATACGTCAACATCATAATTTCAGCTTACCTTTGTGCATTAAAGATGAATAATCGGTCTATTAACCGATTGCAACAGGTACAACATAATACCTCAAATAGTACCTTCGTATTTATGGCTGATCCAGGGGGGCGAGTGGGCCCGGGCGTCTCCCCAAGCAAAAAATAAAAATAAAAAAGGGGGAAATGGACGATCGACCCGATTGACCAACTGAACCTTTACCCCTATAGACATAACTTGATTACCTTCCTGATGCCGAAGTCCGAAAACAGGTAACCACCCTAGCTACCCCCCCCCCCACACACACACACACACGCTTATCGCATGGCTAGCGTGACGTGAGAAAATTGTACCTTTTTGCTCGCCCAATGTGACGGGAAAAAATGTGGGTAGACAAAATCTCAAATTCCACTCTGCCTCCCCCCCCCCTCTCATGAAATCCTGGACCCATCACTGTAAACATATTTAAATGGGAAAATTTTCTGTTATACGCGTCGCGACGCGCTATTATGGGAGCTGACATTGAATTCTCAACACTCAACGACACCCTCGAGCACTCACCCACTCACACATCATGTACACTGTTTATCAAAATTCTCAATTCCAACTCCGGCGTACTGATCGTAAATGTTACAAACAGCTAGTTCAGTGCCCTCCATCTCTCACCCACTCACACTTCAAAGACACGCATAACTGTTTATTTAGAATGGTAATTAATAAAGAAAACCTTAATCTCAATTCCAACTCAGGCGTTCTCAAATACTAATGATGCAAAAACACCCTCGTGCCCTCTTCCCCTCACATTCTCACATAACCCCACGAACACACATTTGTAACACTGCATACATTTACGCTTAAATACAATCTAATTTGATTTAATATGTAAATAGTTTTTTTTATTTGAAATAATCATGCATAAGATATAAAAGTTTCGTTTTTTTAAAGAAGACTTCATAACACATACAAAATTTCGATCTAAATTATAGCTGCTTCACTAATTCAATAAGACAACTTTGACATTTCTAAAAGTTCGGCAAATTAATGTTCGACGTTCGGTCCATTCTCAATTTCTACTTTTATCAGCTCATTGTCATCAATGCAACATATGACTCCGATTCACTTCTGACACCTATCAGACCTTCTTTCGTAGACTGCGGAAAGCCGCTTGAAGATTTGTTGCAAATGACCTTCTGAGACTTCTTTTCCTCCTGAGGATCGGTGATGATACTTTGGTTGAAGTGACGCTGGTAGGACATACCAGGGACAAGCATCTTGAAAAGATTTCTTCGATCGAGTTCTCTTTTTTCGCCGAGCATTCGATCTGATAAGTGTTCCATTGACAGAACGTAAGTTCCGCCTCCGCATTTCCAATTTGTCTTTCTCCTAGATCGTTCTTATTTGCCACCACAACGATCGGCATTTCATGTCCCCTCTTCCCCGTTATCTCGGCGCAGGTTGCAAGGGCTTCTTCGTAAGACCGGATGTCATTAGGTGCATATACGACG
Source organism: Paracentrotus lividus (assembly GCA_940671915.1). Lineage (NCBI taxonomy): Eukaryota > Metazoa > Echinodermata > Echinoidea > Camarodonta > Echinidae > Paracentrotus > Paracentrotus lividus. Next base: position 16,662,133 of record CALNVZ010003434.1, on the reverse strand, counting down.
ACAAATAAGTCTCCGTTGATTAGGGCCAGTTGATGCATTGCAGGAAAGTAGAAGCTACCGCTGGTATCAAGGATTTGAAGTTTGACTTCTTTGCCATCATGATCCATCGGTCTCTCGTACATATCTTCGATGGTTGGTTTGTAGTGCTCTGAGAATGTCTGGTAGACGAAGCGTCTGATGATTGACGATTTGCCGACCCTTGCTGCCCCGAAGAAGACAACCTTCTTGGTGACAACAGGAACTAGTGAAGGTAGCATGGTGACTGATTCCAAACTGTTGATTGCCGATAATGACTGAAGTCGTAGATGTATATGCAACGAGCAAATAGTGAAGAATAAGAAGCAGTACTCTTATTTATATAGTTTTTGCGTCAGTATCAGGGCATTGTGAATATTCTTTGTTCACAACATTCATGGTCAATTAGCGAGTCTCCTCTCTAAACAATTGACCGAATGCATAAAAGCAGCTTCAAACTTGTCCTAGGTTGTTGTTGACGTATCTACTGATAAAAATAAGTTTTTACGGTCAAGTTTTAATTGCTCCCATCAATTTCTTCTCAGAAGTAGATGATACCTTGAGAAGACTATACCCTGTGCGTCAAGCATGGTATAGAATAAATCAAGATATACCCAAGCTTACGCTTTTTTTTTTTTTTTTTTTTTTTTTTTTTTTTTTTTTTTTTTTTTTTTTTTTTTTTTTGCTTATCGTTTAATATTGAATATTATTCCTGCGTTCTTGAGTATCCTGACGCTCAGACCTTAGTTATTGCTTTATCGTAGCGGAATTTTGTCATATATTAAAAATAGAGTTTAGTCATAACGAAATGACCCTCCGGTGAAAAATACGAATCATTTAACAAAAATATAACGGCTCTTTTCGCAAAAGTTACAAAGTTTCTCGGACGAAATACAGATTCAAGTTTGCACAGTAACGTAAATAATCAATTGTTAGCTTAATTGACGATGACACGACATTTTATCCTGAGATAATTGCTCCGGGCTTTATATTGTCTAAGATGTAAGGTTAGGGTCAGGTTTGCACTGGGGTTTTATGTTAGGTTTAGGGTAGGGTGATTTGTTATGTCTAGGCTTGGAGGAACCTCAAAGGTCTAGGGTTGAAGTTGGTCATTCCTTTTTGCAGCGGAGCAATTGTCATGGAACCTAATTTAGAAGTAATGCTACAGTCACACAGAACTTACGTTGAGTTACGTCCAGCGTTGCGTCCAAAAAAGTCATTTTTCTGCGAATCCCCACGGATGCCTTCCCGTCACGCTTCAATAATTATAAGATATACGGGATAAAATGCGGATGATACGAATAGTTACGTCCAGATACGGACACTTGCGTCCACTTACGAATAACCTTACGAGTCTACTCGGTCTTTGTTTTTTCGGACTTCCGGAAACATCCGGACACTTCTGAATACTTGCGGGGATTGACATACGTATACACATAACTGGGTCCAGGAATTGTAATGAAAATTATATATCTCTATGGTCAATGAGTGTGGTTTTTTTTTTAAACATTCGCTAATAGATCACCTTTCCTATTTCTGCTAGTTATATGGCTTCAAAGTCCTACCCCAAAAGCAAAGTGGTAGGTACAAAGACACAGGCTGAAGAGGGCTACATGGCAACAGACGTTGATCCAGGGGCAAGCACCCTCCCCCACCCCCCCCCAAAAAAAAAAAGGGGGGAAGGAGATTAAGAGAGGGAGAGAGAGAGAGAGAAAAAAAAAGAAAAAAAATGTACAATAATTAGGTTACAAACCACGTTTAATATCGCTTCTATATACAAGCAATTTAAAAAGATAAGGTCCCTAATAAACAGACAAAAACGATTTTTTTTTTTTTTTTTTTTTTTTTTTTTAAACCAATCGAAAGATAAAACATCCCAGAAGAGACGACATGCAGCGAAATTGCTAATTTACGCAATTGATTATGAGATTATATTATAGTTTTCAAAGAGGTTTACCTTTTTCAAAAGTTTAACTCGCATTTATACACGTATAGAAGAGGAAAAGATAATTTCAATTTATGGCCCTCCTTTTTTTGCTCTCACAATTTTTTTTCCTCACGTATATTGAGGTTATTATAAAATTCAAAAGCAAAAAGGGAATTTATATTAAAGTGATTATAATGTTAACATTTTCTCTCTTTTTTTTTGGGGGGGGGGCGAGTGCATAACTTGCCTTGCTTTAAAACCATTTTATGGCGTATTTTTTGTTCACTCTCGCATTCTATCATTTATACAAAATTAAACTGTAGCCCAAACAGATAAGACTGCCCTGCTTTCGGAATTATTAAATGGTAAATAGAGTATTTGCACTTTGCGCTCACGTGATTTAAATTACATAATTAAAACAAATTGATATCAATAACCCTTTTTGACCGAGCATCGCGCTCTCAAGAGGTCATAACCATGTTTATAATAGGGATTATGCGATTAAAACGAAATTTAAACAAAATTATTCAATATATTCTTGTTATATAAAAAGGGGGGAATTATTTATATAAGATTTGATTGCAGAGGATTTCAATCAAATATGGTTTCGAACATCCTGTTTTCCGTTAATTTTTTATTGATTGGAAGCTCGATTGAATTATTATTAGTTTTTTTTTTTATTTGCCCCCTCCCCCTCCCTCTAGGAAATTTAGGAACTGCCCCTCGAAACTATTACATTTATATAACCCCAATCCGTGTGCAAACAAGAACGGGTGTTCGGGAGCTCCAAAACGTGAAAGGACGCAATTATCCGCAACGCTTTATGCTACAGTCACACAGACACTTATCGTATAGATACGTTTGTGTTGGTGTAATCTGAATTCATTTTCTATTCTATCATTTCTTATGTATTTCATTCTTTTACTGGATGACCGAAATTATCAATATTTGTACTGCTAACTATGACGGGTAAGCATCCGTAGGGATTCGAAGAAAAGAAAATGATTTTTGGACGCAACCGGACGTAACTCAACGTAAGTGTCTGTGTGACTGTAGCATAAGTGTTTGTCCGTAGCCTCTTAAGTGTATTGTTTTCCGGTACTTAAACGTCTGATACGTTTAATTACGGATAATTGCGAATACTTACGGTAGACGCAAATAAACGCAAATGGACGAAACTTAAGAATTTTCCCGGATGGTCTGCGTCTTAGATACGGATAAATACGTTCATTTACGGAAAGTTACGTTTAGTTATGGTTACTTACGTAAGTCGGCATCCGTAAAGATGCCCTGCGAAACTTTGAACATTTAAAAATTTTAGCAGGCTTGGCGCAGTCATTGTGCGTACCGATACGGTTCAGTTTCGGACAGATACGTATACTTACGTTCCCTGCGGATGACTGCGTCCGTGTTGCGTTCATGCTGCGTCCACTTAGCCAAATCTATACGCAGCGGACGTAACCGTAACTAAACGTAAGTGTCTGTGTGACTGTAGCATTAGTGTCTGTGTGACTGTAGCATAAAAGCCAACAGCTAGCAAACAAATAGGAAAGAATTGTATTATGTAGTTTAATATGCGAAATTTTCGTGAACGCTGCATGCTTTACCATCATTTGCAAAAGTTTAAGACCACCCTAAATTTTTGGGGTATTATGTTCAATGAGCATTATTCTTTTGTTCCATTGAAATATTATGTAACATGTTTTCCTGTCATGGTTCATGGGATGAGATTAATGGTTTAAGCTCATTTCCATGAATGTCTTTGCCTCAGAAGGTCTTCATCTGGCACTTTGTCTCTTATCCAGGATGGGAAAAAAACAGAGTCTAAGTCAGGTTCAGAGGGTTAAAATAGTAACCCTTTTCCAAGAAGGCTACTCTGAACGCAAGATTAGTGAGAAGACTGGGTGTAGCAAGACTGTCGTCCACAATGCCATTCACAAATTTCGAAACGATGGCTCATTTTCTGACCGGAAGAGGAGTGGTCGTCCAAGAAAAACAACGCGTTGCGAGGACAACATGATGAAGAGGATTGTTGGAAGAGATTGTTCCATTTCCTGTCGTGACATCAAGGCCGAGCTGCAGTCTACTGGTATTACAGTCAGTAAGAGTACCATTTCTCGCCATTTGAGCGAGGAATTTGGGCTTAAAGAATAATGCTCATTGAACATAATACCCCAAAAATTTAGGGTGGTCTTAAACTTTTGCAAATGATGGTACATGACTGCTAATACCCCCGTCACACTGAGCTCGTTCCTACTACGTCCTTGCAAATTTTGCCGAACGGGCATAGTCTGTGTGTAAACTGAGTGGACGTAGTAAATACTTCTTACGATCTGTTTACGAACTTCATGGACTAGCTCGGTCGGATTTTCGAAAAAGTGTTCAAAAAAATCGGGCGCCCATCTCGTAATAAAATTTAACGGGGTGGCAACGTACCTGAAACGAGATGGTCGTACTACAAACGAAATTGCCGTACTTAAATCGTTCTAAAGATGTGCTAGGACGTCTTACAAACGAGCATTGTATATTAATTATTCAAGTTCTAAAATTAAACGTAGTGACAACGTTCCTTAATCGGGTAGGACTTACTCTGAACGAGAAGGACGTACTGCGAACATACGTTTCAATTTTTAAACAGAACGGCATGTCATAATTCCCGTCACACTGAGCTAGTTCTCACTGCGTTCTAGGTAGTTCTTGGTGAACGGGCTCAATCTGTTTACACACGGACTGATCGTAGTAGAGACCTTTTAGAATCTAGTACAGACCGTTTACAATCTGTTTACGAACTTGGCGAACGGAGAGAACGGAAAGGCATTCCGATTTTTTTTTAACATGTTCAAAAAAATCGTACTGGCTTCAAGTTCTAAAATTAAACGCAGTGACAACGTTCCTTAAACGGGTAGGACTTACTCTGAACGAGAAGGACGTACTACGAACAGGGTACCTAACTTTTATCATGCTGCGCATAGGCACTTTTAGTGACGGTTTGGATGTGCTACGAACGGTATAGAGTGAACGAGCCGTTTACTCGGTCTGAACTGGATAACAACGTATTGCGGACGCGATAAAGACGGAATTGACGTAACGAGAACTATTTATGAACTGCCTAGTATCGTATTCAAGAAATTATTTTTCAAAGTTATAAGTTCCAACCCGACCAAAGCCCGTTCAGCAATTTTTTAAAGAACGGGCAAGAACGTTATGGAACGTTATAGAACGACCTCAGTGTGACGGCCCCCTTATGAACAGACCGTTGACGATTGATGGTGGTATCTAATGCGGCAGTCACATGTACACAACGCAAGACCAGCGTATTGAAATTTGAGAAAATTGCCGACAACGCGCACACAGAGCGTATACGCAAACAATACAAAACAAAATACGCAACGTATGCACTGCGTTAGGTAAGTGCACTCGACGCATGAGCAACGCACACCCAGTGTACAATATGCGTTGGCCATGCGTCGTACATGTGACTGCCCCATTACCTGTGGAATATTTTAATATGACTATATGGAAATTTTGCCAGCGGATTCATGGCGCAGACACAGCTTGAAGAGTGCCCTCTAAATACAACAACCACCAACCTTTAAAATTAGACGACTTGTAAAACATAAAGAAGGCACTTCATGCACGGCCGCGGACACGTGCCGACGGCCTTGGCCGTCCTATTAAGGGCCTGTCCCACAGAAGGCGATCGTTGTGGCGACAACCTATGCATGTTAGAACCTGCCAGAATCGTGTCAGAATCGTAGGTGACCGAAGATCATATACGTATCTACGACTCTGTCTACGATAGGCTACGACAACGAATTGCTTCCACGCAAACAATAGCCTTACAATAGGTTGTATCCGATAATATAATAGCCTCGACCGTCGCGCATCTCGCGGCTCGACTTCTCTTGTCGCAGCTTAAAATCAACCAAAATATGAACTTGCGCACTGTGGCGATCCTTGCGACTGACACAGGCGATCGAGTGTTTTCTACCTGATGGCGGCCTGTCGCCTTTAGGTTCGTGATAGTCCTCTCAGTCGCGCATCATAATTTGGGTCGTGAGTGATTTTTGAAAATTTCAAAAATTAGCGGCGACTGTACAGTATCTGAATGGGAGGCCGATCCTGATTTTGGTGAATGTAGGTGGCGACAAAGGCCGTAGCGGCTTAAATTTCACTGGCTGTTAGGTTCAGCGATGCGTGCAACGTACGCTGGAGCGTGACAACCTACAACTGGCCGTCGCGTTCCCTGTGCTAAACAAGTTCTATCTGGCGACAATCTACGATGGCACCTTGTCGCGACAAGAGAAGACAGGCTACGGTCATCAACGTCAACCAAACTGACGCCGGCTATTGTTTAACTTGTTGAGAAACCAGCGGCGAACAAAATTTTGCTACGTATTTGTTGGGGACAGACGCAATAATTCACGATCTTATAGGCGATTGGACCTGCGCATGGTGGCGATGGGTACTAAAAAGTGGTTCGTAGGTTGTCGCCACAACGATCGCCTTCTGTCGTCTGTGGGACAGGCCCTTTACACTTCATCTGCATTTAAATTGGCCGGTAAATGTCTTGTAACCGGAACTATACCCGTGTTATCCATTGCATCATGAAATAGTCATACTTGAAGAGTTACAATAAACCGCGTACTAATAAAAAAGTTACTAATAATTGTAAGATTGATTGCGGGTTGATTGATTGTACGGGATCTCAGGGCACATGATGAAGCCCTGTGAATCCTTATGAAGTGCGATGAAGCCCATATCCAAATCAAGGAAATATGGGGACTCTGTTTTTGCAGGGGCTTCGTTATGATTAGTGTTATAAAATGGCTCTGTGATTTTACGCATCGTGGTTGGTCAAAACGCGTCACGTGTGATGCTGTATTTTCGATGCAAAGCACCAGCGTGCATTTTTCTACGCAAAAAAAAAGTGATAACACACTCTTATCCGGGTCTTTTTTACTTTCTTGGATGACGATCGTGATGTAGATCTTGAGCTACTTACCAAAAATTCCAAGGGATAATCCTTTTTTTTTTTTTGGTAAGTAACTCATGATCTACTAGAGCTAGCAAATTGTCGCAATTTTATAAAAGCGTTAACACACTTCCCTGTAGTGTGCGATTAAACGTAAATGCAGTGATCGCTCGATGCTTCATGCGGCGGTCACAACTCGCCGTACCTTCGACGTGCAACTCCCTACGATGGATTTCGTAGAAAATTCGTGCAGCGAAGGTACCTTGCAGGTACAATACATGTACGACGTGCAGAAAGTTCTTACAATGTGCGGTTTTTTTTTTTTTGTTTTTTTTTTACCTGTGCGTGCATTGTACATGCAACGCAGGCTACGTTGATGGCACGTGCCCCGTAGCCTACGACGAGTTGTGACCGCCGCATTATGCTAATCATCTGTCATTGTCTGTGCTTGAGAAGCTGTATTATTTTCAGTTATTTCTAAACGTTAAGACTGTGAAGGTTGATTTCAGATGAAAATCCCTCAAGGTATTAAGCCTAGTTAGTTCTCATTAAGGGAATTATAATTATTCTGTTTATAGTACTGTGTTCGTCATATTCATATTGCTCCATCAACATCATATTGCTCTAGCCTGCACCTATAATATCACAACTTTGACACCATGTGGCCCTGAAGACCTCAGACTTTTCCCTTGACGCTTCCCAGGGTCAATTTGAAGAAGAAAAAATGTTTCCGACCCCTTCGTGCCCATTTTCGTGGGTTTATTTCAAAACCCTTTTGGGGTCATTTTTTGGTGGCCCGGTCGCCGAGGCCCCTTCAATTCTAATGGCGCAGTCACATGTACGACGCATGGCCAACGCACAGTACACGCAGGGTGTGCGTTACTCATTCTTCTTCCTCATTCAATTAGCAGTGCATTCGTTGCGTGTTTTAAAAATTTGTACATGCGACTGCCGCGCCGCATAACGAGGAAACGAGTCTGAGATGTACAGTTATGATTGCTCATTAAAGGTGAAGTTCACCCCGGGTTTAATTTGGTTTTAAAAAATGCAGAAAAATAAAATAAAAGTATGAGTGAAGGTTTGAAGAAAATCGACGGAAGAATAACGAAGCTATGAATATTAAAGTTTTGATTATGTGACGTCACGTGCGAGCTGCTCTCCAATGTGTTATGTAATGTAAATTCCATAAAGAGTAATTTTTCTGAGGATTATCAGTTATTTCACCTGTACGGTATACATTTCATCAAACCTATGTTCATATACATGCCTCTATCAAATTGACCAATTCCCTTATCAAGAACCATGAAAAAAGATAAATTTATGGAATTTTCATACACAACACATGAGAGAGCTGCTCGCACGTGACGTCACAGAATCAAAACTTTAAATATTCATAACTTTGCTATTTTGAGGTTGATTTTCTTCAAACATTCACACATATTTTTCTTTTATTTTTCTGCATTTTTTTAAACTATCGTAATTCCACGGGTGAACTTCTCCTTTAAACTACGGGATCTTTTTATGTTAAAGCCCTATAATCGTGGCGATCGATGCAGCGCAATGAAGCCCATATCATCAAAGGATGTTTTGGAATTCAGGGGAGCATTTCATGAAACAAATATTCACTGATCCTCACTGAAAAGTGAAGCTACTAAAATAATGATAATAATAATAATAAGATTTGTATTGCGCACGTATCAACTGAGTAGAGTGCTTGCATCTGATTGGCTGAGAGCAAATTTGTCGGATAAAACGTCTGACAAGTCCTTTCATGAAACGCCCCCTGTTTTTTGGAGGAGTATCCTAATTATTCGTGATAATAATTATCTGTGATATCTTCAGTTATTATATATAACTTAATGAAGGTGAAGGTAGACGAAAATCCGTCAAGGTATTATGCCTAGTTAGTATTCATTAAGGGGATTACAATTTTGTATATATCCTGTTTATACATGTATTACACTGTTCGTCATTAAAGGAGAATGAAACCCTAGGATTCAGTTGAATTGTATCAAAAAAATCAAAGAAACAGATTAAAGAAAGTTTGAGAACAATTGAATAAATAATAAGAAAGTTATGTGCATGTAAATGTTGTGATCACTAACGCTATGGAGATCCTCACACTGGCAACAAGCCCAAGATGTGTGATGTCACACATGAACAACTCTCATATGACATACAAAAAAAAAAATATCAAAAAATCTTCTTTTTCCTCATTCTAATGGTAGTACAGACTTTTCAAATATGATTATATTTTGTGAACTTGTATTACATGTCCTCCCATGAAAAAAATCTCAGATCTTTTCACGGAATTAATAATAATCAAAAAAAAAAAAAACAGTTTGAGTGAAATATGTACAAAAGTAATGGGGAAGTTGTTCATGTATGACATCACACATCTTGGGCCCATTGCCAATGTGAGGATCCCTATAGCACTAGTGATCACAACATTCAAGTGCTCATAACTTTCTTATTATTCATTCATTTTTTCTCAAATTTTTATTGATCAGCTTCTTTGATTTTCCTGTTTTTGTACAATTTTATGAGTTCCTAGGGTTTCCTTCCCCTTTAAGGTTGAATAGTATTTTATATTGCCCCAATTACATCATCTTGCTCTAAAAGCCTTTATTTCGTCAATGAGCATATAAAAAAAATTACACCATGTGGTCCTGAAGACCTCAGACATTTCCCTCAAATTACTCTTACCGGGGTCAACTTGACTACCCCCTCTGTGCCATTTTTATCCTTTTTTTTTTTTATTATTATTTTTTAAATTTTAATCCTTTTGTGGGCATTTTTGGTTGACCCGGTAGCCGAGGCCACTTCAATCATAATCTTTACCCAAGGAAACGAGTCTGAGATGTAAGCCTACAGTTATTATTATTTTGGATTCTTTGATGGCTGTAGGGGTTAGGTCTATTGTCTAGGGGAATTTTGGTTTAATTTGAATGTATGGTTGGTATCAAACCCGGGGGGGGGGGGTCACTCAGACTAAAAAGTGCTACCCATGCGTGTCCCCGCACCCTGAAAATGGACCCTAAACGTCTCATCGCATTGAGTGAAATTTGCACCCCTTTTCGACGTCAGACTGAAAATGGACCCTAAACGTCTCATTACATGTAGACAAATTTGCACCCCTTTTCGACGTCTGGAAAAAACATACCGTAAATGGCGTAAACACCGTGAAAACGCGCGCCGCCGAAAGGCTGAAAACGGACCCTTTCGACGCTTTTTGCAACTGTTTTGGGGACACGCATGCGTAGCACATCATGTGATGAGTGACCCTCTGAGGTGTTAAATTGGAAATATTTTATTGCATTGTCAATTAAATTAATAATAGGTTTTATTACAAATGACAGGGGAAAAGACAGAGACACCCCTAAACATGGGCACTAGCTTGTTGTTCCGAAGTTTCATTTGTTCGTAAGCTCGTTGTTCCAAACGTTCGTCTTTTCGAACACAATATATACCTGGATGTTTGTTTGTCCGAAAATGAATAAGGTTTGCTGGTCCGAACATTGATGTATTAGTCCGAACACGGGCGTAAACACACATTAATTTATTTTGTAAGTGGGGGGGGGGGGGGGGGGTTGATCTATTCATCACCCCCCCCCCCATAAGAAAAGAAATTGCATCCAGCTCTACGCCAGTGGTCGGAAGGTTCATTCCTTCCGAAAGTGAAATCGGGTTCGTTCGTCCGAAAATGAAATAGGGATTTCGGACGAATGAACCAAATCTATTTATATCTAAATTTCGTCTCCGCAACGGATAAAAAGTATTAGAGACGTCTCCGAGACGTCTGCGCGACAATTTATGAACAAAAAAGTCTGAAGTAGTCCCAAATCTGTCTCCGAGACGTCTCCGCGAAGTGAGATACCACCCTAAAACGGGACAATTGTTTAGAATCATCAAAATTAATACAATGTTATGATAATCGGGAAGGATACTGTAGACGTATAGGCTTATAGTTGTCGAAGGCCATCTATGACATACGAAAGCTATGACATTGTATGACGTGTATGGGGGCTTGCAATGCGTTGAATTTAAGAAGGAAAAAAAAAAAAATCGGTTATAAAACAAGATACAAACTAAAAGCTGGTTGTACTTTCATGGGAACAAGTTTGAAAGCTGAAAATTGTAACTTTCTAAATGGATTCTCAAATTGGCAAAATTATGATCGCAATTTACTTATTTCAAATTATTTGGTAACTTACTAAACCGACTAGATTATACATTGTAGGTGAAATTGGGGTTAGTGGGACATTTAACCCTAAAAAGACTGGGGGGGGGCTCATTCAGCCCCCCCCCCTCGACATTTTTCGCGATACCTTCGCAACGCGGTAAAAAATTTTGCCGAGACTTCGTGACTATTTTTTTTCAAGTCTCACGCAACTTTTAAGACCAAATTTGTGATGCCCGGGTACGCGGTTCTGAAATTACGTAACATTTTGTAACCGTGCGTCAGACCCAAAATTGCTCAAATACTCGATTTTGTGTACAAATCCAATGCAAATTGAGTATTTAGCCAAAATTCATAAATGTATCATTATTTTCTCTTTTAATGATTAAAATCAATTAATTTAAGGTTGTTTATGATTGAAATAGTGTCACCGATGATTTCCATTGAAAAAACAATAAAAAACAAAAAGTCGAAAAATAAAGAAATACATAAGAAATTTTAAAAACAATAGAATACATAAGAAATAAATCTTGCTACAGATTTTTTTTAAAACACATTTCACCAGAAGCCTACAAAGAGCCTGTAAACCAAAAATTAGCACTTTCGGAGCTTTATTTAATGAATTAGAGCAAATCTTTGAATTTATGCATAAATTAGCATAATTAATTAGTACTGAAATTTTTCGGAGAATATGACTCTTCGGTTTTGGAG
>CALNVZ010003434.1:16624162-16648354 GCA_940671915.1 Paracentrotus lividus | reverse complement strand
CATGAGTGAACAGGAATATGTATTTTCTATTGTTGCATTGTCACTTTCCAAGGTATATTTAGTGAGGTCCTTCAGTGGTGTGTTTAATCTGTCTCTCTTCTTTTTCTCTCCCTTCCTCTTTCGCTCTCTCTCTCTTCTTTTTCTCTCCCTTCCTCTTTCTCTCTCTCTCTCTCTCTCTCTCACTCTTTGTCTTCACCCCTCTCTCTTCTTTCTTTCTCTCCCTGTCTCCCTCCCTCTCTCTCTATCTTTCTCTCTCTTTTTGCATAGGTGTGTTTTTGAACATTCATATTCATTGGTTTCTACTCAAAATATTCTGACAACCTTCCTGCATCCCGGTCTACTCACATTTACCCAAATTGGGATGGTTGATGACAATCTATCAATCTCAGTTACATAAATTAGACAATCAACACCCAGCTAGCAATCATTAAATCAACAGTGTAGGGGAGACTCAGGTTAGTTGAGCCACTTTTTACTCAAGGTCACCTGGTGCCCATGGGTGAAGTTTTTTTTAGGCTATTGAGGATAGGGATTGAAAGAGTAGTTTTAGGGCAATATAAAATATATCCAGAAATACCACTTTCGGTTTTGAGCCCTGGCAATTAAAAAAAAAGTGTCAAGTGGCTCAACTAACACCAACACGCAGGTAAGTTGAGCCAAGCGTTGGGTTAGTTGAGCCATGCGCCATAAATCAATTTTGGGGCTGACTCCCCATCCCAAAAGACAACATAAACACACACCCACACCCTCACATACACCAACTCAACAGGCATACCGCACACATTACGTTACTTTTTGGTGCATTTAATTTTTTTTTCCTATTTTCGCAGGTATGTCCTTCATAAATAGTCTTGGAGTATGACAATGCTTTTTCCTGTTATAATTTTAGAAAATAAGTATCATGTAATACGCCATATAAAACCCAAAAATTTCTTTCAAAAAATTTTAACCCATGTAGGCATAGGCTCAACTACCCATCAACAACGGCTCAACTAACCCCACACACCTATTTTTTTTATTAATGGGGTGGAAAGTGAAATTCCTTACTAGACACAAATCTAATGATATCTTAAATTTATATACAATGATACTCCTTTCAACTGTAGTATGATAGGTCCTTTAAATCTTTAGGGTGTCAAAAATATGAGCACACATGTCACTTTTCGCGGAAGTCACTTTGACTAGCAAAAATCAAATTTTGTTGATTTTAACAAGTTGTAGTCTGCACCCATGTATCAAATTTAGCATGTATGGTCCACCTATCACTCTGTAACAAGAGATGGAAGCATTATAAATTAAAAATGCTTGACCTTTTAGGTGGCTCAACTAACCACTGGCTCAACTAACCTGAGTCTCCCCTACAAGTCTCCAAATGTTTCAACTAATCAATCAAGCATACATCATCTTCATAGTTATTCAAATCACCATGTCCAATAAATCAATCAACTCAATGATCAACCAACCAACTATCCAGTCATTTTAGCAATTTGGACTTTTGTAAAGGAATATGGTACAGTGTAATTTTGTGAAAGTGTAAATTTGTGAATTTAACCTGTCAGTCTTTATTTTCAGTTGAATTTGTTCTTTTCGATTTTACACTTGTTTCATCCATCCTGTAACAAAACAAAAGGAGGGGAGGGAATCTGATAATGCAAAATTAAAAGAAAAGTCTGTACGTTCAATGCTCAACGTGTCCTCCTCCTCTTTTGATGCACAACCTGTTTGTTGAAGAAAAAAAAATGCCACTGATGTTGGACATTCAGACAATCCAAAAGAACATGAAAACGATCATATCAAAGGATCAAAAATCTTACCCTGCATCTCACTTGTTCTGCACCCCATCCTGACTACCACTAACACACCACTGAAGACAACTTGGAAGGCTACAGTGCTATAATAGGAAATACCAATACCTGTTCACTCATGCATGAAATCATAATCCCCAATTCTACAAATTCTCTTAGCAAACACCAACTCATCATAATTGATCAGTAATTCTGCATCATCCTCAATTCCATAAGCTCCAAATGACTTTCCTCATACAAATTGGTAGGCAATTCCTGCGCACCCTAATTTCCATACCCTTTACAAAAGTGAACGCTGCTCATCATGCATGACTTATTATCGACTTGTGTCATTATGAAGTTGGGATAATGCTTCTCCATACATGTAAATTTTGTTACCTAAAATCAAATATTTTTCATTTGGCAGCCATTTCAAAAGTGTATAGTTCTTTTCGGGACGCCCTGTATATAGTACGAGTATGTCACCAATTTACCCCTGAGCCATGCCCTGTAATTCTGCCTATTGGCTGTGCTACAGTTGATTTTATGTGTAAAATCACCCATGGGGTAGGTTGTTACAACAACCTACCCCGTGTCGATGTAACAACCTACCCCAATTACATTACACATGTAAAGTAATTTTGTTTCAATTTTCAGGTGTTCATATTTTGATATTTATATTATTACTTTAGTCTAGACTATTCTAGAGCTCTACTTGATCTACTGTTAACGATACGAAGAAACGGCCCGAAGAAACTGGAAAGTTGAAACAAAGTATGGTATAACAGATTTCACATTGTAACAAATTACCCCGTATGTTTACATATAGTAACAATTTCCCCCGTACGGTGTAACAACTTACCCCGTATACGGGGTATAGGTTGTTACAAAAAAATGTCTTCATTAATTAAGCTGTAGTTAATTAGTGTTGACATGTTTTCAAGTTTTATGTGCATGCATGTTTGTATTATCTATAGCCATTACATCATCATGGTCCCCCTTTAACAAACGAGTTAAAGCCCCTTCCTCGTTTCGCGCTCAAATTATGCTACACTGCCCCATTTTACGTCACTATTAATGAAAAAATTTGCAGCTCGCGCTTCGCGCTCGCATTATTATATACAATAATTTTGTTCATATTTATATGCATGTGTGTAAGCATTACCTCATCCCAACAATGGACACTGCGATCATATAGGCCTACCATCGTAATGTGTCACATTGAGGAAAAGAGGAAATATCGACGATCATCCCCCCAATCGCCAAAACAATTCGACACCGTTGGAGTCATGTTAATATCATACGTCAGTTTCACTGTATTTAATGGTACCTTTGAAATACCCGCAATACTGATATGAAAAATTATGTGAAAATTATATACATAAAATTTTACACACTAAAGATTTAAAAATTAAAAAAAAAAAAAAAATACATTACTAGTATTAATTTCAACTTGCTCATTTTACTGTTATTGTTTGACATTACGTATGTTCACAATGGTTTAGTGGTTTACATTCGACTTGTTCTGCAACTTGTTCCACCGGCAAAATAGAATTCTTTAATGCACATACTTTCTGAAACCATACACCAGACCTACTAAAAGAAATATTATCACTATAACTAGCACGATGACCAATCCAACAGACCAATGAAAAGCCTTATTCGTGCTGGCCTGTGACCCCTAAAACAAAAGGGATCTGGGAAACACAAAGACAAGTTTGCATACGCGTGTACTTTCAAAATTAGCTAGGTGGCAATCGTTTTATGTCAGAACGTGGGATGTTACAGATTTATTTTTCCAATAACTCAATTTTTCCCAAACAGGCATGCAATTTGTTGCTAGATGTATGTTTATTCACGATAAAATAGTTCCTCCACTAAGGCAGGTCTTAATCATATGCATATATGCAAATCCCCGAAAGTGTCCCACTTACCCCAGTGACCCACTTACCCCAATTTACCCATTTTTTTAGATTTCACAAGAAAAAGATTATGAATGGCATTGTCAGTTTCCATTAGAAACTGAATTAACAACACTTTCTTTAGGCAATAAAGGTATGTCAACCAATATAATCCTGTACATTATTCAACATTAATTAGTTGGAGTATCTTCCAACGTTCATCGAGTCATGTTAATATCATACGTCAGTTTTACTGTTTTTACTGGTACCTTTAAAATACCCGCAATATATGAAAAATTATGTGAAAATTATATACATAAAATTTTACACAATCAAGATTTAAAAATTGAAAAAAAAAAATACATTACTAGTATTAGTTTCAACTTTCTCGTTTTACTGTTATTGTTTGACATTACGTATGTTCACGATGGTTTAGTGGTTGACATTCGACTTGTTCTGCAACTTGTTCCACCGGCAAAATAGAATTCTTTAAATGCACATACTTTCTGAAACCGTACACCAGACCTACTAAAAGAAATATTATCACTATAACTTGCACGATGACCAATCCAACAGACCAATGAAAAGCCTTATTCGTGCTGGCCTGTTCAGTAGACTTTACTGTCACGTTGACAATGTTGATGGCAGGACTTGGTGATGATGAAGTCCATTGTGGCACAGGAGTGGTAACGGAACAAGGTTCTAAGACGTCTTCTGTTACTCCATTCTTTGAAGGAATCCCGATGAACTGGACACATTCACATCGATCTGTAGTTCGGTCTGGTGTCGACGAACAGCAAAAGACAGGGCGAGTGTACCTGACCCAGAAGACATATCTTAAATCAGTGTCAGTCTCGACAGGACCAACAACAGGCGGCGCCAACAACTCGTCCTGGAAACACTCTATCATGCCTGGAAGACTCCCTGAAGGAGCTGTACACAGCAGCGCGCCCCAGGCTTCGGCTGCGATATAATCCTCGCTCAATTCACAGGATGCCTCACCTGGTGGGTAGTCAATACTCAGTCCAATCCTGGTGTACTCTGGAAGAAGTTGGCCATCCTTGTAAGCCTGACAAATGAAGGTACCAGCATCATCTCTCCTGACAGGACTGATAGTGAGATTCAAGAAGCAATCTTCATCGTTATTCTCAACACTGTATCTCTCTGTTTGGTCTGGAGTCATGATAGATTCCGGACTTGGTGGTGATCGGTAAAACGGAGTTTTGTAGCCATGCTGCAGTGTCACTTCCGTGTTGTCACATGGATATTGTAGAGATAGGATGGCTATATCCCCCTCTCTGATGTTCAACATAGACTGGCTTCTTATACATATTGGTATGCCTACAAGGACACCCAGTATGCACAGAAATTGAAATTGAAACTCCATCGGAGACATGGAAGAGAGCGCAATGTTGATTTATGTATATATTCATGGCATTGTGTAGACAGCATGCTGCAGGCAGCTGTGTGTTTGTTTCCACGCCCCAGTGACTCTTAACAAAATTGACCGTTAACACGGAAATATGTTGCTTTTGTCGAATTTACAATAGCCTCATGCACCTTCCATATTAAATGCAGTAAATTCCAGTTTTCTTTAGGGGAGACCGGGGACAAATGTAACACGGGCAATTGTAACAGGGGCTCCCATTCCTAGCAGAAACACGCTATGAACTTAAAATTTGGAGAGGGCATGCGCATTTCATCGCTCCACATGCTGTATGAGTGTTAACAGATTTAACGGTTCGTGGAACTTTCTACAGCAGAGAGAAGAAAAACCGTTTTTTGAGCAGTAAAGTAATATTTCACATTACCCATTGTTTTTCTTCTGGACAAATATGTAGATGAGCTATGGCTGTCATTTTTATATATTTAGAAACTATGTTCTTAGGCCATATTTTGCTAACGTTTCAACGATGAATACCTAAGCTAAGATAGAAAAAAATCTCTCCAAATATGGTCGCCTCTGTCAGGGGCAATTGTAACAAGCTGTTACAATTGCCCCTGAAGGTCTGTTTCTGTTAAAAATTCAATTAACTCCCGTAGGAACTCGCGCGGTATTAAGCAGCTTTCCGCTGCATCAACACCAAGCTAATATATAACCAATCAGGGGGCACGGAGCATTTTTGAAATGGAGGGGCTGAGCGGCAAGGGGGGGGTGGGTGGGGGGCTTAACAGGCTTCCGTTTTGTACACGTTTCCTGACGAAAGTGGGGGAGGGGGCTTGAAATGAGAATTGCATACCGTTGAACGTATCTGTCAATCATTTATTTTCATATTTACAAGGAAAAATGGCCTTATTTAAAGTCTCAGACATGAGAAATTAAATTACGTTTTGTTGAAAAGGCAAGGATATGATTTAGTCCGAAAAAGGGGTGTCTTTAGTTTGTTTATCATTTGTTCATTTGTTTCATTTTTTTTTTTTTTTTTTTTTTTTTTTAAATTAATAATTTATTATATCACTTTACTAGAAACGAAAAAGTAAACAAATTTGAAGATAGTGAACATTAGGTTCTTTTAATGCCAAAATTGTAAATAGGATTAGTCTCGTCGATAAGCTCAAGCATCAGAACTTCATAACTTTGAATGAATTGTCAATTATAATGCTTTACAAAAACAAAAGGTAACCATATCTATAAGCTCAGACATGAGAATTAAATAACTTTGAACATATCTGTCCAATACGTTTTAAAATATTAGAAATATTGATTTGTCCGAAAAAAGTGCCTTTAGTTTTGTTATCATTTGTTTCATTGTAATCAGAGCCTCAAGTTTTATTTTTATTCTTGTTGTTTTAATAATTTATATCACTTTACTCGAGAACTTCAGAGCTTCATAAGTTTGAATGTATAGTCAATTATAGTGCTTTGTTTACAATTACAAAAGATAACCTTATCTATGAGCTCAAACATGAGAATTAGATATTAGATAACTGTGAACATATAATTTCATTTGATTTGATTTTATTTTATTTGTCGAGTGTACATGGTATAAAACATAAAAGAACCACTGACAGGATAGCCCATGAAATCCGAAAAGGCTTATTTTATAGGATCCTATAAAATGAGAAAGAGATTACGGAACCCCCCCCCCCCACCCTCCCCTGATTTGCTTTTTCTTATTAAAAAAAAAACACACATTAAAAGAGAGAAAGAAGAGAGAGGAAGGGAGGGAAATGGAGAGGAGGAGGAGAGAGAGAGGGGGGGAGGGCAGATAGGAAAGTTAAGGTAAAGATGTAGTGAAAGAAGAAAAAAGAAAGACAGAAAGAAAAGAAGAGGAGAGAGAGAGAGAGAGATGGGAGCCCCCATAAAAGATAAAAATATATTTTCAATATGATACCTGAAAATATATGTCCAATACATTTTGTTAACAGGGCAAAGAAATATTGATTTTGCCAGAAAAAAGTGGCGTAAATTTTGAAGATTGATTTTAAAATGTATCACTTCATTTGGATATTTGGAAAAGAATGTGTTAAAGTCAAAAGGCGTATTCCTAATATAATATTTTATACCACAGTTGTCAGTTTAAAGATATATTGGGTAGGTACAAAGTAGATAAAGAACCAAACTATGAATTGATGAAGGTTCTATAGTTCTATACAGTTAAAGGGTGAAGCCCCAACAACCTAAAAAAAAAATTAAAAAAATTATAACTTTTGCCCCATATCATGAATATAACAAGTGGAAACTATAATATAAATGTGTCAAGCATTGTCATGTTTTATCATAATAAGCTTATGTGGTTTAAATCTTGGATCTGTCAAGTGCATAGCTTTGATCATGTTCATAAAGAAAACCAAAATGTTACAATTTCATGTGTTACAATTGCCCCGGACGTCTGTTACAATTGCCCCTGGAAACGGGGCAATTGTAACACTCGACCTCTTGTTTTGAAATGGTAATGGCTTCAAAATGACTTGTTGTACTTAGCCCAAACCTATTCATATGTCAAGCTAAGATATACATATTTCATTTTATTTAGTTTTAAGCAAGTATTTAGCTATAATAAAGTTGATAGGTCAAATTTGGAAAAAACTGTTACAATTGTCCCAGGTCTCCCCTACTGCAACCCTGCAAGGACTCATGACTATGATATCCTGCTACATGGGTGTCGATTGTGTGTGTGTGTGGGGGGGGGGGATGCATCCCCCTAATAATTTCGGAGGGGGTGGTGTGTATAATAATTATCCCCCAAGAATATTTTGATATCACGATAATTAAAACTATCATATTATGTGCATATAAATCTACTCATTACAAATTCGTTAACATATAAAACACTTTTATGTCATTATCATATTATTTTGCTGACAACCAAAAATACAACATTTTCTCACTCTATTGTTAATCTTCCTCGTGTGTGCCTGATGTAGGTTTATTTTAGTAATCGTGTAATACATGTAATACGCAATACACCGTGTCGATACTGGAAGCGCAGATGTTTCACTATTCACAATTGGAAAAATACCCATTCAGATCGATGATAATCAGGGGCACCGATCTCAGGGAGCATAGGGGACAGATGCCTCGATAAGTAAAACAGAAGGCATACGTATTCGCTCTCAATACTCCACGATGGTTTTTATAAATTAAATTATTATTGAAGAGTCTGTAAATTGCCTGTCCCACAGAAGGCGATCGTTGTGGCAACAACCTACGAACTACTTTTTAGTACCCATCGCCACCATGCGCAGGTCCAGTCGCCTATAAGATCGTGAATTATCGCGTCTGTCGCCAACAAATACGTAGCAAAATTCTGTTCGCCGCTGGTTTCTCAACAAGTTAAACAATAGCCGGCGTCAGTTGGGTTGACGTCAATGACCGTAGCCTGTCTTCTCTTGTGGCGACAAGGTGCTATCGTAGATTGTCGTCAGATAGAACAGGTTTAGCACAGCGGAACGGCGGCCAGTTGTAGGTTGCCGCGCTCCAGCGTACGTTACACGCATCGCTGAACCGAACGGTCAGTGAAATTTAAGCCGCTACGGCCTTTGTCGCCACCTACATTCACCAAAATCAGGATCGGCCTCCCATTCAGATACTGTATAGTCGCCGCAAATTTTTGAAATTTTCAAAATCACTCACGACCCAAATTATAATGCGCGACTGAAGGCCTCGTCACACCGAGTCCGGTCCGGTGACCGGTACGGCAAACCGTCTCAAATCGCTCCAAGAGCGATCCCATAAAAACCGTACCGGTGGCCGTTCCGGCTAGTACGGCACAGCCCGTGTTTGTTGTGACCAGTCTCATTGCAATAGTACAGGGCCGATTCATTTTGATCGTTTTTGCCCATTGTTGAACCGGAACGGGCCCGTGCCGTGACCCGGACCGGACTCGGTGTGACGAGGCCTTGAGAGGACTATCACGAACCTAATGGCCCGGTCACAGCTACACGACGCACGGCCAGCGCACAAAAAAGATAGAAAATAACTCTGTGCGTCGTTGTGCGTCGAACTTTCTGATGATTTTGGAGAAGGTAATGCGCGTGTAGGGCGCTCCCACAGCGCTTCCACAGCGCCCCCACAGCGCTCCTACAGCGCTCCCAAAGCGCATACACTGCGCACATATTAAAGCATCCAACTAATACACAGCTTGCTCTGGCTGTCTACACGAATGACCCGCGCAGGCACAGCGCACAACCTGCGAACAAAAGTGGTTGCCCCTCACATTGACGGTTCGATTGTTTGCAATGCATTCGCAACGCTTGGACCTACGCACATGTCACGAATGCTTAACGCGGGGTCTACGTGTGTCTGGCGCTGGCGCTGCGCGCTCTGCGAATATCTGGCGCTGGTGCTGCGCCCTCTGCGCATATCTGGCGCTCTGCCGGCGTTTACATCCATGCGTCGAGCTCGACGCAGATATTTGAGCATGCTCAAAATTTTCAGACGCACAACTGCGCACAACGACGAATCAAAAAGCGTTCATCTAGAGCGCTCGACGAGTGAGCGACGAATGTCAGCTACAAGCCAGCACAAGACAACGCATTTCCCAAATTTGCTATTTTTTTGTGCGCTGGCCGTGCGTCGTGTAGCTGTGACCGGCCTGGTCACAGCTACACGACGCACGGCCAGCGCTCAGAAAAAGTAGCATCCAACTATCCAGCAGACCACGCGTCAAGCATTCGTGACATGTGCGTAGGTCCAAGCGTTGCGAATGCATTGCAAACAATCGAACCGTTAATGTTAGGGGCAACCACTTTTCTTTGCAGGTTATGCGCTGTGCCTGCGCGGGTCATTCGTGTAGACAGCCTGAGCAAGCTGGTAATTAGTTGGATGCTTTAATATGTGCGCCGTGTATGCACTGTGGGAGCGCTGTGGGAGCGCTGTGGGGGCGCTGTGGGAGCGCTGTGGGAGCGCCCTACCTACGCATTACCTTCTCCAAAATCATCAGAAAGTTCGACGCACAACGATGCACAGAGCTTATTTTCTATCTTTTTTGTGCGCTGGCCGTGCGTCGTGTAGCTGTGACCGGGCCATAAAGGCGAAGGGCCGCTATCAGGTAGAAAACATTCGATCGCCTGTGTCAGTCGCAATGATCGCCACAGTGCGCAAGTTCATATTTTGGCTGATTTTTAAGCTGCGACAAGAGAAGTTGAGCCGCGAGATGCGCGAATGTCGAGGCTATTGTATTATCGGATATCAGCTATTGTTAGCCTATTGTTTGGGTGGAAGCAAGTCGTTGTCGTAGCCTATCTTAGACAGAGTCGTCCTACGTATATGATCTTCGGTCACCTAAGATTCTGACACGATTCTGGCAGGTTCTAACATGCATAGGTTGTCGCCACAACGATCGCCTCCTGTGGGACAGGCCCTTAACACTTATCTCGGCTCTTTATCGACAGGGTAGCTTTTTGGGACTCGGGACCAATACGCTTCCACTATTCTGCCTGATATACTTCAGTAATCATGTAATACATGTAATACACAATACATGGTGTAGATAATGGAAGGGCAGATGTTTTACTATTCACAATTGGAAAACTACCCATTCAGATCGATGATAATCAGGGGCACCGATCTCAGGGAGCATAGGGGACAGATGCCTCCATAAATAAAACAGAAGGAATATGTATTCGCTCTCAATACCACGATGGTTTTTATAAATTAAATAATGATTATTGAAGAGTCTGTAACACTTATCTCGGCTCTTCATCGACAGGGCAGCTTTTTGGTACTCGGGCCAATACGTTTCCACTATTCTCCGGGGGCTAAATTAAAGGAGGACTCCGGGCTGAAATTAAAAAAGTTTTGTAAAGTAAAGTAAAATTTAACAAGCACAACACAGAAAATTTCATCAAAATCGGATGAAAACTAACAAAGTTATGCGTTTGTTTAGGTATTGAATTTTTTTCGTAAAACAGTTCTTGGCATTGTCTCATTGTCTCATTTGAATATTTGAATATTCAAATGAGCAAAATGATGATGTCACAGTCCCCCCTACTTCTTGTGTATTTTATTATATGAAATCCTATTTTTCTCATTTATTCATATATTGCGTATACAGAAAATCTATCCCACATACTGAAATAGGTAAAAGCACTAGTGACCTTGAACATTCCACAAAGATTAATCCCTGTTTTTATGTCCTTGGGGGAGAAAATCTTGATAATTGGTATTTCATACAATAAAATACAAAGAAAGTAGGGGGACTGAGACATCATCAGTTTGCCAATTTGAAGATGGCAAAAACTGTTTCCTAAAAAAAAATTCAAAACCTAAGAAAATTCATAACTTTGCTATTTGTGATCCGATTTTGATCAAATTTTCAGTGTTGTGCTTTTTAGATTTTACTTTATTTTTCTAATAATGCAAATCTCCAGCCCGGAGGAGTCCTTTAACTCTTTTCAAGTTAGTCGACTCGCTACTTTGCTCTCAAAGGGGAAAAAAATCTGCTCGCACTTCACGATCGCATGATGCTTCAAATTCCATTTAAGATAACTGTTGAAAATTGCCTGAATTTTTTTGCTTAATGTTTTCTCCCGTGATATGATTTTAAATGGGCTATGATCATATCATAAAATAAACACTTTTTTCATCGCCCTCTATCTGTATATTTTTTTTTTCTAGCTTAATTTCTCACTTTATCACTATTTCCTTCCTTCAATTTCTCAAACTTACTTTCTCCCCTCTTCATCTCGCTCTTTTTCATCTGTAATTTCTTTCCATTATTCTTTTTTTTTTCCTCTCCCGCTGTCACTAGCTCCTCTACTTCTGCTCTACATACTTCTCAGTTTCTATCCGTTATCTACATATTTCCCCCTCCCCCCCCCCTCAATTCTATCCCACTCTCTCTCTCTCTCTCTCTCTCTCACATTGTATATTGTTCTCTGTATCCTATTGATTTTTTTTTTCTCTCTCTCTCAGTTCTATTCTGTATAGAGTAATAAAAGAATAAAATTTAATACTTAGGTATGCGGTATCTAGGGTTTGTCATATGTTTATGTTGTCCGGATATCTTTAGTATTAGGATACATAAGATTGATAGTTTATATAATAGTAAATGGACTTGATTATTCTTCATGACAACGTGACGAACGATAAAGTCAAGAATACAAGTCCATTTATAATTTTCACTATCAAATCAGTACAATTAAAACATTGACAAGTCTTTTTCATTTCATATGTTCACTTGTGACTACGAACGATTTACAGCTAGATCATGCAATTATTTTGCGATAATCTAAAATTACACAATTATAAGTCTTATCTCAGAGACATTTTGTTCATCTAAGGTCTGAAATAATACATATGGATCTTTAAAAAAAAAAAATCTTATTTGGTCATCAAATTAAACATTAACACATTCAATATTAATGACAGTAATATCAGCATTACACAACTGTACACATCTGAGTCAGGAGAATAACAAATTTATATAAGTAAAATAAAATCTCTTTATATCATTATTATTAGGCATATCATTATCAAACTGACTTTTGTGGAGCCTTTGGAATATACTGACCTTCCATTAAAACATTTGCGGCAGGAAAGATTCAAGATACACATGAAAATTACATTTTGCCTTGCTCTGATAATCGCTTTGAATGTCTTAGGATACATTTGAAAGTAAATATGAACAAGATTGGGAAAATGATTTATGTATGTGTAATACATAATGAAATAAGATTCATTGGGTTCCAGGAAATGATATATTTAAAAACCCTTTTTTTTCATACATGTAGGGGAGACTGGGGTAATTATGGCTCTGGGGTAATTATGGCCCCTTTGTCTTTGAGAACTTATAATTCTTTGCTGCATTACACAATGATCATTAATTTTTTACACATGCCTAGCTAAACTCTTCCTACTATTATATGAGAAAAATAAGCCATTTACTTCAAATTTTGTGCTTAGGGGAGCCTAAAATGTACGGCAATCACAATTCTGTTCGTTGGAAAGTGGCAAGTCTGCTTTTTTATTTTGGTGTGATATCATTAATTAAAATCATTTAAGATGAAATTTTTAATGGAACAGAAACAATAGGAACTAACACACAACAGAAAAATTTCCACCTGAATATCTTCAATAGTAGAGCTGTAAAGAGGGATCAAATTGAAAATGTCATTTGGGGTAATTATGGCCCCCAATGCATAAACAGTGTATAAGCGCAGATCGGGACATTAACTTGTATGATTATGTACATAAATAAACATGTATGTATTCATTGCTATTAATGCAAAATTTCAACATTTTGGCGGAACCAATTATTGAATAAATCATTGTTGGTTGTTGACAAGTTTATTAGGAATACCTAACAACAATTATTATACATTACCATAATTAATTAGCATAATATCTTTCAATTCATGCAGTCATGACAATATAGGGGCGATAAATACCCCAACCCGTGGGGTAATTATGGCCCCCAAAGTTTTTAACATAATGGTAATTAATATGCAAATGAGAAGTCACAGGTTTATACTTTCCTTTGTATATTATAGGTATATAGACTGACTGTAGTTTTACATAATTAGAATATTATTGGACTTTTCATTTAATAGTTGTAATAGGAAATGTGAAAAGGGGGGGGGGGCCATAATTACCCCAGTCTCCCCTACATTCATCACTAGCTCAACCTGGCTAAAAGCTGTGCTGGCAGTATAAAACAGCAACAAGTCAGAAAGTTCTTCAATTATATGGGTGGAAGGAAGAACTGTGGGCAAGTCCACGCTATTTGTTCC
The DNA here is from genome assembly GCA_940671915.1 of Paracentrotus lividus. Classification (NCBI taxonomy): domain Eukaryota; kingdom Metazoa; phylum Echinodermata; class Echinoidea; order Camarodonta; family Echinidae; genus Paracentrotus; species Paracentrotus lividus. The sequence goes on along the minus strand of CALNVZ010003434.1, from coordinate 16,634,493 downwards.
CAAGGTGGTGATTTTTCGACTTTTTGACCATTTTTGTGTCAAGTGTGTCTGTGGTTTTGTAAAGGTATACATAATGTGTCATATATCACCAGAAAGGATATGAAATGAACTAAATGCAAATGAGGTCAAAAAGTCATTTCAAGGTCATATGACATCATAAGGTTTATTAATATTCATGAAAAATAATAAAATGCCTTAAAAATGATATTTTCAACCATTTAAAAAAGAGGTTTGTCAGAGGAGTACAACCAAAAAGTATGTACAGTCAAACCTGTCTATAGTGGCCACCCCAAGGGAGACATAAAAAGTGACCAGTGTAGACAGGTGACCTCTATAGACAGGTTCTAAAGCACACAATTCTATCTAGAGGGAATCAATGTAGGTGACCACTATAGACAGGTGACCACTATAGACAGTGGCCACTATAGACAGGTTTGACTGTATTTTCTTGTCTAACTCTGGTGAAAATATCACGAACCTAGCACGTAGCTTTCCTTATTTTTACACTTGAAATATTCAGGTCTCAGAAATAAGCTCACAAAATTTACTGAGCTGATGTAAAATGATACATTTTTATTACTCACCCTCCCACCTTTAGAAATGAAACAAAGTAAGTGTTTTTTACATTTGTGTTTTGTATTATGTTTGTTGTTTTTTTATCAGAGAGATTATTTAACCAAAGATGTTACTACGCCTTAGCTACACCAATTGTTTAATGAAAAATATTGGCAGGGAATAATTGTCCCGTGTGTTACCTGTCCCGTTTGTTACCTGACATATTTTTTAAAACTTGACCTTGCCAGAAAACTTAAGTTGTATCAACGTTAAAATATGTCCTTACATTGTTTATTAAATGTTTAAGAGGATAAGACTATGCAAGTTTAGATCTACTTTTTAAATTCAGAGTTATATGTGAAGAAAGTCAAAATTTGAAAACACCATTTTTTTCTGGTCCCGTTTGTTACCGACGAATAAATGATCATAAATTAATTATAAAGTGAGTATTTTCAACTATTTTTTATGTTTTTATTGAATATTCTTAGTACCTTCAAGAAGATACCTAAGGATCGAGATTTCATTCAAGATTTTTCAAACAAGCCCTATTTTTTGCTCTGAATGTCCTGTTTGTTACCGCGCAAAATAGCTTGGACTTGCCCCTGTAGAAACCTCCATCAAAGACACATTAATGTACATGTAAATTTGCTTGTGGCACAAGGACTTTGTAGCTGATGCACTTTTCCAGTACTAGCTCATCCTCAACATTACCATTTTCCTGAGCATTAAAGACGAAAACAGAACCATTAAAATTTCTGTGAATAGAAATTGAAATGGAAATGTTGGCACAAATTATTTTAAATGACACACTGATGAACTTGATTGCATTACATATCATCCTAAAAAAAGTGGCAAAGTGTTTGTCACAAAGAGACGAGTCACGATACATATTTTTATCTTCAAACATTCTTGGTTCAAAAGGGCAGACCCTTTCTCCAAAACTGAAAATTGCCCAATGCTATGAAAAATTGGCATTGGTAAGAAAAAAACATGCTCAATTATTTTTACAAGAAATGTCATACTTAACTAAATCTACTCAAGACAATGGCATAAAAATGCGTCACATTGAGTGGGCTTATTGATACAATGGTTGTATGGCATTTCACCATAGCTGGCATGCTTCATGAAGCAGTGGACATATGGTTTCACATGGAATTTGTGAGCGAGATCCAAGTTGCCATCAAAAGTTCCAATCTTCAAAGAGCATAGTGGATGCAGCTGTCCTTGCAGGAGTGTAAATACAAGGGAAGAGCCAGACCTCTGACTTGTAAAAGGGACTGAAATTGGGAACAGAATATGAACTGCTTCTAACCAAAAGAAGTGGCAAAATTCTCCTCTTATCCATAGATGACGAGGTTTTCATGAAAAAAGTGTCTTAGTGTGTGAAAGAATGGCCAGTGAGCACTTAATGTACATGGACGTCATATAAATAAGGACAATACTCCCTGCCTGAAACTAATAATAGAGTCTATCGTTGTCATTGAATTGCTCTCAGAATTACTGCAAACTGTTGCCAACGCCAATGTATGTCTTGGGAATCCGGAGTATGTTGTACAGGAATCTGTATTCAAAGCAAACCAGCCTATGTCCACCATCTTCAAACTAACACCACAGTGCAACACTCTTTTTGTCCTCTTCTCCTTAAATTAAAACATTTTTCCAGTTTGCCACTTTTATAACTGGTGAAGAATCCTCAAGTTCCCCTGGGCATCTTTCCCAAACTAGTTTCGACATTAATTCAGAAAATGGTTTATTAGCAGTTTATGGGCTTGTGTTATGTATTTATTTCATGGCAAACAAAGCATGTCTTCATGACTTTGATTCCCCAGTAGAACTTTTTAATAGTATCATTGCTGATACTGTTAGAGAACATCATTCACAAGTATTATATGTTGTACGCAGGGCATCATAGAAAGTAAGTTATGAAGATGAACTCTTACCCTCTAATGAAGCCTTGCGCCTTCATTGGTTAAGGTCCTGTTGGGTGGGATAGCGTTGAAAAATTTACGTACCCTGATATTTATAGCAAGTATGGGTTTAATGTTTCCATTCGTGAGGGAGAAACGGTAGTTGGGGTTGAATGGGACGCTATAGAAAATATGAGCAAAATAAAAGAACATGTTATGTACTTAACAAGAGGCTGTTCCTGTACAAAAAGTAAAAGTAGAAATCGCCAGTGTAAATGTCAAAAAGAACAACAATCTCTTTTCAGACAGATTCCACAAAAGATTCAATTCAACAAATTGTTCTGCCCCAAAAACCAACTACAACTATGTGAAACCAGGGAAGTTGGCAAAAAAACAAAAACAAAAAACTCGGGCAGAGCACTGAAGAGAAGAAGAGTATGAAGAGGACAATTAAAAAGCTTGAAGAGAGAATAAAAAAAATGTTCAAAGAGGAATCTGAGGTAGTTAGCGAGGATAGCCACACTGCATTCAAGGAAGTTTTTATGAACAATACAGTGAATGTGGAATTTCCAGAGGGCTCCGCTCAAGACCTCCTCAGGATAAAGCATGCAAAATGCATTCACACCCACCCCAAAGCAATGGCAACCAGTCATTTTGAGGCTTTGTATAGCTTTGGCAGGCAAAGCCAAGGCCGCATATGAACTCCTATGAGATTCTGGCTACCTGAAATTACTACACACAAAAACCCTACAGCACTACACTCAATTCATGACAAATAACCCAGGTTTTCATAAACAATGGTTTGATCGAATCTGCAATGACATAAAGTTTTCCCAGTTAAAAGAATACCCCCAAAAAAGTCATCCTAACATTTGATGAAATGGAAAAACTTCCGGGCTTCTGTATTCCCATGCAACAGGTGATATTACTGGGTTCACATCTTTAGGAACATTTAATGATGAATTGCAGGAATATGCAAGAAAGTGTGATCCTACATCAAGTGGCCAAGTGTTGGCTACCCACATCTAAGTAATAATGGTGCGGGTAATATGCTGTTCCTACAGAGTTCTGGTTGTTTACTTTACAACTACAAGTGCCACAAGCGACGCGCGGTATTCCATGATCATGTAAACATTAGAATATCTTTGAAATGTATGTATTTAGAGTGAGGGGACTTAATAGTGATGGTTCTACAACAAACCGAGGCCTGTATAAACTGTCAACATCCTGCAGTCCAGAAGACTTTTGCTTCAGTAAGCTCTTCACTGGTCTTAAACAAAAAAGCAAAGTATATCAACCGGATACGAGTAAGGAGTCTGTCAACTTCAGGAAGAGATTCTGAAAGACAATTTAGAGGGGATTTATGTCCCAATGCAGACATACAGTGACACCACAAAGGCCAATGAGATAAAGAGCACGCCCCTGATCTTTGTCAAGAATTTGCGAGCATTGGTCTTTGACTTACTAGACCAGTATGACAAGTAAGTTCCAATATTACCTTTCATCCTGTTGTTAAGATCATATCAAATGAAATGTGAATCAATACTGAAAGAATCAAAAGATATCTGGAGAAAAATATCAAACAAAAAATAAGATTTGTGTGTATTACACTATTTCTTTTTTATGAGGGAAGAAAATCAAGCTGTACGCTTTTGGGGACTATGAGTACTTGACACGTATGTACGGCCTGACTGGACCCAATGGTAAGCATTAAAAGAGATGTGTTTGTCCATGCGAGTGGATTCCATTGAAATAACAAAATTCAGTGCAACCTGTCTCTGTTAAAATAAAAACTTACAACAAACATTATAATGCTTCCATTTTAATATTCAAAATAAAAAAGAAAATTGACAAAAAAATTGTCAGTTTTCTATCTTTAAACAGTGATAATTCTAAATGTTTGATCAATAATGACAATGTTTATTGACCTTTCTTTCCTTTAGTTAACCAATGTTATTCTCATCCAGGCCGCCATTGCTGCCTTTTTTGCGATATCGTCAAGAAGGATATGGCCCTCCCACCACATGAAAGGCCAAACACCTATGCAAAGACCTTGGAAACTCTGCAGACTTCCTTGGATAAGCGCAAGGCATCCCAAAGGAGGCAAACAATGTGATCAGACAGCCATTCTTCACGATCCCAATCGAGCAGGTATGCATTTTAAAAAAATCTAAGTAATAAAATGTCAGTAAAGTAAGAATTTTGTTAATGATCAATGAATCAAGTAAGAAGATAAGTGGAAGTTGTTCAATATCCTTCACCAACAATTGTATGAACATGAACAAAAAAGGTCACATCCATCATCAGTAGCCAGGATGTGACAAAGAAGGTGAAATGACCTGTTTTTGAATCTCACATGTAACACATGCTTGAACTCGAAGGTTCGTATGACTGACTGACGAAAAGAAAAATCAGGAACGGTAGAAAGAGGCCAAAGTCTGTTTCAACTGCAATAAATACAAAACCATTCTACACCTTCTTTTAATTCCACACCTTCTTTCATTTCCACATCATGGTTTTTATTGCTGTTAATTACTAACCAACTACAATTACAGAGGACAGTTTATATTTATCGTATCACAAGGAGAATACCTCCTACAAAAATTATATTGCAGTTTCTGTCTTTATTAAGTTATATTTTTCTAAAATATCAATTAGGATTACCATTTCATCATTTATTTCAGGTCCACAATCTGATGACCTTGTGGAAGAAGTCCACAGCATGTTCTCCACCATGGAAGACAAGTTAAAGCAGGAACTGGCCACATTTGAAGAGCCATTTAAAACAATGCTACAGGCTTAAAGAAGGCTAAAGACGGATCTTTTGCACGGATCTCAGACACAGTCAGTCAGTACAGTTAAACTCAACTCTATCCGTGTACGACGAGCAACAAGTGGTAATGGTGTGGGTAATATGCTGTTCCTACAGAGTTCTGGATGTTTACTTTGCAACTACATGTGCCACAAGCGACGAGTGGTATTCCATGATCATGTAAACATTAAAATATCTTTGAAATGTATGTATTTAGAGTGAAGGGACTTACTAGTGATGGTTCTACAACAAACCGAGGCCTGTATAAACTGTTAACATCCCGCAGTCCAGAAGACTTTTGCTTCAGTAAGCTCTTCACTGGTCTTAACCCTATCGGGGCTTTAGTCGCATTTAGGCGACGGGCGCCGACACTCGCCTCAGGACCGCGGTCGCATTATTGCGACAGAAACAAAGGCTTTGAAAAGACGTCTGTAAAAGCTTTATCGGTGGCCCTCTAGTGTTGAAACCTATATAGATCGCTCGAGAAAACAATGAGCTTTCCGATGACGTCACATACTCTACCGGATGGTATTGAAAATTTCTGAGAAAAACTGATCGAAAGCTGAGAGACGCCGTTCCATTTTACCAAGATTTTGCGAGTTTTACGAGCCATCATGAGCGACATTGAGTCGGATCAGTCCGACATTACAGACCCGGGATCGTCTGAAGGGAATCCCAGTAGTTTTGACAGTGCTTCTGGTGGTGTTTCGGGAGATTCTGATGTGGATTCGATGGACGTAAGCTCTGATGATGAAGAGCTTTTTGTTGGAGCGGCACCAGGTAGAGCGGCAGGCCGTGCACCTTCGCCCCCGAGAGCTCCCCGGGCGAGACAGCGAGGTGGTCGTTCAGTCAGGAGAGGTCCGCGCATGCGCGGTGGGCGAGGGGATGGTGCACGCAGAGGATTCAGGACTCCGTCGACGCTTTACCGGCAAGGGTGGAATGATGGAAAGAACTTTATTCCCAATGTGAAGAATTTCACCGGGAATCCTGGCAACAGTGCTGACTTCTCCCAGTTGTCTGTTGTGGAAGTGTTTCAGCTGTATTTTACTGCAGCAGTATGGGATAATACTTGTTGCTGAGACAAACAGGTGGGCAAAATTTACAAATTTCGGTCAAGATAAAAATTTTAGGTTTTTATTTTTTTATTCTTTATTATTTGGAATCATTAGTCTGACAGTTTCGCTATTTGAAATTGAGGGTGAATAAACCAACCATTTTCATTATTATAATTTTTAATATTCATTGCCAGTCTATTTACAATTTGAGGTTTTTTGTGAATGAACCACCCCCCCCTTTTTTTTTTCTACCTAGTCAATGCTTGAAGCAAAATAAAATTTTAAAATTTGTGATGTAGACCAGGGATTATTTTTCTTCGAAATTCAAAAGCCATTATCCTTCAGAAAAAAACTCCTTCTTCACCACAATGGAGTTTGATTATTTTTTTTATAAGTGCATTTATGTTGATTGGTAAACATGAACAAGAAAAAAGAAATGAAATAGAAATTACCTTGCCTCAAGTCTGCCTTGGCAGCTACATGTACAGTATTTGCTTTTTAGTTTATAAAATAAAAATGTGCCTAGAGCTGCATCAACAATATGATAAAAGATTTCTTCTTCTTGAAAATAAAATATGGATCAGTATGTAATTACCTGTTATGTTCTTTTATTTACTTTTTTTTTGTGCAGGTATGCTACACTCTGCATGGCAACATGGACAGAGAGCAAGAGGAAGGAGTGGGAGCCTGTCACTGTTGTGCAGATGAAGGCCTTCATTGCGGTCATCTTGGCGATGGGCCTTGTTTCTATACCGAGATACAAGCTCTATTGGAGTGTGAATTGGGTACTTCATCATCCCTTTTTTGGAGCTGTTTTTTCTAGGAAGAGGTTCCTGCAAATCCTCCGGTTTCTACACATCTCGGACAATGCTACTGCTCGGCGTAACGACAAACTCGCAAAGGTTCGACCCCTTCTGGAACTGTTGTCCCCCCGATTTTTTAGTGTATACACCCCGAAAGTGAACATTTCGCCAGACGAGTCAATGATCGCCTTCAAAGGGAGACTCGGCTGGATCCAGTATATGCCCAAAAAACCCATAAAATGGGGTATCAAGGTGTTTGCCTTGTGCGAGTCAGACACTGGTTACACGGTGAGGATGAAGGTATATACTGGAAAGAAGGAGGAGCTCCAAGCTCCACCGGGTGCTCATGCTCCTCGAAGACTGGATCCCACAACTGATCACCCTGGCGAGGACTTTCTTTATGCCAGCTCCAAGGTTGTTTTGGACTTGGTTGAGGGGCTCCAAGACCAAGGTTATAGAGTTTTTTGCGACAATTTTTATACTTCGCCTGCCCTGTTTCAGGAACTGAAGCGGAAGGGATTCGAGGCTTGCGGAACTTGTAAACCAACTGCTGCCGGGCTACCTGCTCAAGCCAACCCAAAGATCAACAAACTGAAGAAGGGAGACCCAATTCAGTATTTCGAGAAAGGAGGGCAAATTCTTTCGGTCTGGCATGACAAAAAGCAAGTCACTGTGCTCTCTACCATGCATGATAGCAGCGAAACGGAGAAGCGTTTGAGATCTCGCCACGAGCTTGATGGCCACCGCACCGTCAAAAAGCCGTCAATGGTAAACGCTTATAATCAAAACATGGGAGGCGTGGACAAGGCCGACCAATACTTCCAGTATTACAAACATCCACATCGGTCGTTGAAATGGTGGAAGAGGGTTTTTTTTTCACCTTATTGATGTGTGCATCACGAATGCTTTTGTTGTGTACCGGGATTGTCATGCAGTGATGAAGATGGACACATTAGACTTTCGTTTGGCCATCATCGAGGGGCTACTGAAGGACTTTCCAACAAACACCACTCGTCGTGGCAGAAAGTCAACTCGTGAGCGACCAGAGAGGTTGACTGGCCAGCTCCATATCCCTGGTAGAGTGGAAGGGAGACCAGACTGTGTTGTTTGTAGCGACAGGTCTGTTCCTCGTGGAAGGAAGCAGACTTCTACCAACTGTGTGCAGTGCGAGGTATCCATTTCTTCGCGCTGGCACTCACCCTCCGGACCGAATTGTTACGGGCTCAGAGTGCGTGTTGTGCATACATGTCTACAAACCACGAATACTCACATTTGCGATCGTTTTTCAGGAAAACATTCTACATAAAATACAATCACTAAGTAATGATCAATGAATCAAGTCAGAAGATAAGTGGAAGTTGTTCAATATCCTTCACCAACAATTGTATTAACATGAACAAAAAAGGTCACATCCTTCATCAGTAGCCAGGATGTGACAAAGAAGGTGAAATGACCTGTTTTTTGAATCTCACATGTAACACATGCTTGAACTCAAAGGTAACTATTTGTACGACTGACGAGAAAAAAATCAGTAACGGTAGAAAGAGGCCAAAGCCCGTTTCAAAACCATTCTACACCATCTTTCAATTCCACATCATGGTTTTATTGTTGTTAATTACTAACCAACTACAATTGCAAAGGACAGTTTATTTTTATCGTATCACAGGGAGAATACCTCCTACAAAAAATATATTGCAGTTTCTGTCTTTATTAAGTTATATTTTTCTAAAATATCAATTAGGATTACCATTTCATCATTTATTTCAGGTCCACAATCTCGATGACCTCTTGTGGAAGAAGTCACAGCATGTTCTCCACCATGGAAGACAAGTTGGAAGCAGGAACTGGCCACATTTGAAGAGCCATTTAAAACAATGATACAGGCTTAAAGTAGGCTAAAGACGGATCTTTGCACGGATCTCAGACACAGTCAGTCAGTACAGTTAAACTCAACTCTATCCGTGTACGACGAGCAACAAGTAGTAATAAGGAAATTGCAAGACCCTAAGTGATCAGGACTTTGGAGGAGTTTTAGAAAGACCTTAGGTGAGTGATATTTGGATTATTCATCCTTGTATTCAACATTTTTCGTCGCGAATAACCGTCAATGTTATCTAGATTGTATACCCCATAAATTGTAACTCTCGAACAAGTATTTCTAATTAACTGAATCTACTAAGAAGCTTATTCCTATATCTTTACACAAATTTTCATGAATTACGTCTGGTATCCTGTTCAGAATGTATGGCAGGTACAGTGGTATTAACCTTGCCAAGCGCAAGGTAAAGCTCAAGGTAGGTACCAGCATGCTGAGAACATCAGGAGCAAGCATTGGCATGCAGCCGACAGCCATTGCTCGCAAGAGTTAAGATTGGGGTATAACCCCTCTGAAGTGTATGAATATTATCTGCAGTTATGTCAAATGGTAGGTTTGCTTTTTTAATGTTATTCATATAATCTTTGGATTGAATTACAAAGTGGGATACTTGAGAGTAAAGGTAGAACCATACATTCCGAACCCGATGCGGTGTTTGAAGTGCAAAGGTTCGAGCATTTTACGACTTACTATCACAGACGGCCACACTTGCAGACCCTTTAAAGCAATGCTACGGCTCATACAAGGCTAAAGACTGATAACAGTCTAGTATCTGCTATCAGAATGTATGGCATGTACAGTGGTATCAACCTTGCCAAGCGCAAGGTAAAGCCCAAGGTAGGTACCAGCATGCTGAAAACATCAGGACCAAGCATTGGCATGCAGCCGACAGCCATTGCTAGCCGAAGAGCCAAGATGGAGGAGAAGAAACTTTAACTCGGACGTCAACAAGCAGGCAGCGACAGTTGTACAACATGGCTATGTAAAGCAGGCAGTCGTCGCGGTCATCGCAGCTTCCCCGTAAAAAACATGCGGCCGCACCACATATTCTAAGCCATGCAGTAACAAATGTTCCAATCTCTAGGTAAACCCATGGTAAAACCCATAGTAAAACATGACATCTCAATTTTTGATAGGGGGGGGGGGGGGGGACTCCACGCATAATCTATTGGGCAGATCACTATCTTCCCAGAAAATGGATAAAAAAATTATTTTGATTTTTCTACCGAACCTCAAGAACCTTAGTTTAAAACTGCGCTTATGGATAACGACATGTATCGGAGATGATGGCTTGTCGCCGGAGGATTGGTAGTAACAAAAATG
>CALNVZ010003434.1:16575424-16612694 GCA_940671915.1 Paracentrotus lividus | reverse complement strand
ATACAGGTAGAAGATGTCATAGTTCGCCCATTTAAAACAAAATAATTAACACCCATTCATTCGGGGAAAATTCTGCAGAAGGCAATAATTTGAAAGCAGATCCCACCAGTTCTCATAAAGAATACTCAAGCTTTCATGACGATCAAATGACAAATGCCAGTAAAATAACTCATAATCTCGCATTTCTAAAGTGCTACCCCAAATGTAGACAATAAACGACTATTGTCTATTTATGGTAAATTTAAGGATAATGATGAAAGATGAGAAGGTTACAGTTTGGAATCTAATCCACCCACAAGCAATGCATGTCCAGAAGATAGCAAGGCACGGTTCTAACACCAGAGCATCACATAACACCGCCGAAAACCATGATTAAACGGAAGTCTAGAGGACTGGTCATAACAAGTAAAAATCCTCAATTAACAACATGCGATTGATTATGAAATGCGATGTAGAAATCAAGATCAAACATCACAGTATATACTTTAAAAAAAACTACTAGTCAACGATTGTATACAAATGTCTCACCTCTTTTGTTGGTATTCACATCACAATGATTTAACCGAGTAATTTTCTCAGCTGATACTGCTAAGCAAAGGACAAAACAAAGTAAAATTTTCGAGCCGTGTAACGAATTCAAACATCAACATCTTCTCCCCGATTTCTATCAATGTGGAAGAAAATGAAACACTGCAATCGGGCCCCCTCGAGATACTAAAATACATATAGGCTACACTCATCAATGCAAAACACTTTGGAGAATTCAATAAATGTATGACATTGCCCAAAAGACCAGTCGTCTTCAAAGATGAATTATTAGCATACTGTAAGAGCGACATCAACATCCTGCATGAAAGTGTTAAAATATTCAGGAGTAACTTGAATCAAATGAGTAAAACTGACACCAATCCTGAAGGCATTGATCCATTTCTATGTAGTCTCACTCTTCCTAGCGCATGCAATCTTTCCATTTCTGTGTGGGAACATGAATGGAATGTAAAGAGGTTTCATGAAGATGTGAACCCTCTTTATATCAAAAATGTAAAAGCACTCTTGCTTGGTTTGCCACATGACATTTCTAACTGAGAAATGTTTTCAGCTGCATACTGTAACAAAGTACAGAAACAAAGTCGCCTGCCTTACAAAAAAACAAGTGCCTAAAATGAGAGTGACATCGACATCAACTTCTCCCCCAACGCGAAAGAAAAATAAAAATATGTAGGGCCCCCTCCAGATAGGAGATACTACGGTACAGCTAGCATGATGAAAAATACTTTGCGAGAATTCAATAAATGGTATGACAATATTTCCAAAGACTACGTCTTTGTCTTCAAAGATGAATTATTAGCATACTGTATAAAGAGTGATGTCAACATCCTACATGAAAGTGTTCAAATATTTAGGCGTAACTCTAAGCAAATGAGTAAAACTGACACTAATCGTGAATGCATTGACTAGAGTCTATGTACTCTTCCTAGCGCATGCAATCTGTTTTACAGAACTAAGTATCTCGGACCTGAAACAATTGCATTGATCCCGCCTGATGGCTATTGCAACGTCAAGCGACATTCATTCAAAGCGGGAGAGTGGTTACATTACAAGGCACTTCAGACAGGTGATGAGATTCGGCCCGCACTTAACGGCATCGAGCGGAAAATCTTTGGAAGCTACAGTGAGGGAAACTTGCATGTACAGTATATGAACTATTGAGCCATTTTTCACGGATGTGACCTGTGTTTCCACCAGACACCATCAACAAATGGAGTAATAAGAAAATAGGAGATCTATACAATGAAGCAATCCACAGGTTAGAACTTTTAAAAAGAGGCTTCATGAAGACATGAACCCTCTTATCAAAAATGTAAAAGCAAATTTTAAAGATCCTCTTAAGTGTACATGTAGTAGGCCTATCTAGTACATGTATGGGCTAAGTACAATGGTAGCGTAGTTACTTGGCATGCCATATGCCTTGTGTATACAAGTAGCACCCCATACTTCACACATGTTTGTGAGCATGATTAGCTCATGAACACAGCAGAAGACATCTTGGATTCACCGCATGAAGCAGCAAACTTACCACTTCTACGAGTGTACTGTTGCGAGTTCATGCAACCAAATCTAAGAGATTCTCAACGGGTACCTCAGGGAAGAGCTCCCAGCGACGATAGGTGTGTCTGATAGCACGGCTCTCAGTTCAAGTCTGTGACCGAGACATCGCTGAGTTTAGCCGGGTGCTACTTGAGTTAGGTAGGACTTATACTTTCCTATATTTTATTGAATGTTACTTATTTACCAATCAATGTTTCATAGTTGTATAATTGATTTCCCGCCACACTATATAATACACGTGATTCCTTTGGGGGAGGACAGATAGGTGTAGTTTGTTTTAAAAAGTGAAGTCAGAGGAACAGATACAAAAACTATGATTTTAAAAGTCTCTACCCTCCCATACCGTTCCTCAGGCAAGCTCATGTTTCCTCTTTGCGCAGTATGTGCATAAACACTCAACCAAAACAAATGTATGCTGATTTACAGAAAGCATTGGAAATAGATTATTACAATCTTAATACGCAAGAGGTGTGGCAGTTTGATTCCAGCAGCGAATATGATATTAAGGAGACACAATTAGGAGGGCTTATTGCGGAGCATATTAATGCTTTCATGAAGTTAAAACAGGAGGCATCGGGTTATCCCGTCAGTGTCAATACAGATGAAGAACGGTCACAAGATCCGTCTCAATCCAGACAAGATCGAGAAAAATCCAGGTCTGTTCGCCATTTCTAAACAAATAATTAACGTTCCTTGGGGAAAATTTGCAGAACGCAATACTTTGAAACAGACCCACTAGGTGTCTCATCAGAAGAATTACTCAAGCATTTCAATGACGATTCAATTACCAATGCCAGATGAAAATAGACTTCATAATTTACATTGGTAAGATTTTTTTTTAGTAGTTCAAATTATGAACGGAGCTCATCGAAAGCTGAATCACTCAATTTCACATTGCAACCAAATGATGTAGACAATAACATCTATTTGTCCATTTATGGTAAATTTAAGGAATGATGAAGATGAGAATGTTAAGTTTGGAATCTATCCATCCTCAATCAATATAATTCAGAATGCAGATGAAATACGAATCGAACCATGTTTAAGGAAGTCTAAGGACATCATAACAAGTAAAAATCCTCAATTAACAGACACAGATTGTATTTGAAATGCATGTAGAATCAAGATCAAACATCTGTCATATACTTTAAAAAAAAAAAACTACAGTACTGCGATTGTGATGATCAAAATTCTCACCTCTCTGTTGTTCAGTTTACCACTGACATTTCTAACCGAGTAATGTTTCAGCTGCATACTCTACAAAGTACGAACAAAGTAAAATGTGAGCACGTTTCGACTCAACATCAACTTCTTCCCCGTTTCTTCAATGTGGAAGAAAATGAAACTATGTAGGGCCCCTTCCAGATAAGAAATACTACGGTACAACTTGCATGATGGAGAATTCAATAAATGGATGCAATATGCCCAAAGACATGTCTGTCTTCAAAGATGAATTATAAGCATACTCTAAGAGCGACATCAACATCCTGCATGAAAGTGTTAAATATTCAGGATAACTTGAAGCAAATAGGTAAAACTGACCACTAATCCTGAAGCATTGATCCATTTCTACTTACGTCTCACTCTTCGTGGTGCATGCATCTTTCCATTTCTGTGTGGGAACATGAATGGAATGTAATAAGGTTTCATGAAGATGTGAACCCTCTTATCAAAAATGTAAAAGTAATCTTGCTTGGCTTGCCATATGACATTTCTAACTGAGAAATGTATCAGCTGCATGCTGAACTAACAAAGTTCAGAAACAAGTGGCCTGTCTTAGAAAAAACAAGTGCCTAAAAAGCGAGCGCAGGTTGACATCGATTTCTTCCCCATTACTCCAACATGGAGGAAAATAAAAACTATGTCGGGCCCCTATCCAGATAGAAATACTACGATACAGCTAGCATGATGAAAAATACTGTGAGAACTCGATAAATGGTACGACGATATTGCCAAAGACGATGTCTTTGTCTTCAAAGATGAGTTATTAGCATACTGTAAGAGCGACATCAACATCCTGCATGAAAGTGTTAAAATATTCAGAGTAACTTGAAGCAAATGAGTAAAACTGACACCAATCCAGAAGCGCTTGACCCATTTCAATGTAGTCTCTCTCTCCTAAATCTTCCTTCCTTTGTGTGGAACATGAATGGAATGTAAGGGGTTTCATGAAGATGTGAACCCTCTACATCAAAAAATGTAAAAGTAAATCTTGCTCGGCTTGCCATATGACATTTCTAACTGATAAAGTTTTCAGTGCATACCTGTAACAAAAGTACGAAACAAAGTTGCCGTCTAGAACAAACAAGTGCCTAAAATGCGAATGCGGATTCGAAATTGATATCGACTTCTTCCCCCATTACTCCAACGCGGAAGAAAATAAAAACTATTTAGGACCCCTTCCAGAAAAGAAATAATACGGTACAGCTAGCATGATGACAAATACTTTGCAAGAATTCAATAAATGGTATGACAATATGCCCAAAGACTTTGTCTTTGTCTTTAAAGATGAATTATTTGCATACTGTATTAAGAGCGACATCAACATTCTCCATGAAAGTGTTAAAATATTCAGGCGTAACTTTACGAAAATGAGTAAAACTGCCACCAATCCTGGAGGCATTGACCCGTTTCTACGTAGTCTCACTCTTCCTAGCGCATGTAATCTGCTTTACAGAACTATCTATCTCAGACCTGAAGCAATTGCATTGATCCCGCCTGATGGCTAAAGCAACGTCAAGTGACATTCATTCAAAGCGGGAGAGTGGTTACATTACAAGGCACTTCAGACAGGTGACGAGATTCGGCCCGCACTTAACAGCAGCGAGCGTTGGATGCTACAGTGAGGGAAACTTGCATGTACAGTATATGAACTATTGGGCCATTTTTCACGGATGTGACCTGTGTTTCCACCAGACACCATCAACAAATGGAGTAATAAGAAAATGGGAGTTCTATACAATGAAGCAATCTACAGGTTAGAGCTTTTAAAAAGAGGCTTCATAAAGATGTGAACCCTCTTATCAAAAATGTAAAAGCAAAGTTTAAAGATCCTCTTAAGTGTACATGTAGTATCTAGTACATGTACATGTATGGGCTTGGTAGCATACTTACTAGGCATGCCATATGCCTTGTGTATACAAGTAGCACCCCATACCTCAAACGTGTTTGTGAGCACGATTAGCTCATGAACACAGCAGAAGACATCTTGGATTCACTGCATGAAGCAGCAAATGTATCACAGCTATGAGTGTACTGTTGTGAGTTCATGCATCCAAATCTAAGAGATTCTCAACGGGTACCTCAGGGGAGCGCTCCTAGCAACAATAGCATACCTGCCAACATTTTGAGTCCAAATGTAGGGACAAAGTGGGAAAACAAATTTTAAAAATAGGGACAATTCTGTATTTCCTATAGATTACTGTACACAGATTTTTCCAAAAATAGGGACAAAGGGTTGTAAATGGTGATAAATGCTCCTTCTTTTTCCCTAAACTAGGGACTGTCCCTACTAAATAGGGACAGTTGGCAAGTATGCAATAGGCATGTCTGACCGCTCTCAGTTCAAGTCTGTGACCGGGACATCATTGAGTTTAGGCGGGTGCTACTTGAGTTATTAAGAACTTATACTTTCCTTTATTTTATTGAATGATTTACCAATCAATGTTTAATAGTTGTATAACTGATTTTCTGCCACACTATACAATACATGAGATTCCTTTGGGGGAGGACAGATGGGTGTAATTTGTTTTACAAAGTGAAGTCAGAGGAACAGATACAAAAACTATGATTTTAAAAGTCTCTACCCTCCCATACTGTTCCTCAGGCAAACTCATGTTTCCTCTTTGCGCAGTTTGTGCAGAAACACTCAACCAAAACAAATGTACGCATTCAGACAGCAAGCGAAAACTACAAGGGGTTTGGGTTTCCGCTGAGTTACAGAAAGCATTGGAAATGGATTATTACAATTTGAATATGCAAGAGGTGTGGCATTTTGATTCTAGCAGCCATATGATATGGAGAGGCAATCAGGAGGGCTTAATGCAGAGTATATTAATGCTTTCATGAAGTTAAAACAGGAGGTATCGGGTTATCCCGTCGGTGTCAATACAGATGAAGAACGGTCACAATATGTCGAAAACTATTATGACCATGAGGGGATTCGTCTCAATCCAGACAAGATGAAAAACCCAGGTCTGTGCGCCATTTCCAAACAAATAATTAATGTTCTTTGGGAAAAATCTATTCAAGCGTTTTTAACGTTCTTCACAGCTGTTGGTGTAGTTCTGAAAGAAGATCGTATTCTAGAAGATACAATGTTAATCTTGCTCACCATAAAACTGACCAAGGAGTACAAGGAGTACTGAACAAGGGTACAAAGGGACAGGTGAGGCGAATAGGTAACCAGTTAAAAAAAGAATGCGTTTGAAAACACAACAAAAAATATGCACAATGCGGAGTATCGCCACAAATATATTAACTACATCGCAAAAATGCCATCTCCAAAGCTTTGGAGAAGGTACTTGCAGGCAGAGCCACTATCAAACAATTTGACTTAGGTTATTTTGCTCTGGGGTAGACAATTTTTTGCTTCATTCATCTGTAACCTACAGTTAAAGGAAGATAACCTAAGTGTACTCAATGATCTCCTGGGAAAAAATGGATATCCGTATTGCAAACAGATTTTATGTAATTCTTTTGGCACTATGCCTAATTCTACCCTGTAAAAGTGATCACATAAATATTTCTCATTTCATAACAGATCAAGACATAAAGGCAGCCTTGCTCAAAGGTTCAACATAATGACCAAGTTTTGAATTTGGGGACTCCAGTCCACTGGCAGCTCTCAGGGCTGAGCAATGACAAGAAGAAAAATAGGGTATTCGGAGATTTCAACAGTGACTCTCAATTGTGGCTGCTGCAAGAATCACTAGCTATAGTAACATAGTGGCCTTCGTATTGACATACACGTTGGCGTACCTGAAGTCCCTTAGCATCAAACTTCAAAACCCTTCGTTACATGTGTGGAAGCCCTCAACTTAGTGGATGCTGTGAAGACATCCCTTTCAGAGGTAATTACTCATTTGTTATCTAGAAACTTCTTTTATGTGTCGCTAGACCTTAGGTGATTTGTTGTGTGTTGTGAGAGGGATTGGAGAGTCCGGGTTGTAGGGAAAAGTTATTCCTTATACTAGCCTGGTCTTGACTCTATTAGTGGTGAGACTTCTTGAGCTTCGCTTGTGTTTTTATTTTGTTCTCACTTAGGCTACGTCTTTTAATAGTTGTAATAATTTGTCGGCGGGGACTACAAGGCCTACTTATCCCTGCCTATTGCATACTTAGTTCTGTTTTAAACAATACCTCTTTTTCAAAAAATTAAAGGCACACTACACTACAGTAGCTGTAGACCAAGATGAAGATGAAGAAGAACGAGAGGTATGCAAGGTGCAGGTACCACCTGTGAAAGACACTCTGCGCTCCTCGGGGTCTAAGACAACTGAGGAAAAAGCAGAGGTCCCGAAACCAACACCTGCTGATACCGACAGCCCAGCTTTGCAGTATTGCCTCCGTAGAATGGATTCTATGGAGCAAACGTTGGCTAAGGTGACCGACAAGTTGCAGGAGCTAAAGGGACCTTTCCGCGAGCGGGGCAAGTCTCCAGCTCGCGGGGGACAGAACCCAGGCCATGGCCAGGGTCAAGCTTCTAGCCGCACGTCTGCGCCACAGCGGTGCTACACCTGCGGAGGTACAGGCCATTTTCGGAAGGTCTGCCCGAGCCCGCCCAAGGACCAAGCGCAGAGGCGGGTGTCGTCGGTAACTTTTGAAGAAGACCAGTCAAACTGGGATTTGTTAAATCGGATTCGGTCCGAGGCCACCCAGGTCAGGGGGGACTTCTCCTCCCAGGTAAGTATGACTCAGGGTACCAGGTGCCCTGGTCCTGTTGAGGATCACCTACCTGGCCTTGAGCCGGGTGCATCACAGGTAGGTCCTACTCAGGGGTTAAGAACCCCAGAGTCCCAGGAAGGATGCCCGCCCGGTTCTGTACCGGGTGTATCTCAGGTAAGTGACCCTCCTGCGGCACCATTGCGGAAGGAATCTCTAGGCGATATCCCGGGTGGTTCATATCCGGGGAATGCCACAGAGACTCAATCAGCAGATGAGGCGATGGAGGTTGGGGCAAGTGAGGGTGAGCAGGTGATCAGGGAATGTGAGCATGAAAAGGTGCAGGCCTCTGCGGTCCCCGGTCCTTCTACCTCTGAAGAACCACGCGAAGAGGGGGCGGTAAGACCCTCAGGGGGGCGTCGTCCCCAGAGGTATAGATCCAGTCGACCTAATCAACGCGCTGTGGGCACTGCTTGCGTTGGTTATCCGAATCTGCATCATGGGATGCGGGCCGATAGCGGAGACCGCTCCAGGGAAACTCGGAAGCGACACCAGTCGGATAGTTCGGGGGGAGAGTATCCTCTGAAACTGAGGCAACGGGGGATATGTCCTCTGTGTCGTCAGCGCCCGTCGGCGGAGAAGCTCCGCCAACATGTTTATCGAGAGCATGCGCCTTGGGCGTAGAGGCTTGGACGGGGTGTTCCCCCTGTCGATGATAACAGTGTTCGTCTTATGCGAAGTCTCTCCTTGGCACTCAGGAGGTTTCCGCTCTCCAGAGGTATGTCAATGCGAGGGCTCCCGAGGGATATGCCTATTCCAGAGGCTATGGAGCAAGAGATGCGCTCTCTCTCTCCGAGCAGATGGGCCACACGGCTCCAGATCAGATCACTATTCGCCCGTTGAATGTTCGGGTAGGTCTGCTGCACTGGCGGATTCTGGTCTTCCTTATGGACCAATTGCCCCCCCACAGCAGAGGGTCCCAGAAGGGACCGAAGACGGGTGCCACTGCACCTCGCGGGGAACAAGCTTCTGTGGGTAATCATGGAAAGGCGGGGACTTCATCCTCTGCTAGCCTGTCGAAGGAGTCAAAGACGAGAAACGCTGACTCCCGTGGGAAAGACGTTCCTGCGGGTACAGGCGGTCGAGCGGGGACCTCGTCCTCCGCTGGCTTGTCAGGGAAGTCATTCGTCAATGTGGCTGCGCAACCTCCTGTTCCGGAGATATGTGACAGTCACTTCCATCTGGACAAGATGGAACAGAGATTCGGTGTGAGGGGTCGGATCGATGTCTGGGGAGGCTCTTCCCTGAACGCGCTCCAGAGAACCCTGTCAGGGTGACGGGGGGAATTCTCAACTTTTGTGACCTCCCTGTCAAGGGGCTGTTGTTTCCGGCCAGTCAGAATTTCAAGGTTGCGGTGGGGATACATGCAGCCAGGGCCCAGTCGCTGGACCTGCACGATTTCGCGCGGGAAGCCTGCAAGGCCCAGGTTAGTGCAATCGGTGAGATTGGCTTGGATCACAATCTCTCGGCGGAGACTTGGCCGGGGCAGCTTAACATGTTTCGGGCAATCCTGAAACAAGTCGGTGCCACTGGCCGGGTGTTGGTGTTACACATCCGGGGCCACCCACGTGACGCTACCTTGGATATCCCATCTAAGATCGTTCGGGAGGTGTTAGCCAAGTATGTGTCCAAGTTCCAGAGGATACAGATTCATTGCTGCACCTTGGGACCTGAGGAGGTGGTAGCCTGGCAGAGGGCATACCCTCATGCCTTTTTCAGTTTCGGGGCGTTGGCGGGTGTTAATCCTGTTCAGACCCAAGGACTGAGGAAAGTTACCTGGAACCGCCTTCTTCTTGAGACGGATTCTCCTGGCCTGCCATAGGCTTACTCCCATCTAATCTCCCCAGCCTATCTGGGGGATGTCGCTCGGCAGGTTGCACACTATAGACAGTGTGAATATCTTTGTCTCATCAAGGTCTCGAATAGGAATTTCCAGGAGTTATTCCCCTGAGGGGTTGCCCGGGTAAAATTCTTTCGAGTTTTTCTGGAGGTAGGGGATGATATCCCTTACGTGCTGATTTTATGTCTGGGCGGGACGATGGCTGTTCTGCCGCGGTCGTTTGGCTTTTTCTCGGGCAGGAGATGATTTTCCAGCCACAATAGGCCCAATCCTATATAGGGTTAACCAGAGTTTAAAATATTTTATGTCCAATCTCGTTATATTAAGGAGATTGGATATTGTTTAAAAGTTTTTTGGCTGTTTTTATTAGTTTTTTTTTACATGTAGGCCTCCCCGTGTTTGGTGTTGCTGGAAACCTTTGTTTTCATGTTTGGATATTTTTTGTTGCCAAGGGACCAATTGGAAGGGTATCATTTCCTAGTCATTCTAGGGAAGTTTCATTTGATCATATTTTTCTACCGTATATTAAATCAATGATAATTTTGGCAAAATTTGTTGGAACCTCAATTTGTGTTTCTACATGAGAAAACACCTAGAATTCTTCTGTAAAATGTTGGGCGATATTATTTCTCTGATAAAAAACACAATCTTTATAGAATATTGGATGGCCTTGAGGTTGATACAAGGAATATTGGACGAGCTTTGCACAAATATTGGACGAGTCAATATTGAAATCGAGTTCAATATATCCTTGTATTGACCGAAAATAGGACATCTAATATTATCATTATTATCTATACAGAGGATTTTACGAATAGCCCCCCCCCCATTTTTTAATCATAATTTTCCTTATTCATTTAGGATTCAAAACCCCCACCCCACATTTTTTTTTCTGGATTACGATTCATATTTTGCAATTCTGAAAATTAAAAAAAAAAAAAAAAAATGGCACCCCCCCCCAAAAAAAAAAAAATTGCCCCACTTTTTTTGTTTTTTGTTGATTTTCTGGAAAAATTGGGCCCCTCAAAAAATACCCCCCCCCACAAAAAACAAAAAAATTGGCCCCCCAAAAAAATTGCCCCCCAAAAAAAAAGAACCCCCTAATTTGCTTGATTCTGAGGAAAAAAAGATAAAAATTCGGCCCCCCCAAAAAAAAATAAAAAAATTGCCCCCCCCACCAAAAAAATATTTGCCTCCCCCCCCCCACAAAAAAAAACGTCCCCAATCCCCTAAAAAATTATTTGGTCTCCCCCAAAAACAATACAAAAATATTAATCTCTGGTTATCTCACTTTCAATTTGGGGATTCCCCCACTTGCTGCCAATATTTTTCGATATTGGGCAGTGAGGCCACGATATTGGGCAAGTTCAACGAACTTTGTAAAGTAGGTCAAGTTTATGAAGTGCATCAACAAAATAACACTTGTATTTGGCTCTCAAAACCCTCTGTATGGATAATAATGGTTCATATTATGGCCCTTTTTTTCCCCGTTTATCTGTGGGTTGCGGGGTATTTCATTTTTTTTTCTCTGCCTTGCCCACAGGTTTTTCGAAACGGGGGGGGGGGGGTGTAGTAAAACTTCCCCTAACCCACATAGACCATCCCAGGGTCTCCCCTCCTGGTGTTCGGGAGAATGTACTCGCCCGGTTTCCATTTACCTGCACATGCGCGGGGTACTTCGACTTGCACTTTTTAGATGAACTTGGATGCGACAGTTGTGTCCAAGAGATCTAGTTTCCTAACCTAGGGATTACTGAGAACCGTAGTTTAAGGTAAACCATCGTTTGTTCTAATATAGTAATATTGCTCGGTTGACTATATATGTACTGTAAAGACATCCCTTTCAGAGGCAATTGCAAATTTGTTATGCAGACTCTATTATATGATTTATCATCATGTTGCTAATTAAATACTTAAATGATATGTATGATGTCAGCAGTACTGTGCTCACTCCAAATACTAGGGATCATGTCCTGCCTCCAGATAAGGATTCTGACAATGGCAAAGGAGCCATGGGAGCAGGTTGCTGGATTAACTACTAGAGGAAGGGGCCAACAAACTGAGAGGAGAGGTTTGTAATGTGTCAACAATAAACTCCAATTTACAAAAAAAATGCAGCACTGTCCAAAGAAATATGGCAGCTAAAGCAAGCAATCAAAAAAGATTAACAAAGAACTCAATGAATCTCAACAATCAGATCAATTGCCCAATTGTTGCATTTAGTTGACCTTGCATTTGTAAAGTACAATAGTGATGCGAAGGAAGATGAAATTTTCTGCCGCTTCGTAGATGGCCTAGACTCTTCATTGCGAATGAAATGTCACGAGCAAGGCGCTGCTAATATTGATGATTCGTTACGCACCGCTAAACAAGGTGAAAGGGCCCAAGCTGTTTCTGCATCATCTGCCTCTTCATACATGGCAAGCAATATGCAGCAGTTGTACAGAAGGTGGATGATTCCATTTTAACCCTTTCGTTACCAGGCACTTTTTCCAAAAACCTGAATTCTCTTAATTCATTTCAAATTTTCAAACAGGTAACTCAGTCAATACCCTAGCATTTGCATCCACGTGAAAACTACCGTTCCCAGCTTTCTAACGGTATATAACTCAACAAGAGAGGCGCTTTCTTGCAAAATGGAAGTAAAATCAGTTTCCCTTGTCACCAGTGTTCTATGGTGCCAAAAGGCGACCATGGTAATGAGAGGGTTAAACAAATTACTTGCACGCATGGATAGTTTGGAAATTCAAACCAAATCTATTCCCCAAAGACATGGTGATGATACTAAGCCTCATGATAAGTCCCCATATAGGTCATATGAAAATCCTGCATTTACTCGCAAATCACAGGATCCTTAACGACTTGATTCATCCCTGGGCTATCAGGAAGAACGTTTGGTTGACAAGTTTTTCCGACAACGTGGTGTCCCAGAACGCCTCCATACTGATCAAGGACGGCAGTTTGAGGCCCATGTTACAAAGATCCTGTGTGATCGATTGGGTATAGCTAAGACCAGGACCACTCCCTATCATCCACATCAGATGGAATGGTAGACCTGGCTAATGGACACATTAACGTTGCCATCTCAGGTGGGATGGAAAGAACAAAATTCTAAAGGAGCATAGACCACAGCTGCTATTTGCTGTGACAAAAAGACAATCGCAATGTCTGAAGATCGTCTTGAGGAAGCGTATGGAAGAACTCAAGGGTAGTGAACTTTCTTGCCTCTATCCAAACTTCCTAGCAAATTATTTTTTGCCCAGGTGAAAGTTCATTTTCTGTGGTGTGTTGTGTGAGAGCCCCTTGTTTCAACTAATTGGTTGTTCAGAAGGTAATGCTTTCTGGACAACTCAAGTGTTAACGGGGGTGCTGTCTCGGGTATTCCAGCGTAGCACCGGTCAGCCAGAGGGAGGTGTACAGTACTTAAATGGCCAAAACACCAATGATCCCTGGTGTGCTGCTGATGACCCATTGACATCTGCAAAATTTAAGATCTAACCATATTAATCAAGCAGGGAATCATCATCTTCCTATTCCACATATTCTCAAACTGGGGGAGCAGCACTGGAGATTGAGACGGACTGCGGTACTGGTTGTTTACTGGGAATGCTAGCTGGGATGACACCTATCTGCTACCATGGGAGGAGAAGCCTGGAGGAGGATGGGATCCTTAGAAGGCGGAAGGCAGAATATCAAGCGAAAGAGGATCAGAACTGAATAGGAATTTTATTGTAGTTTGAATGTCTTAGAATAATGTACATTTTTAATCAAGTTTTATTAATTGTTTATGTAGTTAGTTTATTTATTTATTTATTTATTCAAATATATTTAAACAAGATAGCAAGAACAAAAGAGCTGTTTTACACCTGGTCCTGGTAATAAAAAAAAAAATCAAATATATAAACAGATGCATGTCGTAGTACTTTAAATGTTAATTTCATTATTATGTTCAACTAAAGCTATTCAAACCAGGTAAGAATATGTCCATCTTCCTTCACTAGCAGGACTAAAATATTTCTGTTCCCCTATTTTGTACTACCATAAACTCTGTAGCATCATACCCAACCGCATTGACCCCGCCTGATTCTGTATTTGATGCTTCAAGGAATTATCTACTGATATAATTGATATAGCAACACTTTATGTGGGGTTTGATGGCAAGCCTGATGGGAAAGGGTTGCATTTTGTTCATACAAACAATAGGTCGGTCCTGAACAAAATTTCAGAACTTCAACTTCTCTTTGCTAAACATAGAATCTCTGTAATTGCTTCAACTGAAAAAATGTTAAACTCGTCTGTAAACGATGAAGACATCTCTATGTTTTGTAGATGGATATTATATTTTACGTCAAGATCATGCATTTGGGCAAGGAGGTGGTATTTCCCTCTATATTAGAAATGACATTGCAGAAGTAATGAATCGTTGTGGATAAATATTTTATTGCCTCGGATCAAACCCATTATAGTGGGTGCTCTTAACAAACCCCCGACAGACCATAAATTTATTGAATAGCTCTCTGACAATTTAGATAAATTAGCAAAAGATAATGAAGTTATAGTTTTAGGAGACATGAATATTTGCCTATCATGAAAGTCTCAATTATAAAAAAATGAGTATATAATATTGCATTTAAATGGTTTGAAGTAGCTTATAAATTTGCCTCATTGGCACAACTCAGACAACCTCCTCATTAATAGACTCCTAATAATCCTTGAAACACCACGAAATATGGCATGGAGGCATATCAAATCTTTGAATGAACAGGGTATACTTGGAAGTTTTTGCTACATACAGAAAAACCCAGTACTCGATCGCTGAATTGGTTCTAAGTATGATGGCAGAACTTCGAGACAAAGGATACCCGCTATTTATGGACAACTGGTACTCAAGCTTTGCTCTTTTTACTTCATTTAATCTAAACACGCATGCTTGTTGAACCAATAGGAATAATCGTATGGGTATGCCAAATGAAATCAAACTAAACCAGACAAAATCTGAGATCCATCATGATAACTGAAATGGATAGCTTTCGCCATGAAATCAAGCAACAGGGAAATAAATCAGATAATAAACAAAAGAGGCCATGTGGGCCAAAGAGGATCAATATGCATGCAGTTGAAAGAGGGTTGGCCAGAAGATCATCCCCATCACGAGCACAATACTGTCACCGAGATGAAGGTCTTTATAGCCATCATGATGATGATGGGAATCATCAGGCTGCCCAGGTATCCCTGTATAAGCCAACTCTGGAGATCTTCACTCATCCTTTTTTTCATCTGGCATGTCTCGAAACCGGTACAGCACCTTATAGAGATTCTTTTATCTATCCAACAATACCGCACCCAACCCGGATAACAATCGTCTCCATAAGCTACAATCTTTCTTGAATAGTCTCGTCCCACTCTTTCAGTCTATGTATCGCACCACCTCGAAAGCATGATTCGCTTCAAGGGGAGACTGGAAATCATGTGATACATGCCCCGAAAACCAATGAAAGTGGGGCACCAAGGTGTGGGTTCTCTGTTAGAGCTCTTCTAGATATATTTATGTACATGGAGCTGGAGAGTTTATACCGCAAAGGAAAAAGATTTTCAGGCTGTGCTTCAAGATGAGACCATTGATGGGAGACTAAACTATCCACCAGAAAGCATGATATATGCTAGTGGCAAAGTTGTGTTGCATCTCATTGAGGGGCTCGAGGGAGAAGGTTACTTCCTTCTTTGTGATAACTTTTATACCTCGCCCGCATCAGGAACTTGGGTTTCTGTCATGTGGACCTGTTTGACCCCATTCAAACGGACTACCTGCAACATTTGGCAAACACGAAGGTATATAAATTGAAAAAG
Organism: Paracentrotus lividus; assembly: GCA_940671915.1. NCBI lineage: Eukaryota > Metazoa > Echinodermata > Echinoidea > Camarodonta > Echinidae > Paracentrotus > Paracentrotus lividus. The sequence goes on along the minus strand of CALNVZ010003434.1, from coordinate 16,596,955 downwards.
GGTGAGCCACCCCCCCAAAAAAAATGATTAAAAAAAAATATATATATATACAAATTTTAAAAAATTAATAATAAATTAATAGAAAATATATATATGTATACTCAGAAGGGCCCATTATGTGGCTGGACAATGTATTATGTGGCTGGACAAGAATGCCACAACTGTCCTCACAACCATCTACCCACCAGGGGAAGACGTCAAAAAGATAAGATCACGGCAGGCAGAAGGCGGATATAGAAAAGTTACACGTCCCTCTGCGATTACTAGGTACAATTAACATACGGGTGAAGTCGACAAAAGTGACCGACTCATCCAGTACTACATCCACGATCATCAAACCATGAAGTGGTGGAAAAAGATTTTTTCCATCTCCTGGAGGTTGCTCTGGTAAATGCCCATGTCATTTATTGATGGTACCAAAATATAGAGCACAAGTTCGACTTCCGGAACTTAAAAAATTAAGGTGATCAAGGGAGTTTTAGAGGGATGGCCAAGAAATTCAAGCCAGCATAGCCACAGAGTCACGCAAAGCCTTGATTTAGTTGCAGAAAAAAAAAAAAAAAAAAAAAAAAAACCAAAAAAAAAAAAAAAAAAAAAAAAAAAAAAAAAAAACCAAAAAAAAAAAAAAAAAAAAAAAAAAAAAAAAAAAAAAAAAAAAAAAAAAAAAAAAAAAAAAAAATAAAAAAAAAAAAAAAAAAAAAAAAAAAAAAAAAAAAAAAAAAAAAAAAAAAAAAAAAAAAAAAAAAAAAAAAAAAAAAAAAAAAAAAAAAAAAAAAAAAAAAAAAAAAAAAAAAAAAAAAAAACAAAAAAAAAAAAAAAAAAAAAAAAAAAAAAAAAAAAAAAAAAAAAAAAAAAAAAAAAAAAAAAAAAAAAAAAACCAAAAAAAAAAAAAAAAAAAAAAAAAAAAAAAAAAAAAAAAAAAAAAAAAAAAAAAAAAAAAAAAAAAAAAAAAAAAAAAAAAAAAAAAAAAAAACAACACTAAAACAGCAGATAAACATTAGGCATGGACAATACTTTCACAAATAAAACAAAACAAAACACATGATAGATACATGTAGGTGTTTTTTACAGGCCACGGCCCCTTCATATTCACCCAATCGGCAAATGCCCGGTCACGTGACCGTTGACGTCACCAGGGAGATAGTTTTGGCTTCTCGCTGCGCACACAACTAGCGCCGGGCTTTTCAATACACAACTACATTGGCGTTTCGAACTGATCACAAGTTTATCATCGGCTTTTATACTCAGTTTTATCGACATCATCGTTATGTCTCTTCAGGATTGTCAGATTCTGATGCTACTGATTCAGGATCAGAGTATTCTTTATCATATTCGTCTGATTTGCCTAGTTCTTCCTCATCTCTTCTGACGGAATCGCTCCATAAAGGTTCGAGCCGAATATGATGAAGAAGAAGCTCAACAGGTTCAAGAAGCTGAAGCTGGGGCGAGCCCGTGCTCGACGAAGAGAGACTCGGAAACAATGACTGGTAATTTTAATCTTATTTAGTTTATTTTGACATTTCATACTGATGTCTATTCATCTTTACATGCATTATTTGCCAAAGAAAGTATCATAAAGTGTATTTATTTGTGTTTTGAGTCGGCCTCACCACTGCACTGCAATCGTCCCGCTCACGCCTCCTCCCGGCACTCAGTGGGAGTGTGACACATCGAGCTAGCTTCGTACCGGAGCCGCGAGCGGCAGGGCCAGCGTTCGTTTCGAAGTTGAATTCCTCGTACATTCTACAATATGTTGTACTGCAACTTGCGACTGCAAGCGAAGGAGACGAAGAAAAAAAATCAAAACAATCTTGAGATTGAATTTAAACCTGAACCTTGACTTCTAAAGCGTTTCTTTTTCTTTCATTTTTCTTTTTTAAGGATAGACTTAGAGCCAGGACTGAGTTACACTTGCCGGTAGTGTAGACATCAGAAAGTCATGAACATGAGTGAGTGCTGTGATGCTCTTGACTCAAGTTTCCAAAACGAATAAGTTGATTTTTATGTTGTTTTTTTCTTTCATTCATAGGTGTTCATGCAGTGGTGGATGCACTCCCATGCCGAAGGTGAAAGAGTGTGTGTGCTGCAAGGAGGTGGAACAGTTGTGCCAGAATGGATGCTTACGAGGAGCCACTGGACTGCATAATGGACCACCCTGGATTTTCTACCGGCTGTTTGGACCCGTGGGTCCTGGAAATAGCCTACTACTATATGATACATGCATCACTTTCTGATTCAGCGGGGAGAATACATGACATCAAGTTCACAATAAGAAGGGCCAGTTTAAATGACCATGCATTGAATATTTCAGAAAAACATAAAATGATTGAACGTAATTCATCTTGGTTTGCTTTCTTTAATATAGGAGGTGGGCCCATGCCACTCTATAATCAAATGTTGGAAGATGTGCTTGATGCGTCAGCGCCACAGACAGTTGTGGGCATAATTCCTTCGTCAGGGGTAAGTTGGGGTTCTTTTTTTTTTTAACCAAAAATTTAAAAAAAATTCACTTACTCCCTACTTTTTGGGAATGAAACAGTTATCATTTGATATCAAGTTCACAACAAGGCAGAGATAACAAACACATGGGTGGAGTCGACAAACGTGATCAAGTAGAACTCAAAACACTGAAATTCGGTAGTGCATGTGAGATCTCAAAGGCACAATCTTCAAGGACAGAATGGGTGGGATATAGAAAGTGGATGCATCTCTAATGTGTCACATTCACAAGAACACAGCGTGCCGAGGAGTACATTTGTGCGATTTGCACGGCACATTATGAGTACATATAAAAAGAAGAACAAGTACCCATGTCACATTTTTTGGAACAGAGTTTCTTCAATATAAAGTTTTTTGGCAGAAAAATAAATCACTGAAAAAGCAGTAACTAACAAAGTTTCATTGCTGATGAATATAAAGGAGAAGGAAAAAGAGAAGTGGAAAAGATTTTCCATGATAAGTTCTAGCCGCTTCTAAATAATTGCTCCTTCCTGACCAAAGAAGCTTCTATTAAAGGAGAAATCAGAAACCCTCAACTTAAGCAATCAGGAAAGGAGAGGGCAGTTGTCACAAAGGGTACAATAAGTAAATTAATTAATGTACATGTACTTAAATGAAATCAAAGCCATTGGCGTCTTCAGTAAAATAAAATGGCTGATCAAAGAGACTTCTAATAAAGGATAAACCCTCAACTAAGCTTGAGAACGAAGCAGGCAATCAGGAAGAAAGGGAATTTGTCCCAAACTACAATTAACAAATGAATCACTGATCTAGAGTTGAACATGTACATTGTAAATGAAATCAAAGCAACAAATATCTTGAGGGAACCTAATAGAATGTACAACTGCGATGAGAGTGGATTTGCTATTGGGGGAAAGTCAGGCCAGCGAGTAATGGCAGAAAAGGAGTGCAAGATCGTTAATGTGCTGAAGTCATCTGATAAGAGTCGTGTGACGGCTCTCGCCACTGTAAGTGCCGCTGGAACATACCCTAGGCCTCCTCCCCTTATAGTGCTGCCAGGTAAAAGAGCTGAGTACCATCATGGTCACACGGTAGGAGCGCCAAAGTACCTTAAACAGATCAAGGCAACCAGCATGTTGGATGAGCCTAAGAGAATGTACAACTGCGACGAGAGTGGTTTCGCTGTTGAGGGAAAGTGAGGCCAGCAAGTACTTGCAGAAAAGGGGAGCAAGATCGTCCATGTACTGAAATCATCTGTCAAGAGTCTGGTGACAATTCTTGCAACTTTAAGGGCGGCTGGAACATCCCTCCTCCCCTTTATAGTGCAATTCTTTGCCATTCACACTAGTACATATATTTTGAGACTCCATTGTTTGGAAGCCAACTTGGATAACAGCCTGCTTTGAAGGAAAAAAAATGAAAAAATGGATTGTGCTGCAAAACTAAGACAACTGTAGAACATTTATGGAAATCCATGATAACATAAAAATCCACTTGGAATTCAAGACAACTGTTCAACATTGACAGAAATCCATGATATGTTGAGAATCCACTTTGAAATTAATAATCTTTGGGGCACTGACTGCAGATTGTTTCTGATATTTATGTATTATTGTGCGCATAATTTACAGTACTGCATTGATTTTTTTTTCAATGCTATTTTCCCCCTAAAGGATCAAAAGGACTAGTTTGAAAGAAGCTTTGAAGACTTGTATAAATTATTGAATCGAGTGAAATCTATATTCTTACTTAAATGCTTCTCATACTGCCTGGATAATTTGAAATGGCATCGGCCAAGGCATAATCTTAATCATCAACTAGTCCTACGCTGTCGACGATAGGTTACAAGAAAAATAAACAAAGACGCAAGGCTACACGCATGGGTTGTTCTCGGGAGGATACAGAGGCCTTGATTGCCATCTGGGCCGAACCTGACATCAATGAGGCCATTCGAAAGAAAACGACGCAAAGAAAGGCGATATGGGAGCTGATCGCCAATCGTCTACATGACGATGGCTTCCATCTGACAGAACCCACAATTGTAAAGAACAAAATAAAGACCATTAAGAGAGAATACAACCATCTGGGTGATGAGGTTGCTCCGTCAGGAGCTGGAGGAGAAATTATGAAGGAATTCCCTTGGTACTAAAAAGTTCACGAAATCTTAAAAGATAGACCTGCAATAAATGCTTCAGAGGGCTCTTTTGGAAACTATCCTGGTGAAAACTGTCATGGACTGTACAGCTGAGATGACAATTATTTCAGACACCTTAAACGTTTCAATGAATTCTAGACCTAAAAAAATCAAGAGTGCGGTGTTAAACGCAGATGAAGATGGGGGGGGGGGGGGGGGGGGCTAATTGTTGGGCCCACTGTCCCCTTAGATTGGGAAACAGCACCTTCCACGAGACAGTGTACACTGTATGTGTCACCTATAAAAGATGACATGCTCCTGGGACTAGACTTCCTTGTTCATCATCAAATCAAGGAGTTAAAAGTAAAACTCACAATGTGAGACATAAAGGTACCTATCCATTACAGGCCTCGTTCAACCAAATAAATTGAACTGAGGGAGCTAATGGAATGACATGTCCGATTACTACCCATTCCTTTTGTAAAGTCCGGGGCCAGTCATCACCTTCAGAGCTTGTCCCAAACCACTCAGGAGCATCAACAACGAAGCGTACGAGAGAGCTCTCACACAACTGCAGATGTTCGGACAAACCTCAGAACATACAATGTGCAATTGTAGTGTGAAGATTAGGGTGTTCATGAAGAAGAGTGCAGAATCAATAGATTGGGATCTACCTCTTCCAATTTTGAAGTCAGAGTACATCAGAGTACCAAAAGAAGCAACCAAGCTCGACCACAAAGAGGATGCAAGACACCCTAGTGGATGCTGGAGCAATTAATGTATGTAGCCATGACAACATTGATTAATGTAAGTGGTTTGAGAGGTACAAATACAAATTTGTAAATTCCACCAGAAGACTTTCTTTTGGTATTTGAGTATATTTACTCTATATTCACATTGAATGTTAATATGTGCTCATAAATGATTATCAAATTAAGTAAGATCCTATAATGAACTCTCGGTATAAGTACTATAATTCCACAAGCAAAATTGTAGGAGTTGAGAATTTCAAATAAATAAATTTATCTTTACATTCCCCCCTTTCAATATTTTCAGTTGACACAGCACTGCTTTGTCATCTCGCAGACTAGGTTGTCTGATAATGCAAGGATGGGTTAAGGAGTTGAAGGCAGTAGCCTGATATAGTCAAAACAATGGGTCGATGCAGGAGCAAGTGACAAAATGCTCAATAATCAACATCAACTGTCAAAGAGGGCTTTATACAGAAAAGTTGGCATGTTGAACAAGATGAAGAGGGGAGTCATGCAGTACTGGTTCTGTATAAAGGAATGAACTGGTCAAGAGTTCCACAAAATTGAAAGAATATGTAAATAATGATGTGGTATGCAGAAGGATATTTCTTATGGAACCGTTTAAAGGAACAACATTAAGTACAGTGTGGTGGAGGTTCAAGAGAGTGAATCTGCAAGTATATTTACAGAATTGTGCAATGAATTGAAGAAAGATGGCAGACAAACTGCTAGGTCCATCATCTTCTGCCGTTCACACGCACAGTGCAGCGATTTGTACAGAAGCTTTAAGAAACATATTGATGCTACGACTTCCATCTAACAACAGAGGATTGTCGTAAGGAAGAGGTTTTAAAGTCATTTGGCGATGAGAATGGTTCCATCAGAGTACTATTTGCAACTATGGTGTTTGGAATGGGCGTGAATTGTAGAGGGGTCTGGAGAGTTTTTCATTTAGGCTCTCCCAAGGATATTTAGGACTATGTCAGGAACGTGGGCGTGTTGGAGGGGATGGAGAGGAGATTCACGCAGTAATGGTTCCATATAAGGGATGGAGACAGTTAATAGTTTCAGTACAAGTGAAGGAATACAGTATGAACAAGGAGACTACCATTGGAGAATCAGACAAGTAACTCGTGTTACTAAAAAGGAGCCCAGTTGCCTTGGACTTCTTAGAGAAAGCTCACTAAAAAAAAGTTTTATAAGAGGGGCAAAAGAGAAATCATTTCAGCACAATTTATAACAAAGTGATATGGCATCAAAAGAATTTTCAGTTGGCAGGGGAAGTAAGTCTTCCATGAATACTCTGTCCAAATCCGTGACAAATGACAGAAACATACATGTACCTTCATATGGAAATGAGAAAATGCACATCTGACATGAGGTCGTCGATGATGCCAATCACGGTCGGGTCATTTGTTTCTGCACGGCACCTCATCTTGCCACCATGTGCGAGGCCGATGAGTTGTACACGGACGGAACCTTTTCCTCTGCGCCTCGTATGTTTTCACAACTCTTTACAATACATGCGTTTGTCAGTATTGGTGACATCATCAAAATTGTACGTACGACTAAAACTTCAATCAGTTTAAATTGTGTCCTTTTTTTCTTCTTTTACTGTTAAATAGCAGTAGACTATTTTAGTATTGTTCCTCGTAATCTAGGCTCTTCAGATATACAATCATTTCCTAAAAACATTGACGAATGGAGGGTCCAAAAGCCTACGACTTTGAACCATTGTACATGTATACTCAAAAAAGAACTGCTTGCGCAAGCAGCTGCACAAGCAGCAGGCTGAGAACCTGAACGTGGGAGGAACGCGAACGACAACAGCGATGTTGAGCCACCGCCACCACCATCTGGGAGGATGGACAACAATAATTGGTGTCGCTGTGGCAATTGTGACGTGATGCCCACTTTGATTGAATGTATTTGTTGCCATGACATTGTCAACTGTCGACAGTTTTTGTCGACATCGGTTAACTGTGTCATTCATTATGAAAACTTTGGCAAAGTGTGTCTGAAGAGGGCAGTTTTGAGGACTGCACTGGTTGCTCGGCGAGACAAAAGGGGACACTGAGGCAATATGCCATGGATCTTAAAGAAAGAGTAGGATAAAAACTAGTACGTAATTTATTCTACATAACTGGTGGTGGAGGTTCAAGAGAGTAAAACTGCAAGTATATTTACAGAATTGTGTAATGAATTGAAGAAAGATGGCAGACAAACTGCCAGGTTCGTCATCTTCTGCCGTTCACACGCACAGTGCAGCGATTTTTACAAAAGCTTTAAGAAACATATTGATGCTACGACTTTATTTGCCATGTTCCATCTAACAACAGAGGATTGTCATAAGGAAGAGGTTTTAAAGTCATTTGGCGATGAGAATGGTTCCATCAGAGTACTATTTGCAACTATGGTGTTTGGCATGGGCGTGAATTGTAGAGGGGTCTGGAGAGTTATTCATTTAGGCCCTCACGAGGATATTGAGGACTAGTTTTATAAGAGGGGCAAAAGAGAAATCATTTCAGCACAATTTACAACAAAGTGAGATGGCATCAAAAGAATTTTCAGTTGTCAGGGGAAGTAAGTCTTCCATGAATACTCTGTCCAAATCCGTGACAAATGACAGAAACATACCTTCATATGGAAATGAGAAAATGCACATCTGACATGAGGTCGTCGATGATGCCAATCACGGTCGGGTCATTTGTTTCTGCACGGCACCTCATCTTGCCACCATGTGCGAGGCCGAAGAGTTGTACATGGACGGAACCTTTTCCTCTGCGCCTCGTATGTTCGCACAACTCTTCACAATACATGTGTTTGTCAGTATTGGTGACATCATCAAAATTGTAAGTATGATTGAAACTTCAGCCAGTTTAAATTGTGTCCTTTTTTTCCTTCTTTTACTGTTAAATAGCAGTAGACTATTTTAGTATTTGTTCCTAGTAATCTAGACTCTTCAGATATATAATCATTTCCTACAAACATTGACGAATGGAGGGTCCAAAAGCCTACGACTTTGAACCATTGTATTCTCAAAAAAGAACTGCTTGCGCAAGCAGCTGCACAAGCAGCAGGCTGAGAACCTGAATGTGGGAGGAACGCGAACGACAACAGCGATGTTGAGCCACCGCCACCACCACCTGGGAGGATGGACAACAATAATTAGTGTCGCTGTGGCAATTATGACGTGATGCCCACTTTGATCAAATTAATTTGTTGCCATGACATTGTGTACTGTTGACAATTTTTGTCAACATCGGTCAACTGCGTCATTCATTATGAAGACTTTGGCAAAGTGCGTCTGGAGAGGGCAGTTTTGAGGACTGAACTGGTTGCTCGGCTAGACAAAAGGGGACACTGAGGCAATATGCCATGGATCTTAAAGAAAGAGTAGGATAAAAACTAGTACGTAATTTACTCTAGATAACTGGTGGTGGAGGTTCAAGAGAGTGAAACTGCAAGTATATTTACAGAATTGTGTAATGAATTGAAGAAAGATGGCAGACAAACTGCTAGGTCCATTATCTTCTGCCGTTCACACGCACAGTGCAGCAATTTTTACAGAAGCTTTAAGAAACATATTGATGCTACAACTTTATTTGCCATGTTCCATCTAACGACAGAGGATTGTCGGAAGGAAGAGGTTTTAAAGTCATTTGGCGATGAGAATGGTTCCATCAGAGCACTATTTGCAACTATGGTGTTTGGCATGGGCGTAAATTGTAGAGGGGTCTGGAGAATTTTTCATTTAGGCCCTCCCGAGGATATTGAGGACTATGTCAGGAAAGTGGGCGTGTTGGAGGGGATGGAGAGGAGATTCATGCAGTAATGGTTCCATATAAGGGGTGGAGACAGTTAATAGTTTAAGTACAAATGAAGGAATAAAGTATGAACAAGGAGACTACCAATGGAGAATCAGACAAGTAACTCGTGTTACTAAAAAGGAGCCCAGTTGCCTTGGACTTCTGAGAGAAAGCTCACTAAAAAAAGTTTTATAAGAGGGGCAAAAGAGAAATCATTTCGGCACAATTTGCAAGAAAGTGATATGGCATCAAAAGAATTTTCAGTTGTCAGAGGAAGTATTAAGTCTTCCATGACTACTCTGTCCAACTTGATGATGTGGCAAATGTCAGAAACATATCTTCACATGGAAATGAGAAAATACATATCATACATACATAATCACAGTCGGGTCATTTGTTTCTGCACGACACCTCATCTTGCCACCATGTGCGAGGCCAATGAGTTTTACATGGAAGTGTAGCGCTTTAGTGCTACATAATGTTACATTATAAAGAGATGCTCTTGTAGTAACTCATCTTGTGGTATATAATGTGTGCGCAGGGTGGAATAGAGAGTTCTTTGTTTCAACATAATGGGCCACTGTCCAGTCTCTCTCTCTCTCTCTCTCTCAATCTCTTCCCCTTCCCTTGCATACCCTCTTTTTTGGACTATTCCATTTTATAGGGAACATATATTTATACTTATATGTTTTATAATGTATATAGTCATTTTTATGTTACCTTGTTGATGATTTCTTTTAATAATATTTGTATTTCTTTCATTATCAGTGTAATTGGGTATGGCCATCGGGTTGGGTCAAAAAGTGTGACATCTCAGCATAACTCAAAACTACAAATGATATATGTTTTAAGTACGTAGGCATTACATAAGTATCATGACCCTGAATGTCCTTGGAAAATATGGGCCATTTAGACTAAATTTTGATGAAGTTATTGAACAAAATATGCAAGAACTATGTGACATGGACATCATGTCCATGTCACATAGTTATTGTGATATTTGGTCATAACACTCAAATTACACCAGCTATATTGACCAAAATGTGATAAAATATGCATATTTACTTGATTAATCAGTTAGCCAAATATCTCAAGTATCGGGTGCTCGGCTTAATTTTTAAGAGAAAATTAAAAAATGTATCACTACGTGACAGAAGTCCATCAAATGTCACAAAACATAACGTAGTAAAGGACTTGATGTCCATGTAACGTAGTGAAACAAAAACTCTGCTAATGACATCATTGATGAAGTCCTGAGTAAATTTTGATAAGAAATAACATCCCCTGTACTGACAGTAATCAAAATAATCCTTTATTTTGTATAAAACATAATACAAGTGTTGCTATAATAGAAATTATAAAATAACTATGTGACATGGACTTCGCGAAGTCCATGTCACGTAGTGATAGCTTATTGGAAATTTCAGGTACTTAGTGCCCACCTATAAGAATGTAACTTTTTGAGGGTTGTAAGATCAAGCCCTAATTTGCATTGAGTACAAAATTGAAACCAAATAAGCTACTATTTTTAAATAAATGAATGTCAAGTGAAAAATTACCCCAACCCGATGGCCATACCCAATTACACATGACTATGGACCTTTGCCATATATCATTCGAACTCACAACCCTGCAATATTACTCTATGGTATATCCCAATACCATCTCCCAAGTATCTCTCCCAGAAGCATTCTCTTTCTCCAAATGATCTTGAAGAGAAGACATGTTTGCTTCTGCATCAACTCATTAATATCTACTTTCTGCTTTCGCAAATTCTGTACCTCTTCAACGCATCATTTCTGCCGATAGGGAGAACGATATGCAGGTAGATGATACAGATCGTATCATAGGTGCTGCCCCTTCCAGAAAAGAGGTAAACATATAGTACCAGATATTCCTGATATTCCCCCTCCAAGCATCCCCCAATAGTAGAAAATAACCAGAGTAAGTCTGTTAATAACCCTTTAAGTACTGAAACTAATCGGGATGACGAAATGGTTAGGGAAAGTGAGAATACTATTTCTGAGGGAACTGGAAAGGTGGGCAGGGATGAAGGTGAGATAATTACTGATGACTCGACCGAAATGAGTGAACCAGAAGTGAGACGGTCGGTTAGAAGTAATAAAGGTGTAGGTCCTAAAAAGCGTGTCTATGATCGTCCCGGTGAACCAGTCAATGCTGACTTTAAATTGGCATTAGTTCAACAAATGCGTGTATTCATGGAGAACATGTTACGATTTGCGTATAATTGAGTGACTGGATGATTGTTTTGTTGTATTTTACCTAATTTTAATTGTAGGTGTAGGGAATATTTTCAATATATTCTAATTTTATTGTATTTGTATCTGACTTATGGAGTCAGATTGTTGTTAGATTTGTTTTTGTTATCCATAAGTATATTATACATGCTATAGGATAGTTTGTTTATTCTTTAACCTTATCCTTTTGTTTCGCTAATTTACAGTTAGTTATTAGCTATTGAATGTACTAATAGGAATTATTAGTAGACAAATTTCAATGTAATATACTTAGAATATTAGGTTAGGGATGAGGGTTCTCAAAGGAGTTGGAAAGGAGGATTCCATCTGCAGACATCGTAGGTGAAGACAGGATCCTACCAGAGTTCTACGAGTGACGTCATCGTTCAACTCTCTTCCAGATGAGAACAGCTGAGGACAAGGTGACAACAGTAAAGAGACTTCTCGTACAGTAACTGATAAGATGCATCGATCTTGAAAGAAAATCAACACGGGTATCTCAGAGACACCGAACATTGAATGCTTCATGTATTTCATCGAACAGCATTAACTCTTGGTGCACCTGTGACTGAGATTTTGTGATGCTAGTCCAGATTCCAGAGCCCAATGATGCTTTTTGATTTGAACAATTACAAGATGGTCTCCACGCCAGGACCTGAATTTTGCATCAAACTGTAAAACTGTGATAGATTGCATTGGACGAGATGACATACAGACTCTTCTGCAAGAGTTGGATTCTGGGAATCCTTCAACTTTTAACTTTGCAACTGTAAGTCATAATACCTTGTGGACTGAAAGCAAAACGTTATTTTATTGTTTTGTCTTGCGCAAGAAGCTGCATAAGCAGCAGGCTGAGAACCTGAACGTGGGAGGAACGCGAACAACAACAGCGATGTTGAGCCACCGCCACCACCATCTGGGAGGATGGACAACAATAATTGGTGTCGCTGTGGCAATTGTGACGTGATGCCCACTTTGATCGAATGTATTTGTTGCCATGACATTGTGTACTGTCGACAATTTTTGTTGACAACTGCGTCATTCATTATGAAGACTTTGGCAAAGTGTGTCTGGAGAGGGCAGTATTGAGGACTGCACTGGGTGCTCGGCTAGACAAAAGGGGACACTGAGGCAATATGCCATGGATCTTAAAAGAAAGAGTAGAATAAAAACTAACTAGTACGTAATTTATTCTAGATAACTTGGGCTTTGTTTTGATGATGGTGGTCACTTGCCCAAGGCTATCATGTGGACGCAAAAGTCCCAAGGATAGGAGACAGTCAAGGAAGCAATTTCAGGGTATGATACTGGAAGTTAGGGAGATGCTCCCAAATGTTGAGCAACTTCTGAGACTCCAGCTTGTTTCACCAGCAAGTTCTTACCAAGCAGTGCCCTAAGACGAGTAAAAACATGGCTCAGAAATACCATGAAACAGGAGAGACTGAACCATGTCATGTTGTGCCATGTCCATACGGAGCGATTTGCACATGTCAAAGCCAGAGACACAGCTGCTGCATTTGTAAAAAAAAAAGCAGAAAGCAGAGAACGAGTATTTGGAATAACAAAATGAAACTTTTCCCAAACATTTTCCAAGCAATAAAAGATATATGTTTATACATTCTAAGAAAGGATGATATTAACGCCAAAGTTGTAGGGAACTATGTGTGAAGTATTTCTAGAAATCACATGTAGAGCATGCAACACTGAATACGTTTTGTGAGACTTTTGTGTCTTTCTGAGTATCATTTAATATTCTGCTTTATCAGGATATAAAAATAATCACAATGCATTGCTTTGCTTTGAGGATGACATCAGTTCACATTTGATGATTCATCATAGACTGTAATCATGTATTACTAGTTCAGTCAAACTTTGAATCTAACAGCATGGTGAAATGTAATTTCTCTTTAAAGTGCAAAAAAAAAAATATGATCATGTCAAATGATTCAGCGGAGTGTAGAAATATACAAAGTGTCATCACTTCAATCATAAACACTATCACTCTGTAGAGTGCACAAGGCGCATCATATTATTATTACCCGGCTTAGCTAGGCTACCCCTAAGGTTTTATTTTGTAAAATCGTGGACTACATTTCCATTGGTGGGGATGAGTGTGATCTATGCAAAAGAATGTTCTGTAGGAAATTTGGACAGCCCTTCTCATTCTAATATCAATCCATCCAAGTATTGAAAAAAAGAAAAGAAAAAAGGAATGGACGAAAATAAATGGCATATCCCCAGACATTGGAGAACAGGTAAAGTTCAAAAAGTAGAAATCTATAGTAAAACCATAGAATTTTAGTTAAAATAAAGTTTGTGGAAATTTTACCACAAAACTTATTTTGCACAATTCAATAAAGATTCAAGTAGCACCAATATCTGATTAGACAGGAACAAAGTAAGAAAAAATAAACATTTCAGTTTGAATACAACATATTCATACAAACAAATAATACTTCTTAGTGCCTTGGTCATACACCCCACTCTGCAGTGTACTTGAACCAATCACCGGAGGGAGGGATCATGGAAGGTGGAAGATCTGGTATATTCTGTAATGCTGGTGGAAGACTGAACACCATGTCCTGTAGCATTGCTGATCCACTTGATGAGTGTCCTCCCTCTGATGATGCTGGTGATGTGTTTTTCCCTTTCTTTGTCCTCTTTGCTAGCCATTCATCAAGGCTTGGTTCTGATTGGTTCGTTGCTTTTTCTGACGCTGCTTTGGCTGCGAGTTTCTTGGCTTCAATCTCTGCGTGAGGAAGAACAAAATAGAACTTTAAAAAACATTTTCACCGATATTGTCCTTATCATGAAACACCATACAATGTATTTTAAATCTTGATGAAAATCACATTCTAAAAACATCAAACAAGAACTTTATTAAAGTAAGACTCCTTTAACTTAATAATGACATGACTTGTATGAAATGATTCAGGATGAAATTGGAGAACAGGTTTAACCTTAGATTAAAGGTTTCCCAGCTACCTGCTTTTACATACTAGTACATGTAAATAGGCTGCAGATCCTCCTAGTTTGGTTCCAGAAGCAATGTTGAGGAGCACAATTAAGAATAAGATGGCCAATTATTTGTACAATGTTAAACACCGATCAATATACAGTTCACTCCCATTTAAAGGTTGTCTGGACCAAGCCAAAAACCTTATCATCACAAATATTATGTATTAAAAACATTGACACATACAGGTCTGTAGACAATTCCATAACGTTTGTTCCACTATAAATTCTTTGATACACTAATCAAGTTAACTAATTTCATCCATTGACTTAACTCTACATATACAAATGTATGCATATCCTACCAGGGCTACAGGCTTGAATGCAAGAATCAAAATTGTAAGGAAACTGCAGACCCAATTTACTGGGACAATAGCGGCTCTATTATTATTATTATCGACCAGAGACTTTTAACTGTGTAACCTCAGGCTGCATCCGCAACTGCCCTAAAGCTAACATAAAACCCTATTGCAACCCTAACTCTATATCTTCAATGTAAAGGCTGGAGCAAAAGGAGCAAATGCCATGTTACCTTGTAGACTGACACATTGGGACCAGGGAAAATGCTCTCATAATTTATGATGATATTTGGTAGTATCCGTAACAGGAGTATACTGCATTTGGTTCATTATTCATGATATATTATGGGTTTAGACTACACCATTGTATACTTACTTTCCAGCAACTCCCTCTCCCATTCCGGTGTTAGATGGGAATATCTGCAACTGCCCTCAAATGAACAGAAACCTACATGAAAAGAAATTAATTTTATCAACTCAATTGCAGCAGTCAACATTCCTGTAGGGTGACTGCAGCAGATACGTAGGCACAGCAGGGTGTGGTTCTAATCTTACAGAGACATGGAGACTAGACAGTACCATGCTTTTATTCTCAGGGGTTTATTTTTGCATATAATATATTCACCTGTCAATTTGTATATCAATGTAAAATATTTGATCTTGAAAAGAGATGGGGACACAATTAAAGGAGGTGCATGAATATGCATCTAGATTTCTGTGAATATAAATGAGCTTCTACTGAATATACATAATCTCATCATCAGGATGAGACATGGATGGCAGAGTGAACATGGCATGTATTAGAAGTAATGAAGGTGATGGTAGAAAGGGATGGAATTAGTTGACTATGTGACTTATATCAGATAGAGGGCCGATTCTGTAAGTAACGGTCCCCATACCCCCACACTTTCAAAACTACTCTCCATAGTTAGTTGAATATCAGAGATATAGTATAGATATAGTGACTGCCATGAGGGGCAATAGTTGTTTCTAAAGCTCGAGGGGGCCTTCCATCCCGCTATGATCCCGAGGCTTGCCGAAGGGGTCATAGCGGGATGGAAGGCCCATGAGAGCATTTAGAAACAACTATGCCCCAAATATTAAGGCAGTCACTATATATTTTATATAACGAAGAAAAACTCTGACATGTTTTGCTTTTCTTCGGTTATACGTCCATTTAGCTGAGGGGTCATAGTAGGATGGAAGGCCCCCCAGTCGAGGCTTTAAAAACAACTACAGTGTATGCCTAGCAAACAAAAACAAAAACATGAATCGATGAAAGGTTCTGATACTTACCAAACATAATAAATACATTGTAGTCTATACATTCCAAAATCCTTCACATCTTTTGCGCTCGCACAAATCACGGATCGTATCAACAATTGACTGCCGTTGAAAAACGACTATTAAAAACGACTATTGAACGATGACTATTAAACACTCAGCCTCCCTGGCCAGGCCTGGCTAAAACTATGACCAGACTTTTGACCAATGAGATGTAAGCATTAGCTAACATTCTTAGCATGAGTTATATAATAAAAAATATCAGGTAGAGGGCCGATTCTGTAAGTAGCGGTCCCCACACCCCAAGACTTTCAAAACTACTCTCCACAGTAGTTGAGTATCAGAGATATACAGTAGTCACAAATATCAGAGATACAGGGCCGATTCTGAAAGTAGCGGTCCCCATACCCCCAACACTTTCAAAACTATTCCCCATAGTAATTGAATATCAGAGATAGATATAATCACAAATATCAGAGATAGAAGGCCGACTCTGTTAAAGTAATGGTCCCCATACCCCCAAGACTTTCAAAACCACTCTCCACAGTAGTTGAGTATCAGAGATATAGTCACAAATATCAGAGATTAGAGGGCCGATTCGGTTAAAGTAACGGTCCCCATACCCCCAACACTTTCAAAACTACTCTCCACAGTAGTTGAGTATCAGAGATATAGTCACAATTATATACCTCATTTTAAGAATCTTTAATAATCCTGTCTTCTGATTGGTTGAAAGTGCAGTCATAATCTGACCTATGGCCGCCATAGACATTTTTCCCAGTTTTACCGGTCAATAGAACATTTTTACAGTACTTTTTGCCCATGGGCATAGTGCGATCCCCATTTGTTTACGTGCAAGGCTGCTGCGCATGCGCTTTATTTCAGATACCATAATTTGCGGCGCGATTTGGTCGATAATTTTAGACAACTCCGCTGCTTGTGCGTCAACGCGCGTGCGCGCAGCGTAGACAAATTCTTTCGTCGCGCTAGAACGGATCCCAGATTTCTAGTTGAGCGTTAAGCCTGAATTCCGATGACGATGTTGATCTAAACAAGCGATTTAGAGGTCGGCATTTTGCAGTTAACTGTAAGTAGAATGCGATTGTGTTGCCTGTGCTGTGTGGCGAGCATGCATTGTGGCCTGCAGAGCCAGAGGCTTTAACTTTCATGAGATCTAACGATATTTTAGAATCTAACGTTAGATCGTAGACTTCACTTAGGCCTAGACTTAGTTCTCGGTCAAAATTAGACCATGTTTGTTGTTTTTAGATTCGGCATATAAAATATATATTGACTGCTTTTATTTTCGGGACATGGTCGTTTCTAGACTGCTCTCGGGAATCTCCGAATCTGCCATAACCCGCGACCTGCGGTCTTGGGTTATAGCAGATGCGGAGATTCCCTTGACCAGTCTAGAAACGACCATGTCCCTCAAAGCAGTCAATATATCTATAATATCAGAGATAGAAGGCCGATTCTGAAAGTAACGGTCCCCCATTCCCCCAACACTTTCAAAACTACTCTCCACAGTAGTTGAGTATCAGAGATATAGTCACAAATATCAGAGATAGAAGGCCGATTCTGAAAGTAACGGTCCCCCAGTATCCCTACACTTATTAAAATACTCTCTACACAGTAGTCGAGTATCAGAGATATAGTCAAAATATCAGAGTAGAGGGCGATTCTGAAAGTGTGTCCCTCATACCTACACTTTAAAACTACTCTCACAAGGTAGTCGAGTATCAGAGATATAGTCCACTGAAATATCAGAGATAGAGGGCCGATTCTGAAAGTTACGGTCCCCCATACCCCCAACACTTTCAAAACTACTCTCCACAGTAGTTGAGTATCAGAGATAAAGTCACAAATATCAGAGATAGAGGGCCGATTCTGAAAGTAACGGTCCCCATACCCCTAACACTTTCAAAACTACTCTCCACAGTAGTTGAGTATCAGAGATATAGTCACAAATATCAGAGATAGAGGGCCGATTCTGAAAGTTACGGTCCCCCGTACCCCCAACACTTTCAAAACTACTCTCCACAGTAGTTGACTATCAGAGATATAGTCAGAAATATCAGAGATAGAGGGCCGATTCTGAAAGTTACGGCCCCCATACCCCTAACACTTTCAAAACTACTCTCCACAGTAGTTGAGTATCAAAGTCACAAATGTCAGAGATAGAGGGCCGATTCTGAAAGTAACGGTCCCCATACTCCTAACACTTTCAAAACTACTCTCCACAGTAGATGAGTATCAGAGATAAAGTCACAAATATCAGAGATTAGAGGGCCGATTCTGAAAGTAACGGTCCCCATACCCCTAACACTTTCAAAACTACTCTCCACAGTCGTTGAGTATCAGAGATAAAGTCATAAATATAACTGAGGAATGTAAATAAACATACATGTAAGATGAGGATGAGAGGATGATCACAAGATGACCAAGCATAGGTTTAATATACCTGTTCATATTGTAGCTAGATTCCTATAAAAGAATACCCAGAATATCCTTATTATAATTAACTATAGACAGCGCTGGCGCCGAAGGCGACAGCGCTGTAGAAGGGACTTGTTCATTTACGTTGAATATTGATGGGTGACCTTTTTTGAAGGGTCGACCCGGAAGTAGAAAAAATCGCTGTGCTTTTGAACAGCAGCGCATACGGCCCGCTAGAGCCGCCTGCTCTAGCCGCCTAGCTAGCTTGCTAGCAGACGGCGCTCGCGACCGGGGGTCTATATCGCCATGTACCGTACCTGCGATATGAACACAAGTTACGTGTTTGGAACTGATTTTTGCCTTCAAATATCACTCATTGTTATGACAACATAAATATGTGGAAGAACCTATCTGCTCTTGTATTCTTGTAAGTTACATAAATTCAATGCAAGTATCATTTAAAAAAAAATATATTACTTGTGAGAGATTCGGGGTATACCAGCCCCACAACTAATCATCCGTCAGTTCCCGTCGCTTTGCGACGGGGACTGGTCAGTTTAAATTATAATGGTACATGTAGTACAGACTCTTCACCTGTATGATATGAACATTCTGAAAACAAGTATTACATGTCATCCCATGAAAAGAAGATCAGATTGATAAAAGATTTACATGAAATACATGTATGTACAAAAGTATAAATGGGGAAGTTGTTCATGTACATGTATGACATCAAACATCTTGGTTGCCTTGCCAAAAGGAGGGTCTCCATAACATTAATGATCTCAACATTCAAGTGCTAATAACTTCCTCATTTATTTTTTTTACAATATTTCTCAAAATTTATTGATCCTTTTGAGTTTCTGTTTTATCAGTAGGGGGGCTGGTCCAGAAAAGCAGATCGTCTGCATAAACAAGGACATTTGCCAAATTTTGCCGTCTTCAGTAACAAGGTTTGTCTTCGTTTATGAAGACGCATTTTTTCTTTTGGGACCTAAGGGATTAGGATGGCAGTTAAGGAATTTGAGAGTGCTTAAATTAGATTCCTTATCATCAATTACCCCCAATTCACCGTCTACTTTTATGACGTGTCCGTCTTCCCAAGGATATAAAAGAGATGAAGTGTCAATCACTGTGTTGTATATATGGGAAGCATGGAACAGTAGAGCTTCAGTGAGTTGAGTTGGAATCAACTGGAAAGCTATTTTTTGTGTACAGTGTCTTTATAAACGAGGAAGAGTACAGAAATCTGAGACGATCTTTGTATTTGGACTGGCGCCTCTACTGTTTATACAACAAAAGTGGTTCCTTACTGGTTTCATTCTTTAAAGGAAAATGAAACTCTAGAGCTACAACCCCATGGTAACAATCTTTCATATATGACAGTCAAAATAAGCCATCAACCACCAAAAGCTGCGCCGCTCTGTCCAATTAAAAAAGCTAAAAGCTAAAACACCGACGCTCACAAAAAATGGGCGAAAAGATACTATTCGCGACTACTTACAAGACTTTCGCAGATATACACAAAATAGGAAGAAGCATCTTAATGGAGTCGTCCACGATCGACTGCGAAAGCTTGCATTATTCCTTTTAGAGGGTATTTTCACCCCTCTTTATCTTGCTTCGTTTTGTCTGTTTAGCCCGCATGTTTGATTCTGTGTTCAAGAAAGCCGTGCTCTGATGAACTCCCCCAAGCAATTCAAACGGCCTTTGTGAGTTACAATTTCAGCAATTGTCCAATTTATTTTTTTATTGTAACTCTACAGGATATCTCAGTTGTTAGAAATTAATTGGCATTATACTCCAATAAGTTGCCAATCATTGGCATTCAGTCACTCCCATTTCAGGAAAGTTGCAATTTATGACTAAAAATTGTCACATCTTTTGCGAAATGGCCAGTCCAAATTCCGTGCGAGATCTTGAATCAATGATTTAATATTCTTTTTTTAATGTCTTTCAGAACGAAAGACATTTCTGAAGACGAGAGCCAAAACACCTTGCATTAAGCTGAAACAGTCTGGTAAATATTCATTTTTATGATGCCTTCATACTTACGATGATATTAAAGGAAAATGAAAGGCTAGAGCAAAAACCCCTTAATAAGTCGAGCCATACTCCACTTTACTAAATGAAACTTAAATAAGAAATCCGGTGACTATATCCGAAGATATCCAGCTCAAACTTCAACTCGACTTGATTTTGAGATTACCGCGGAAGATGCCATCTTGCCGATATTTGCATATTTCTCCCATGGTCCTCTGCGATATTTGACGTCACTGACGAACAACTCGCGGCACGATCGACGAACAAGCTCAGCTGATCGCCCAGCCAGCCAGCCGCTTTTGTGGTTTGTTTACGTGCAGTCGCCTCGCAAGATGGTTACTGTCAAGCATTTGCTGTCGAATCGCTCCGATAAAGCGCAAATATTAGTTTTTTTCTGTTTTCCCGACCCAAAAAGAGGCCTGAGATATCTGAGAAATAGAAATACTAAGCAAAGTAGTCTGCTGCAATTTTACAATAAAAGAAGCAAAAGGGCACGATCAGAATGATAAAGTTTGAAGTTTCGATGTGCGGTGTACTTGGCGTTTGATGAAAGCAATAGCGCACGTACGCGTCCGTCGAACCAGCCAGTTTACGACCGACCAGAGACAGGACGCCTCCCCGATACCAGCCGGCCGGCGCGACAGGTGGCGGTAGCGACGGTGAAAAAGCAGCTTTGGCTAGCTTCTGAAAATGCGCGACGCATACGCGTCCAGTTATTTGTTGAATTGATATCGTAAATTTAGAGTTGTATTTTATAAGTTGAAATAGAACAAAATAATAATAAGTTAAAACAGATACTATAATATTCAATTATTTCAATATGTCTCTTTTTATAATTTATAACTTATATATTGTTGATTCGGAAAATTAAATCGTTTTAGTGTATGATAATGTACAAAACATGACTTAGTGGGTTGTTCGCAGTGACGTCACAGTTTTGCTCCAGCCCAGCCAACATGGCGACCTCCGCTTAGCGATGTCTAACCCAAGGTAACCCAACTTTGGAGGATGGATTCTCCTCCCTGGAGATCAGATTTG
>CALNVZ010003434.1:16563697-16575399 GCA_940671915.1 Paracentrotus lividus | reverse complement strand
TTTACCAGACTGTTTCAGCTTAATGCAAGGTGTTTTGGCTCTCTCTTCAGACAAAATGTCTTCTGGTTCTGAAAGACATTAAAAAAAAAAAGAATATTAAATCAATGATTCAAGATCTCGCACGGAATTTGGACTGGCCATTTCGCAAAAAGATGGTGACAATTTTTAGTCATCAAATTGCAACTTTCCTGAAATGGGAGTGACTGAATGCCAATGGATTGGCAACTTATTGGAGTATAATGCCCAATTAATTTCATAACAACTGAGATATCCTGTAGAGGTCTACAATAAAACAAAAATTTGGACAATTGCATGAAAATTGTAACTACAAAGCCAGTTTGGAATTGCTTGGGGCGAGTTCATAACACATGGCTTTTCTTGAACACAGAATTCAACATGCGGGACTAAACAGACAAAACGACAGAAGATAAAGAGGGGGAAAATACCTCTAAAAAGAGAATAATGCAGCTTTCGCAGTCGATCGTGGACGACTCCATTAAGATGCTTCTTCCTATTTTGTGTATTATCTGCGAAAGTCTTGTCACAGTAGTCGCAATAGTATCTTTTCCCCATTTTTATGTGAGGTCGGTGTTTTAGCTTTTTAGCTTTTTATAATTGTGGACAGAGCGCATGCGCAGCATGCAAGCGTGATCAATTGTGTATGGAATGCCGCATCGACACGTCTTTTTAATTCAATGAATAGATTTAGGTTGTAACCCCCGTGCATGCTAGCTCGTAGTCTAGTTCTGGACTCTTTAGAGTTTGGTGTTCATAATCGCTAGATGGCGCGTTCCTCACTCAGGCCACTCCCGCCCACACAATCATTTACCCACTCATTCACCTATCACAAAACGGTGTACTTGGTGTTTGACTGATAGGTGAATGAGTGGGTAAATGATTGTGTGGGGGAGAGTGGCCTGAGTGGGGAAACGCGCCCATCTACGGTTATGAACCACAAACTTCTAAAGAGTCCAGAACTAGACTGCTAGCTGCGTAACACGTTGTATTGTGACATGCGGGTATACGGGGGGGGGGGGGGGCTTTCGGGACTCCATTCCCCTGGGTAGGCGCCAAAGGGCGTAAATAATAATGATACCTCAAAGGGGCGCCAAATTACCTTTAAATGGACGCTAAATTTAGCAAAATGTAACCCCCTGTTGAGCCCTCAAATGTAAAAATCGCCCACTAATGTAAAAATGCCCTCAAATGTCACAACACGTCAACCACAAATGTAAAAATTGCCCTCAAATGTCACAACACGTCAACCAGAAATGTAAAAATGCCCTCAAATGTCACAACACGTCAACCACAAATGTAAAAATGCCCTCAAATGTCACAACACGTCAACCACAAATGTAAAAATGACCACTTGTCATAACATGTCGACCACAAATGTAAAAAGTTTTCATTTTAACCACTAATGTCTGAACATGTCAACCGCAAATGTAAAAATTCATTCCACGTATCATAATAATGCGGAATGTTATTAAAGAGAACAAAACATTTTCAATTAATATTACACACATGCATACTTCCATAGATTATGCACACACATGCACACACTCACACACAGGCACATACATACACATGACACGTGACATTTGAGGGCATTTTTACATTTGTGGTTGATGTGTTGTTACATTTGAGGGCATTTTTTACACTAGTGGTTGACGTGTTGAGACATTTGAGGGCATTTGAGGGCATTTTTACATTAGTGGGCGATTTTTACATTTGAGGGCTCAACACCCCCCCCCCCAAAAAAAAAAACCAACAACAACAACAACAAACAAACAAACATACCTGATTTGAGTCGATCGACCCTCTGAAACCTAACAGTTACCCCTACAGCTGAAATATGACCCGAAAATTTTCAACACCTCCCCCTCCGTTGGGTCAGGAAGCCTGGTTGCAGAGGCGGCGGAACCAGGGGGGCAGGGGGGGGGGGCACTGTGACCCCACACTTTTTCATCCACCCTAAAAGTGCCCCTTTTCTTAGCTAATAAAATGCCTTTTTTATAGTAAAAAGGGGCGCTTTTATTACTAAAAAGGGGCATTTTTAATACAAAAAAGTGCCCCTTGTTACTCCATACGTCTCTTCAAACTAAATAGGGTCTATAATGCACAATAAACTTCATTTTTAAGCTCATAATTTTCAACTCACGCATCGCGCTCGAGAATACTAAATAGGGTCAATAATGCACAATAAACTCCATTTTTAAGCTCATAATTTCAACTCGAGCTTCGCGATCGCGATTTAAATAGGTATATGATGCACAATTAACTCAAATTTTTCGGCTCGCGCTTCGCGCTCGCAGATACTAAATAGATTATACAATGCACAATTAATTCAAATTTTCAGCTCGCGCTTCGCCCTCGCGGATGCTAAATATGTTTTATAATGAACAATTATCTTAAAAATTTCGGCTCGCGCTTCGCGCTCGCATACCTTTTGTTTATCATTGATATAAGATAAAAAGCCATTAAAATTATTTAAGGCAAATTTTCTGCCCCCATAGCGGGATACCTTTTTAGGGCCTCTGTCAAAGTGCCCCCTCTTCATTCGTGACCCCCCCCCGCCACTCCCACCAACTCTTCAAATTCGTTCCGCCGCCTCTGCCTGGTTGGGTATAGCGTTTAGCCAAAGCACTCGGCGCTTTTATTTAAATTCCCGAAATGCGCCAAACGAGTCTGAATACATAAGACTATCATTACGCAACTCGCATGATAGTCTTATGTATTCAGACTCGTTTGGCGCATTTTGGGAAATAAAAGCGCCGAGTGCCTTGGCTAAAGGCTAGGTTGGGTGGTAGTTCCACCCAAACCGTGAATATTCAAAATTGAATGACATGCACCGTTAAAACCAACCAACCAACCATCCGGTATGTGCAGACTTGGGCTGATAGATTATTCGTCATTATTTAGTAGTTTGAGTCGGGTTGTGTGTATGTTGCGTATAAAATAGAGCAAAAGCGTATAGCTGAGCTTTTGTGCTGTTGTTTATTGATTCAGGAGGGAGAAACAGTGCCATAATTATGATTCAATTTTGGTAAACATGCTAGTACTATAATTGCTTTAGGCCATTTTAGTAACAATTCAAAAAATCTAGCTATAGGCCTATAATTAAGTAATTATTTTTTTTTAATGATTTTTTTGAAATTTTAATTTCATTAGTCCCTAATGGAATAAACTCCCACAAATTTCCTATTCTTACAATAAAACATCACATTTCCCCTTAATTGAACTTTTTAGGCAGCTGAACTAAGGTGATTAGGTGCTATCATGTAGGTGTATAAATGAAATAAAAGTGAAGATTTAAATTTAGTTTTCAATATACAAAGATTCTTCTCTTTCTTTTTTAGCCCGAAGGGATAAAATAATTACAAATAATTTTGTGAATGTGGTAGAATTACCGTAGTAGAACATGACTAATAGAATGAAAATACTTGAGAAAAATACACAAATAAATATTAAGCAAACATTGTTGGATAACTTATCCAAAGAAGCTCTTTAATTGTTATAAACTATACGATCACATGATATTGAAATTACAAGACCCTCGTAATTGATTACAATTAAAAAATGAAGAAAACAATGACAGCCGAGAACACTTCATGCAGCTCATGTCTCAAAACTCACTTATTATATACAGCAGATAAGTAATAACTAACTTAATTGGATGAGCCTGCGCCTTTTAATGTTTTCAACAGAAATATACCGAAATATAAATGTTTCGGATCATCATCATATCTACTCAACATTTACATTTCTACTCAACATTTACATTTAGAAGGGGTATTAATGCAGGGCAAAGAAGCCCCTTCCGATTAAGTTTAAATCAGAATTTAGGAGATATGTACGTTCCTGATCAGTCAATCTGGGGGGGGGGGGGTTGAAATTGGCCATGCCTCTGGCTCCTCCCTATCTGTCGTAGATATGAATGTGTTAAGAGGAGAGGGGCACACAATGTAGATGAGATTTAGTATCCCCCTTTCAGGTTGTAATAGAGCCATTAGTCGTTTCCTTCTGGGTAAAATAAACAATTCACAAGTTAATAAAAAATTTCAATTTTACGAATCTATGGTTTTATTTTTTAATTTTTTTTTATACTTGATTTCAATGGCGTGTCCCAAAGTAAAAGAAAAACACGGAAGAATCGGCTCAGAATCTCCTTTTTTAAAAATTATTATTCTCATTCTTTTTTTTTCTTTTTTTTTTCTTTCCCTTTCCTTTTTTGCACCCCCTGAAGCTCCGCCCGGGGCACGTGCCCCCTTTCCACCCCCCCCCCAAATACGCCTCAAATGCTGGATCCGATGGGGCCTGCCCCCCCCCTAGCAAAAATTAAAAAAAAATATTAAAAAAAAGGAGAACATTAAAAGAGAAATAATAATAAAATTATAGGGTAAATATATGATGATTTTTGTTGACGGCCAAAGTCTGAAAAAAAAATATCCCCTCCCCCTTATCACTCGGCCAGCGTGACTTAAAAACTTTTTGATGAACTGCTTGATGTTCCTCGCCCGATGTGACGGGAAAAATAATTGGGTGTACCAAAATCTGAAAATCCAATTTTGGCCTCCCCCATTATGAAATCCTGAGTTCGCCACTACATTATACGCCTTATTTTTTAATTATGTAAAAACATTTCCCATTTTGTTACAGACATGCATGGACAAACAATACACAAATACATCTTGTAGTGTATACAGGAATAGTTACAAAAAACAACAAACATATAAATATGTTATCGTTTGAAAACGGATAATCATTAAAATATTAAAGCCAGTACGAACTAACAGCCTTGTATAACACCACCTCAAGTCTTCAACTACTTGATTCTGCCCTGATTCCTAACCCATAAAGCAACATCCTGAGTAGTGTAGTTTAATAATTCAGGCCCATTTATATGAAAATACACCTTTTTACTACTCAATAAATTCACACCCTGATGATTACGTTGCCTAATATCAAAACACTTTAATTTCCCACTAACAAATCAAATTGTAGGTTTACACCATTTTGTAGTTATCTCAAAGGACATTCTTTAAGACTAGCTTTTTATAGCAAACAGTCAATGAAAATGTTGCTCAGTTCGCTCTCGCTTTAATATTTCTATGATCGCAAAATTCGTTTCCAAGCTGCATCTAGAAGTTGAGGTATCAAATATAATTGAAGAGTTTATAAGCCAATGGTAGAATCATTAAAAACGAGTTACGAGTTGACATTGTAAGGTATGAGTATCTTGTTATTCAATTCAATTCAATTCAAAACATCTAATCTTCCAATCATTTTAAAAACAACTGTATTTTGTTAATTCCCTGTCAATCAAAGCAAGCGAGTGTTTCATTTTCCAAAATGTTAGTAAGAACTTTCCCAAAGAGGTACTTGATAACGTGGCTTCAGTAATTGTTAACGATTTGTAAGTTATATGAAAAAAAAATAAAGTTAAAAGTCTGACGCATCTATTATATTTCGGCATTGAATATATAGAGCATTTCGGGAGTACAGAAAGCTATCTCTCCTGATCGAAACTCCTGAAGATAGTACCAATGCCTCTCAGGCTTCACAATCTTGTAGTAAGATATAATGGTTTTGATATGATGTAGGTCCTTGTTGTACACGGCTATATCGACAGAACCTTTATTCATATTGACACACGCGATCAAAATCATATCATCGTGACTATTAGCAGCAAGTAATCGTCCACCTGACTTGGTTAGTTTATGTCTTACAGTGCCATCTGTGTCCGTCATGTGTATGGTACAGCTACCGCCCCCAATAAGCAAGAACTGGTCATAACTTGTGATTTGCCAAGGTGAATTCCCATTGTATGGTATCTCTCTGATAGCCTTCCCACCCTCCAGTGAGAATACCTGGATCTTCTCAGCTTTTATGTAAGCGACATAAATCTGATCATCACTGTCCACATGCAGGCCACCATACCCACCTTCCTCGTAATTCAGAGTTTCAAACCTTACATCCAGTTTCTCCCACTCAGCAGTGTACAGTGTGATGTTGTTTTTAGTATCCCGAACAGCACATCGGCCGTCAGAGAGGAATGATATCTCACTGATCTTAACTTTCTCCAGGACAGTCTGTTGTAGCTGACCATCAACAGAGAACATATGAATTCCTCCTACGTTGCATCCCACAATCATCCTACCGTCTTTCGTAGCGACGATGCAATTCATACTATTCTTAGTAGGCAACGCCACATTCTTCGCGACTTCGTTAGTGATTTTACCAAAACCTAGCTCGTCAACACATGCATCTCTCTCAAAAATAATATATTTCCCCTTTCTGCTCGATTTTCCGGGAAGCTTGACGTCAGGATCATCAAGCTTCAAGGCATCTTGTAATTCTTGGCAGAGTGTATCGTGGGCAGCTAGGGCATCCAGCTCTACCGGTATCTTCGTCCCATTGGCTACAAGGTCTGTTGCAATGTTCATCTGATTGATCAGTTGCTGAGCTTCTTTCTTCATTCTGTCTAGTTCTGCATCTACCTCTGTTGTCCTTCTCATGACTTCAACAATGAGAAGCTCTTTCTTCTCTGTCAAATGTTGGACTAATTCCTCATATGCATCGTTGATATCATCGATACACACCCTCTCCGTAGTGCTCACGAGATCCTTCTGTTCATCTATGAAATCAATGTATTTCTGAATGCGAGAAACCTTTTTGTCCGCTTTTGATTTTAGGTCTTGAACACTTTTCAGATGGTTGCTTTCATAAGCTGATGCCTCGATGACCCGATGTCCTTCGTCCTTGTGCTCCATGATACCACATCTGAAACAGGCAAATCTCCTGCAGTCAGTACAGAAGCACTCCTCATCCTCCCGTGGGTGTTTCCTGCATTTACGAAACCTTCGCACTGATACCTTCCCCGATTCGATGTCACTCATGCCTATAACCTCATGATCACTGAAGCCTTCCCACTGAGCATGCTTGGTTTGGCAGGCAATACAAAGATACTTGCCACAGTCTTGACAGTAGACTACAGCATGGGGCTTTTCTTCAGATTTACAATTAGTACAAACCTGCTGTTTGCGTTCTACGTCTTCTATGAGAGACTTTAAAGCCAGATTGGTCTGTAACTGGCACACATCTTGATCAGGGACCTGAGTATCAGCTCTGCAGACTGGACATCGTACCATCTGTTCGTGGCCATGGTATCCAACGAGGTTGTCTAGGCAAGCCTTACAGAAGGTGTGGGAGCAAGACAGGATCTTTGGGTCTTTGAAGATGTTCAGACATACAGGACACTCCAGACTTTGAGCTATGGTATTCTTCAGGTCATCGGCCATATTGAAAAATCTATTGTATAAAAGAAATAAAAACAGATAGATTAATATTTATTCATGACTTTACTAAATGCAGTTATTAATTCACCCAATAACTCTATGATCGTTTAACACGTAAGCAATATAATTTTAGAATAAGGATTATGGTCAACATCAACATGTTTTCACCGAAAGACCCATAGACTTAGAGTAAATAATGCCAACAATATTGGCCATCAATTCACATCAATTCTTTGCTCCATAATCGACAGACCATTACTGAGGGGAAGAAAAATTGGGAGGGACGCCAAATTTAACTTAAAATTAATATTATGAGCTCCGTATTGATCTTAAAATTAGGAAGCGCCAAATTGGTTTCAAAGTTGGGGTGCCAAATTGACCTGAAGCTTATGGGGTACCAATTTGATCTTAAATTTAGGGGCGCCAAATTGACATGCCTTAAACTTCCTTGCCCTTTGGTCACCATACACTGTAAAAAAAAAAAATAATAATAAATAAATTTTTAAAAAATGCTGCGTATAATTTTACAGCAAATCTGATGGCAGCAGAGTCACCATCGATTCTGATGTAAAAATACAGCAAATTCTGTTATTTTTTCCTATACACATTACCGGGAGCGATTTAAAAAAAAGTCATCAGAATTGCTGTATTTACTTAGAACGGAGCAAATGTGTATTTTTATTTCTGTAAAACTACATATTTTTTTTTACAGTGTAGGCTTATACAGAGTAAAAAAAATATTGCTCGCGCTTTTGCTCACGTTATCATTTTGCAAATGAGTATCTGGATATAGCAACATATGGCGTTTCATTTCGAGTCGATCAATAAAAACTTTAAATATTTTTTGTATTTCTCCAAGAATATTATATATTTCACTCTGAAGCAACATCTTAAATACAAATCTAAATACACATTTTGTCATTCTGAAAAATATTCACGTTTTTTATTGGTGAGCCATTTTATCTGGTGGACTTGCGTTGCTTTTTTTAATCATTTGGACTTGGGATGGACGCCTTGCATTTTTTTTAAAACAAAAGTATAAAGTTGTTAATATGTACTATTTCTAATTAATTTCAAATAAAACAACGAAGTACAAACATTTTTTATCTGGTTCCAATATATTAAAACGTTTTCCATCCATTTCGCTTATTCCTTTAGTTATAAAATCTAGTACTTTTTTCCCCTATTAAATGAGATTGCTCATCAGGGGCCGCGGGCATTAGCCCCCCCCCATTTTTTTCAAGCAAACGTGTACAAAAATGCAAATTTTATTTTGTGATTTTACCTTGTCAGCCCCCCCCCTCCCCACTTTGGCTCAGCTCCTCCACTTTCAAAAACGCTCCGCGGCCCCTGCGTATTATCATACTATATACATAACCAGCCCTACCTAGTTTGTATTCTGAAATAAATATCATTATGTAACTTGGATTTCTTTAATTGCTATATTGTTATTATGCTGTATGGAAAGTTGAAACCCTCAAACCGTGCTTAAAATTTTATGCTTTCTAGGCATTACATTTACGAAATGAATATATTCGTTACCGCGTTGCGCTCGCATTTCTTTCTTTTAAACGTGGTAATACAATATTCACGAGGGCTATTTTTGAATAAACAAAAGTGGGCCTCGAGTATCTTGTTTTCAGTTTATATTATAAAAGAAACAAAAACAAACCAACACAAAAAGACACAAATTGATTCATCAATTTTAGACGTAAAGTTAGAATGTTTTGGTCTGGTGAGGCGCGTCATGTTTCAAAAAGTACACAGGGGTGGAGTGACGCTGCCCCTTCGGGGTGTGAAATATTGGATACAGTCTATGTCTACGATAATTAAAAAAAAATGGAAGCAGAAGTGGAGAGTCTCAAGGAAGGAAAATCAACAGGTGTGGACAACGTAGCCTGTTAAAACTGCTGAAATATTAAAAACGGAAGGAAATTAATCACGGAAGCCCACACAAAACTCTTTAAAAAAAAAAAAAAAACTTTCTGGAACACCATGAATAAGCGAAATTGCCAAATGATCTTGTCACAATCAATTAGCTTCTTGACATGCATTACAATGGCTGAAACAGTCAATGCAACATTTACAGAACCCATCCAAAGTATTAGGCCTACAACTTACCACATTCGTGGACGTGTTTTACGAAAGAAGGGAATCAAAACTTGTTGCGCAGCTCCATCATCATAATTATTCCCGAAATTTGAAAACGATATGTCACTTGAGTCCTGGTTCAAAATCAAGGGCAATAACAGACGTCCGCTATTAAAGTTTGTTGGTTTTATTGCTTTTTTGCAATAATTAGGTTATTGCTTCATTTGCTTCATTTGAATGAAAATGGCTACCAAACGGTTCCACTCTCATACAATTTCGCTATATCGATCTCCATTTTCTATCTTATGATCTAATCTCCTAAACCAAATTGCCGTGCACGATTATGAAGTGTTGTAGAAAATGTACTCTATCCTATCGTGGTGTAGTTTTTATATCTATTTTAGGCGCTGGGTATTTCCAGTAACCTTTGACACAAACTGTGAAGCGAAAAATGTAGCCTTGTGCGAACGATTTATCCGTATATTTATTATTCGCATGTCAAACTCGACTTTGAACTGAGATAATTGAGAAGTGACAATTATTACAAAGAGATGCTATAGGGCATGTGTAGGTTGTGTGGGTATATTATACGTCCAATGCTATTTCGTTCAATGACCATGTGGTCTAATGCTATTCAGTCCAATTTCATCCAATAGCCAGTTGGGCCAATAGCCACATACCCATTTCTTCTAAGAGCCATGTCGTCCAGTAACCATGTGTTCTAATATTATTTGGTCCAATAGTCATGTTCCAATAGCTAGTTGGGCCAATAGCCATTTTGTCTAAGAACCATATGTTCTAATAGCCACAGTTGGCAGTTTTGATCCAATAACTAGTTGAATGATGTCCCTTTTATTTGGTCCAATTCCCGGTTTGATAATATTTTGTATAATGGCAATGGCGTTGTAATAACCGGGGCACACGCCTCTGCTCATGCCTCTCATACAACCTCCCCCCCCCCTCCGAAGACATCCACTCCTTTTCTGAAGACTATACTAACTTTCCCTGATGATATAATGTACAACAATTTTCTCTTGTTATCTCAAAATTCACAATTTAATTCCATTTATTGTCATAAAATGATTTCTCTCTTGCCATTTGTTTCAAATGCAAAACAAAAAACAACAAAACAACGGTTACAATTCCATGGATTTCAAACAAATAAATAAATCAGATATTTCCAAACTAAATAATTCCTTGTCCCAATTACTTCGCAAACTGACTCCGAAATTAGGACCTACCCTTTCGCAGGAGAGAGAAAGAGAGAGTAATGAACTTATAAAGAAAAAACGCAATTAAAAACGAAACGAGACCAAAAAATACAGTTAATCGAAAATATAAGATGTTATATTTACCCCTCTCCAATAATGATGATAATAAAACGTGAGATTAATTATTTCCACTTAGTGATCTGGAAATAGAAAGAGTAATATTACCTAAAACTAACTTATAAGGCATATTATTTATTTAGTTATTGGACCAAGTGGGAATTGGATCAAATGGGTATTGGACTGAGTGGCAATTAGACCAACTGTTAATAAGGCCAACTTAACTGGCTATTGGACAAAATAAATGACCTATTTGACGAAATGGTTATTAGACGAAGTGGCTGTTAGACGAAGTGGCTGTTACCTCTTAGACAAATTGGCTTTTAAAACGAAATGGATAATGCCCCCTACTGGCTATTAGATGGAATGTCTATTGGACGGAATGGTTATTAGACGAAGTGGCAATTGGCCTATGGACGAAATGTCATTAGTCGACATGGTCACTGGATGAAATTGGCATTGGACGTAGTGACAATTATTTACCCATGCATCGGTAGGTTTCCGTTTTATTTTATTAAATTTTTGTTTGTTTTTACTATATTATGTATCATAAAGAAACCGCTGAATAAGGATTATGAATAATAAATATGAAGCGCTAAGTAGGCCTAAGAATAATTCTAGTCAATACTCTTTATGCACTCACTGTTGATATTGCTGCAGCACTCGCCAGGAACATTTGCCACAGAGTTAAAGTCCTTTTGTATCGTGAATCCTTGCAGTATCTGCGGTGCAATTCACGATACAAAGAAGAAAACCACTAAACATCATGTCAAATTTCACTGATTGCTATACTCAGACCAACAGCCCAAAGCAAACAAGCACAACGTAGTAGGGGAGACCTGGGGCAATTGTAACAGTTTTTTCCAAATTTGACCTATCAGCTTTATTGAAGCTAAATACTTGCTTAAAACTACATATCCACGAACGGTTAAATCTGCTAACACTATCCAGTCATGAGGAGCGATTAAATGCGCATGTTCTCTAC
>CALNVZ010003434.1:16520968-16549004 GCA_940671915.1 Paracentrotus lividus | reverse complement strand
TTTACCAGTCACGCTTTTTAATTCAACCCCTCACTTAGACAAGAAACCATTTTTTTAAAACCTAGATTTAAGACCAATAGCAACCCTACAACTCAAAAGCGTGTCATGGGATAGCACCAAGGGGGCTTTGGTAAGCCAAAAAATGTTGCCAGAATGGTTATTGTGGTGGATGAAGTACTTTTTTTTAATTATTCAATACCCGGTCATGGTTTAAGAAAAATCCAATATAAACAAATAAATAAATAAATAAATAAACATCAAAATTATTTATGTCGCTGGATCAATGAAAAAATCCAACCTTTTTGACCAACAGTGTAGTTAAAAATGTAATGTTTTCTATCTCAAGAAAAACAAACCACTATAACCACCCTAATATTGTATGAGTGTAGATGTAGTGTAAAGAGATAGGTAGGGGACATTTGGCCCGACCCTTCGTCCTGATTAGGTTGAGAATTAAAAAAAGCATATTTCATCTACACTGTCCGTCATCAAGGTGGAATTTTTTTTGCCGCTTACTCGACATGATTTTGCTCTGACTTTAATTTCTTGAATATGTTTTCCCTGCTTTTACTTTTTGGGACCCTGGCTATATCTTGGACATTCTCCCAACCCTTCACGTGACCTTTTTCCAAAAAATTTTTGTCAACCCCCGTGATGCCCATTTTGTCATTTTTTTCATTTTGGGCCCCTTTTTGTTTCCCGGCCAATCAAGCCCCCCCCCCCTCAGTCCTACCCCGGGAAACGCGACTGAGGACTGTTTATATTTGTTCTTTAAGTTAAATCTATATTTCGGGACAGGCTTAGTCTCTTGTCTAGGGAGGGGTTGAAGTAAAAAACGAGATTGGTGAAAATTCGGAATATTTTATTCCATCTTTATGCTGAAACAAAAGAATTAAAACCACCTTTAGCCCTAAATATCATAATTTTCCCCTTACATTTGTTTAGCTTGATGACAAGCCTGTAAATAGTCATTATTGATAATATTATTGATTATGTTTGGTTGAGCTTTTACAATACAATTAGGGCAGATAGAAATTTCCATGGTGAAAAATGAATACAAGGAATGTTGAACCCCAATCAAAATAAATTTGACCCCCCCCCTAGACAAAAGAGTCAAGCCTGTAATCATAATCTAGATAATTTAAAGACAATAACAAATCTCCACCTCAGACGTGTTCCTTGGGGTAGGACTGAAGGTGCCTTGGTGGTCGCGTGAACAAAAAGGGCCCCAAAAAAAGAAAAATGACGATAATGGCCATCTTCTGGGGGTGACAAACTTAAGAAAAAATCTCCGGGAAGGGCGAGGGAGCGTCCAAGATATACAAGGATCCCAGAAAGTGAAGGCGGGTGACAAAAACATTCAAGAAATTAATAACGGAGCAACATAATGTCGCTTGAGCCAGAAAATTGAACAAACCGTCCATTTATTTGTTCATCTTGATTTTAAAAAGCGCAAG
Source organism: Paracentrotus lividus (assembly GCA_940671915.1). Taxonomy (NCBI): domain Eukaryota; kingdom Metazoa; phylum Echinodermata; class Echinoidea; order Camarodonta; family Echinidae; genus Paracentrotus; species Paracentrotus lividus. The sequence continues at coordinate 16,547,547 of CALNVZ010003434.1, read as the reverse complement.
CTGATTTTTTTCACCATCAATTTATTTGAATAAATTAAGTGCTCAAAAAAAATCATAATTATGAGGGGTTAAACCTCAGGATCATATAGGAAAAACAGAACAAAAGGAAACAAACTGTTTAGCAGTTATCAGAATGCATTGACTGTTCAACACTTTTAACATGCCTAACAATGAATAATATCAATGAATAAACAATTTTGTGCCCATAAAAGAGATAAACAAAGCTTCCCCACAACCTCCCACCCCCCCCTCCAAAAAAAAAAAAGGGAAAAATGTATTGCACAATGTTATGTTTGCAAACGACCTGGCGTCTATTATAAACTTTTTGAGTTCAGATCTCAATTCTCAATAATGTTTAGTTTCTTTTTCCTATTTTCATCTTCCAGTCTCTCTCCTTATATTATACATTCGTTATCTCTTTCTCCTCTCTCACCTTCTCTCTCGTCTCTCTCTCTTCTGTCTGTTTCTTGTTGCTGTTTTTCATTCTCTTTTTACCTCTCTTTCCTTTTGTCTACCTATTCTCCCCATCTGTGTTTCTCTCGTTTCCCTTATTCTTTCCCGTGGTCCAAGGCTTTTGGTTTATACCTATTCCTAGATACACATAATAATTTTTTCTTAACCAAAATATGAAGGTTTGTTTCTTAAATTATAATAATACCACTTGACGAAATCTTCTAAACATACTTCATGGCATGATAGAGTATTACTAATAATAGTTACATTTATGTATCACTTTATACATGTATCCTACTCGTGTTTATAAGGGCTTTTAATGTTAACTAACTATTACCAGGCTTAGTGAGGCGACTCTGAAGGCGCTCGCAGCATTCAAGTATTATTGATAATATACCATCATATAATATAGCTAATTCCCAAATGAAATAAAGATAAGAGACCACATTATTATTGAATTACATGTCGATTGATTATCCCATAATCTCTTCTCCGACATAATAGGAATATTTTATATCATTATTATTTTTTTAACAATTTATTCGAGGAGGAAAAAAATATCGATGCATTCAAAGATATTGATTAAAAATGAAAAGAATAGGAATAAACCATAATAATAAAAAAAAAAAACTTCCCGAGATAGATTAGACGCGTTTGGACGACCAGAGAACGACGAGGGAACGAATAGAGAACGACAAGGGAACGAACATCCAACGCACATAACGTTCACACTGCTAATGCCCAGCGCATACAGAACCTATTGATAAGTGCGTTGTTACGCGCTAGAAAACACTCAAAACTGTGAACGTGTAATAAATTATGAATTTATCTCAGCGTACATTCGCGTTCAGACAACGATTAATTGCGTGTTGTTAACGAGTAGCAACGTTTTCGAGCGTACACACCAAATTCCAAGAACGCTGGTCAAACGTTAGCTCAACATGCCGTAGTGTGAGGGCACCTTTAAGACCGTTCTGCAATAATTTCAATAACATGGTAAGAAATCGTTCAATGTGATAGTAGTATTTAATAAGCGAACAGATCAGCTCTAATTAATGGTTGGCAATTAAAATTGCCAACCATTAATTGTTACAATTAGAGAAATCAAACACATTTTTGAAAAATATTTTTAAAATAAAGGTCATTGGTTTGAAAAGAACGTGTACATTTGACCGAATTATTTCTGGATTAAGATGAAACAACGTTCGTATACAGTCCTCAATACGTCCATCACGTCTTTGCTTCGTCTGCAGTCCGTTTGTATCTAGTTAAGATCGGGTGAAAATGACCGTTTCCACGAAGCAGAGCCCGTCTGAAGCAATCTAAACCCGTCCCCAGTTAGTTGCAATCCGTATTTATTTAGTTCCAACTCGTTTCCAATGCGTTTCGTCTTGACCTAACTAGTTCTGGGTCGTTTTTAATCCGTCAAAATCCGTTCTCACTCGTTCTTACCCGACCAAACGGCCTCCAGAAAGTTCTTCTCGTTCTTACTACGTCATTATCCGTGGCTAGAACGTGCTGAACGTAAATGCGCGCCCGTTCTGCTCTAAAAACCTAGCCCGTTTTTGCCAGACCTCATGCGTCTTTGTAACTTCAAGCTGATAATGAATATGCAATGCTCGTTTGTAAGACGTCCTAGCACATCCTTAGAACGATTGAAGTACGGCAATTTCGTTTGCAGTAGATCCATCTCGTTTCAAGTACGTTTCCACTCCGTTAAATTTTAGGACGACATGGGCGCCCAATTTTTTTGAACCCTTTTTTGAAAATCCGACCGAGCTAGTCCATGAAGTTCGTAAACAGATCGTAACAAGTATTAACTACGTCCACTCAGTTTACACACAGACTATGCCCGTTCGGCAAAATTTGCAAGGACGTAGTAGGAACGAGCTCAGTGTGACGGGGGTATAAAAGGTTTTTGTAATGCAGCTTTCATACTCAGGTAGTTCTCAAACCGTCCTTGCTAGTTCCTTAAAGCTGGGATGTAGTTTTGGGAAATCTAAAAATATAATCTTTCAAATTTTAAATATTCTTTGGATTAGAATGAATGATTATATGATAAAACACATAATATCATTTGAAAAAGAGATATAAGTATCATTACAAATGTGCTTAATATGACTATTGCATTTTTAGATTCACCAAAACTATATCACAGCTTTAAGGAACGAGCAATGACGGATTGAGAACTAGACACCAATGTGACTCTAGCATTATACACTGTAGGCGAGAGAGACCAAGAATCTCTGTGTTGACCACTGCATATTGCGAGACAAATGAATACCCTTTAGTAATTAATGTTCTATTTCTTCACTTGGGAGGGTCCCGGGTTCGAGACCCAAGTTGAGGGGAAATGGTTGCTTATCTACAAGTATTTTCATGAATTATCATTCGAAAAAAAGTATACATTGTTTATAAATTATAAAAATGTTAAGTACTGTTTATAGCATAATCCTGAATTTCTCGTACACAAATACACCCTCAACACCAAGTACTGTTAATATAATAGCATGAAGAAAAAAAATCATTCTGTGTCTACCCTTAAAAAGGTGAAAGATCTTCACGTCTCATCTATACAGTTGAAGAATCGTTATCTGAAACAATTATTATATTGTCAAATTCTTTCTCGACTCCTCTGTCTAGTTTATTATAGTCGTTGACCTCAGTGAGGTTATCATTGTCGGTATCGTCCACACCATCTCCTATGTTCACCTGCAGATAACCGTCATTCGATGTGGTGATTGAGTTGCCGTTGTGTGGCTTGACGGATAACTGTGGCACAAGTTTGTCGTATTCGTTGCCATTTATGTCTCCTGTTTTCTTCACCGGCAAACTCAAATGACGATTCAGTTTGTCGTAACTGTTAACTCTTTCCCTGACTGTAAAGTCCTTTGCGACAATATCTTTAGGTTTCGTTGGGCTCAAGGGCTTAGAATCTATTTCGTCACGAGGACCTTTCCCTTGGTCAGATGACAAAGCTTTATCTTTGTTAGTTTGGTTATCATTACCATGGTTACGGAAGGATGCACGAGCAGTTCCTCCTCCTTGAAGGTTGTCTACTTTAAAGTAATACGGGTTGGCATCATCGTCCTTGCTTGTCCTACTCTTGTTAGACCTATCCGCGTTTTGGTTCGAGTTGTTACTCGTTGCATTACCATGGTTACCAACCACGACCAGATCGTAAGCTTCATCCGGGTCTGTCGGATCAAGCGCGGGTCGACCCCCTGGTCGAACTCCAGTTCGAACACCGGTGTTGCTTCGAGAACCTGCTTCGAGCTTGAAGTAGTAATCACTAGAGTTTTCTTCCGAGCACGTCGAAGGCGGCATGAGCTCATCATAAGCCACCGAGTCCTCGAGGGATGGTGGCCCCTGATTGAGACCCTGGTAGTGATGGGGTAATGACTGACCCTTTAGATTGGAGTAGGGGTCCGAGTGCTTGCCAGCGCCGGGCTTGGACGATTCTTTGGCCACTTTGGCCGCATGATCAGCTCGGAGTTTCCGAGGCAAGGACGGGTTTTCGTAAGGATGATCACTTTTGTCTGGAAAATAAGAAAAGGGGAAAATGTTTTGTATATGAAATCGTAGTAGGCTTTAGTATCGTAAAATAAAATGAATATAAAATGTTGTTTCATATGATTTTGTTTGCTTTTTGTATTTAAGGTTTTATTAGTAACCTTTCAAAAATATCATAATTACATTTTCTATACACAGTTCTAAAAAGAAATTACTCCCATTCAAAAGGAAATGGATAGCTTCACAAACTTCAATAAATGAACATGAAAAAACTCTTCAATAAAAAAAATAATAATTGTCCTTAATGTTAACCTAACCAAAATACTTTTTGTATTGATAAACCACAGTATGACCGCATTGTAAGTAGGTTTGTTTTTGTCTGTATGTTCCGTGTTTTTTTTTTCATATAAGAGGCTAATATTACAAGTCAGTATCCTATAATGTCAGAGGAAGTTTCATCGTATCTATTCCGGAAATTAAATGTTAAGACAGGATATCCTCTTCTATGATTTTGCTATTTATGCTTATTAATTCAGGTCGACAACCCGATTCAAGCGTTCTCACCAATTTAATTCTGAAAGAGTGATAACATTAGAGGAGAAAGTCAGTCACCGATTTAAAACGGATAAAAGGGGCCGCGGGGGCTAGGAGGCTGCAACCCCCCCCTTTCAGCAAATGTATACAAAAACGCGAAAATGACCATAGATTTGTGATTTTTAACCAGGGGGCATTTCATGAAAGGACTTGTCGGACGTTTTATCCGACAAACTGTTAAAAGCTACTGAAATGCTTGCATCTGATTGGCTGAGAGCAAATTTGTCGGATAAAATGTCCGACAAATACTTTGATGAAATCCCCCCCCCCTGTTCTGCCTCCCCCTCCTGCATCCACTTTCGGCTCAGCCCCTCCACTTTCAAAAACGTTCCGCAGCCCCTGGATTATGATGCTTGTTGTATAATTATACTTTCTCGGTTTGATCATTTCAGAAATGGTACTCTTTTTCTTGAAACAATAATAGTGATGTAGGGATTCGATTTGACCCCAAATATTAATACTTAGACCTCTTATACCCAAAATCAAGCTAGCCTGCCACCCTACCATCCCCACCACCACCGCTACCACAACTACTATACTACTAACTTCCACTACCAGTACCACCACCAACAACTTTCATCATCATTGTTGCCTATTATAAGGTTATATAGAAAACTAGCCACGATAAACTATCATATCATACCTGATCGCATTGTACTGGATCCATGGCCGCTTTTAGGTCTTTTAGCATCAGTTCTGAAAGTTGTAATGAAATTGATACTGTTTATTAAAGAGGGAATACAAATATTGGCTAGTTCCTTAATATAGGTTTTCCCGGCCAATTTCATAAATTTACCATATGTTTTCATTACATGTGTTTTCAAATTCGTGTGTTTTGGTGCCGCAGACTGACTTTAGTCAAACAAATTCGTGTTCATGCTCTCAAGTTCATTTCTAGGCACCCAAATTAATGATTACAAAGTTTAAATTCGCATATAGGCACTCAGTTTCATGATTAATGTATTCAAATTAGTGTGACAGCAAGGTAAGCTCTTTAAAAAACACTTTTAATTTCGTTATCAAGTGATCGATTTCCATGATTCAAAATTCAATTCCGTTATACATGTACAGATACATTTAATAAGGATAGGCAATCTTGACCACTTTATCATTAAAAGTGATTTTACTTTCATCATTATAGTGATCATCACCTCTCTTTTATACCAAATTATTTTATCCTCAAAATAAATAATCGCCATTTTCCTATGATCATTGCATTGTATTCGTGAACATAATTTTCCACCATCATGATTCTAATGTTTATCTTTATTTTCATCGTTATAATCGCAATGTTTTTATGAGCTTCATTCTCCATCTTAGTTCGCAATTAACAATTTAAAAAAAAAAACACAGATTATCATGACCTTTTCCAAATTAATTATATGTTCTAACGTTCAATTTGAAATACCGCTTGAGCAATGTCAATTCTAATGAGTACCTTACATGTTTAATTTGAATGATTCTATCATGAACTTGTTTGTCTAAACACGAATTTGAATATTACGGAATTAGATGGCGACATGATTAAAACGAATTTGAATAAACATTGCCGAAAGGATATGCTTATTATGTGAACAAGAATGCACAAATACGAAATCGGTCACCATAATCATTAATTTGGATGACTTAATACGATTTTGAATGACGATATTTCCATGCATCAGCGTAATTTACCGAAAATGACTGTCTCTATCATGAAATTAACTGACAAAACAATTAAATTGGCCGGGAAAACCTATATTAGAATGCACTGCAGCGGTAGATCCCGATTTTGAATATGGGGGGGGGGGGTTGTACCGTGCAAATTTGAAAAAAAAAATGGTAGTGACGGGGACAGAATTTACTGATATTATCATCAAAGCTCATTGCGTGATTTTCAACAAATAAATGGGTCGCATGCCTTTTGCGCCCCTTTATACCCCACGTTTATTTATTTTTTCTTTATTTTTTCTTTATTTTTTTTTTTTTAGAGAATATATGAGCAATGAAATGCGGTATTTCCTAATACAATGGGAAAATATAATATTCAAAGAGCATGAATACCCGTCGTACAAGTATTGCATGATTATAATTACTGTGACCTATGACAGATTACAATAAATTGTTTATGAGAAGCGTTGTGTTTATATTTCAAGGTTTTATATCTTTCCATTTGTTTGTTTTCTTTGTAATTGTTTGCATATTCATTGGGTGATCTTATCATCCTGATGATAAAGCTATTATATTTTCATATTTCAAGGTTGTTTACATAATATTGATGTTTGTTTATATTGCTTTCATTTGTTTATTTATTGTTCGTTTATCCAAATAACACAATCATAACAATATTGACGTTGTGTTACGCTCAAAAGTCAGCTATATTCACGGCAAAATATATATATATATATTAGAAATTATACATTGTAGTAAAACACTCAAATTAGCCAACATTCATGAATATCACACAATTTCTCACACATAATGTGTTGTCGTTTGTTTTTTTTTTTTCATGCAGAGCAATATGAGACTACCTTCAGCAATATTAAGCAAAAATTTCTTTGCCGTTCTCATTAAATATCTCATTAAACTCTGGTTTCATAATTATCGTTTTAAGATACTATGAAGATTGATTAGTAATAATAAAAAAAAACCGTATCAGGAAAATTACCCCCGGACAATTACCCCTAGGACAACTACCCCGAGTAATAAGGTTAGGGTTAGATGATAGATTTTCAGTGCGGGTAGTTGTCCGGGGTCAGTGTCCAGAGGTATTTGTTCTAGAACAAACAAAAAATATTGCTAGGGATCGACCTTGTGGGATGCCAGCTAGCTCACGATTGATCATAATGTTGGGCTAGTTTTTTATTAACCACTTGCTTTCTTAAGTTTAAATTTGTAATCATTTTTATGCTATATGGATTTGGTATTTTAGGATGCAATACATCTCTAATAGCCGCCGATAATACATCATAATTTTTTGACTTACTTCTTTTGAAGATCAGCTTGATTTCTCTCACACGCGCAGCTTTCTCGTTAGTCCTGAACCAAAGAACCAGGAGCTCGTGATCTACTACAGCTATAGATGAAACGAGCAACCACTGTAAACTGGCAATAACATACAAAGCCGAATCCATGCCAGGAGGAGGCTTCGTGCAAACCAACGGGTCAGTAAGGGATTGTTTCGGAAGAAAAAACGAAAAATACTGACAGAATCACTTATATATAAATCAGAATGATTCACTCAGAATATTTTTGAGCTCACTTCTCATATCAGTTCGTCAATTATTCAATCAGTGAAAGAAGAGATTAGGTCTATACCTTTTGTATAAGTGTTTAGCTGTTTCATTTTGTGTAAGGCGTAATGCAACAGCGCTATAAAACATTGAACATGCGAAGAGAAACCCAAGAGATTCGAAATGCTAATCACACCATCTTCGGATAGTGACATAAGGGACATCATTACAAGTAACATGCCGTAAAGTACTTTCCCTGATCAGATATTAATAGGGCAGTGAAAAGTATCTGTACAAAAACGCAATACCCTCTGCAAATTATTTCTAGTTTAATTTTCCTATTTAGTCTCTAAACTAAATCAATGGTATTTTACTGAAAGCGTGCTCTCATAATCGGTATAATTATTATATTAAATAGTAATCAGTCCTGTTATCATGGATACCATAGGATACTGTCTTGTATCTGAATATAACAATAAGCAAACCCAAGATAACTTTATATCAATTGATGCCCGTGCCATTAACAATTAAAGGTAAAGATTGAAGTAGTTGGGAAAACTTACCTCCTGGAATTCGGTACATGAGTGAAGAAGATAATTTCACTCGTGACGTCATCCATTATGTCGGCATGGTAATGTCATCTAGTTCAAGATTTTTGGACCAGATGACGACCAACTGACGACTCCTTGATTGAGAAGATGATATCAGTCAATCTGCGTTCATCACAATCCAGATACAACAATGATTATTTAATTACAAGTAATAATGCACCAGATTCAATAACTTGATACTAATAGATATACACCGCGTATCACGATACTCGGCTCTGATGGGTCAAAAACTGCCAGCATGAACTTTGTAAACGCTATCGCTAGGAAATTTTGGATACATCTAAACCAATTCCATCAAAGCACTGATCAATTGTATTGGATAATTATTTAGATATTATTACACATTATGGAAATGTTGTTTTTGTTGCTTTTCTTTTATATCTGCTTTTAATTGATTATATTGGCCAACTCATTCAACAATCAGAAATTATAGGACATATACTGTAACAGTGAGTGTTTGTAATTTGTACATTAGATATTGTTGTTTGTAAAATGTTATTTCGAATAGTATCAATAGACTAATGTTGCCGAGAATCTAATTAACAGCTTGCGTTGCCTGAAAGATAATACACCACATTGAATTATTTTGGGGACTCTTCTCATTTTCCTGGAATGTCAACTCCTCATGATGACTCATCATATTGAGAGCATTTTGGGCGAAAACGTACGGCACACTCGAGCAATTGTTGTATATGGTCGATTCCAAGGAATAGTGTACAACGGCAAAAAAGTTGAGTCCAAATTTAGAACCTCTTTTGATGATTTAGTCCTTTGACCCACTTAAAGTCAACATATCAACCTAATCCGTGGTGAGTAAAATTGCCAACGCTTAATCTCCCAAATGACTATAGTTAGGCAGAGGCGTAAAGTAAGAAATATTTTTTGGCATGTTTACTATGAATATCACGTACCTCTAAATTTGAATCACAGTCAGAATTTTGCCTACCTAATAAACATTCTTCCTGTCCATAATATGCATTCCATTCAATGCGAATAGGATTGCGCTTACTACCATTATTTAGTTATATATAAAATTTCCGAGTAAAGCAGCTCGCAGAGGCTTGGGTGTCTCCTCAACTCCATATTTTCACCTAGTTGATTGAACATTATATTGCCTTTATTCAATATTAAAGTCACTTGATGGATAGATTAGAACAATTAGTGTTTGAAGAAAATGGGGTTTGTCAGCTTGTCATTGATTTCAATCTTGAACACGACGCTAATTATAAGATATGTCATATTTTACAAGGAAAGAAATGAATGCCTCAATTCAAAACGCTAATAAAAAAATTGGAATCCGCCCATTACTTTTGTTTATAGAAGAGGTTTCGTAGGTAACGTAGGTATAACTGGCTTATATGTATATTTTAAACTATTTGTTTGAAACCGATTGATATAATAATCTTGTAGGGGTATTAAACTAACTGTTTCTTGTGAAAAATATCTTTCTCAGCCAATTATGGGAACATACTGCCAAGTATTAGGGAAACACTAACTTTTAACCAAAAACGTCAATATTTGAGTCCTGTTTATCGTATGTTTAAGATTAGCTGGTACTAGTAAGTGTAATGTATTTTTCTCAACATTGTGCTTGATAACAAGCATAAAAACTACATGTGCAATTGTATATACATATGATTGTGTGTGATTTATATTTGGAAATATTAGTTTTTATTCTTGAAATGTATATTCATATAAAATATCTGCAATGTATCAATGTTAGCCCAATTAGACCAGTTCATGCCTGAGAAGTTTCTTTTTATCATTATTATATTCATTCCTCAGACAGCTATTGTGATTACTCCGGCCAGTGAGCCTTTTAAACTTGACTTTATAACAATGACTTATTAGTAAATGTGCACTCTTCTATGTAGCCTTGGTATGCACTTTTAGCTTCAGCAAGAAAGCCTGTCAGTATGTTTTATCGCCATTAGCAGAACATGTCATAGTTTTTGTACAGTGCAGTATACATCTTAACGAACATTCGATCCATACCAGCTTCATAGTTCAAAGCCTGCAATTGGTAAGAATATTTCATATTTCAGTTCTTTTAATTTGTATATAGTGATTTTATGAATAGAACCTTTGTGGTAATAAATATGCATTTGTAAACTTGACTTTGATAATCGTTTCTTGTTCAGAATTATAACTCATTTATTAGTAAATCGTAAAATGGAATCTGTTTCGAAAGGATGATATAACAGCATTATAGTTGCATATTTTCTAATTATATCTTTTTAATCTTTTATAAATTGATCGATTCTTATCTTTTGAATACTTCGATGAGTGTCTTTTAATTGGTTTCTGTATCATATAATATGTACTTGAAGTAACAAAAAGAGTCTAGCTTTTGTTGACCATTATTATCACAATTCTTATAGTTACAATAATGTCACATTTATGATATATCGTTTTCTTTGTCAACTCGATCGAATAGTATTTTAAGAAGTTGTTTTATTTTTTCTTTTGTATTACAGCATTTTATCTACATATCGACGCAACCACACTACTCGAAAAGAATGTGATATAGAATCGAATAAATGGTTTCGCAAACGAATAAATTATGTTGGAGTACCTTTGTCCTTCTCGACTCGAACTGTAACTCCTCACTTAACAACTTCGCGTTAAGTGGGGCAGCCACACTTGTGAAATTATGAGTCTGAGTAAATACGCATAAAATTCCAAGTTGGAAATTAAAGATAACTTAAAGAATGAGGCAAGTTTGCTTTGTATTAAACTCCAGATTGCAATACATTAATAAGAAACATAAACACCTGATAAATGAAATCTAAAAAAAAAGGATTAGTCGTAAAAATAATTTTTATCAACGTTTAGTTTTTTTGTTTTTTTTTTGTTTGTTTTTTTTTTATAAGTAATGAAAATCCATCTCAGTAAATATTATTTATTTCGTATTTTGAAATAAAATTAAAGACGGTTAATTCACATCTGTTATGTACAGATTGTGTCAATCGGCATACTTGCCTTGAATGAAATAGGAAAAAAAGATTTGTTAATCCCAAATAATGCAATAAGCTATAATTTGGGGCACTTTACTTCAAATCTGATAATCACCAATACAATAAAATAACTTATATTATTGGGTCCAAACGATGTCCCCATTATCTATTGGGAGTGTTCCTCCTTTTCCAATAAAGAAAAAGCAATGTGAGGTTAATTGTAAAGCCGAAAATGACAGTTTATGTTACATTGTTACCTACGAATACACATTGTTACCTACGAATACACGTGACACCACTGCAGGAAATGCTATCCCATGTTTTTATTTATTCATTTTGGTAATTAAATTTGAAAGAGTTTCCCCACTTGATAAGCGCTATGAAATATACTAAACGTGATAATAACATTGTTTCAGAGGAAAATTACTTCTCAACAATAAAATTAAAAATATAAATTATTTTACATTAATAAGGAAAATGTCAAAACAAAATGAAAACATGAGATTCTACACAAGAAAATTATCACACAATATCCTATTTATAGGACAAATGAAACTACAAAAGTTTGTAATTGTAGTCTCATGACAAATATATGCCAGAAACACGCTATGCATACTTGTATTCGTAGGTAACATTCGGAATGTCAGATGTTACCTACGAATACAGCACTTATAAGGCAATATCTCAAAAACTTATTTTCCAAGGATGATAAAACTTTACACACGTCAGCAAGACCATCGTTTGTCAACTTTCCCTACAATATTTGTCACTAATCTTTTAAGGTATATATAGAAATGGCAATGGTTTATAGGTGTATTCGTAGGTAATTGAATTTTTTGACCACACGAAAATTTCGGACCTTTGACCTCTTCTGCCAGATTAACAAAGAAAGCAATGTCATTGGGAACATTGCATGTCGATATGGAATGGTGAGGCGCTTCTGTACGGCAATTGGCAGCCGTACTTCATTATATCTAGTATGGTTTATAAGCTTTTAAAAAAGCTGTATTCGTAGGTAACATTCAAATTTACCACTCAAAAAAAAAATTCGAGAGATTGTTTGGATTGCCCTATATTATTCAAATTTGGTACAATTTCTCCTGAGATGTGAGCCATCCTAAAATACAACTTGAATCTAAATTATTTGATGATTTTCTTTAAAAAGTTTGGTCGCGAAAAAAAAAGGGTTTTTTTTTTCTCCAAAAATGGCCAAAAATGGCATGTTTTTAAATCGTAAAAAAAAGTTCACATCAAATGAAGTTGGAACAAATGCGGCACGAATAAGTTCACCGGTGGGGATATATAAAACGCAAAATTTAGGTTCCTACATTTTTTTACATTTTTTTATTGGCCTAAACATGATCAAAAACACCGTGTACACCGTTTTCGCTGGAATCGACCATATACATCTGACAGGAAATCCCGTTTATCTATTTGATTCGGTCCTTACCACAACATAGGTATAGTGTTACGATATGAAAAATAGTTAAGTCATTGACTGTGTGAAACTAATTATTACCGAAATATGCAGATGGAATACAACAAAATGAAGCCACAAAGGGTCGATAGCCAAATTGAATATTGCCTCTAATAATGTACACGACTGAAATTTTTTGGCAGGGCCCCCTTATTTTTCAATTTTTGAGGCTGCGCCCCCTTTCAAATGCTGTATCCCCCACCGATTAAAACCATCAATTGTATTTTCTTCTGGCTGAATTTTTATACTTACATTTATCTGCTTATCTGTTATAAATCTATGAAATAAAAAGCATACCAATCTGAAATGGGTGGATGCATAGCCTACAGAATTATGTTTAAGATTTCAAATAAGTTCAATGAAAAACAATTGCCCGAAGGTAATTGACCAAGCAATATTTTTCCATGAAATTAGATACTAATGAGAGACTTGTTTTTACTTGTAATTAACACAGCGAGTATAATGCGCAGTATAATTATCTCTAGATTTCAAAGAATATATTGGCAATATATATTCTCAAAAAACAAAATTGTGTTGTTGAAGTATTCGAAACTATTCTCTATTACTGATTTACAAAATTATATATATATCAAAGCGAAAATTATAATAGACATATAAACCTAAATGGGGAAGAAGTTATGTTTTGAAACCAAGAACAGTCATGGTTTCCAAGCTATGTTAGACAGGTGCACAATAATGAAAAATGTACTTTGCTCCCGGAGTACCCTTGGCCTATACCGCTTAATTTGTATACACACACCTTGTCAATAGAAAAATATAAACATTAAAGTGTGTTATTTCCTTGATTCGCACTGTTCGGTGTGGGTTTCAAGTAAATATGAGAAATTAGTGATATTTGGGTACATGTAATTGCAGTGGCATATTGTAATCATTGTAATGGCACTTTCTTCCTCATTTCATGGTTATGTGTAAATATTAATGACAATTATGTGTAAACAAAAATAAAATGTGCGTACCTTTACTAGAGGTCATTATGTTCAGTGGCACTTATTAATAGCGTATATTTTTCATTTACTCCGAGTAATGAAATAGTAGACGAAAAAAAAAGTTATTTGAACAATACATAAATTCGCAAGACAAAAATTGTTTGATAAGTCTTCTTTGGATATATGTATTAAGCGGTATATGTAACTATTATTATTATTATTATTATTATTATTATTATAATTATTATTATTATTCCTATTATCATTAACACTAAAAATATGCTCTGCTCAGTTAAATGAAGAATGCATTTTCGGATTGGAAGAGAACAAAAAGTTCCATTAGTAGCTCTAAGAATGCCAAGGCAAAATAACCCAACCTATCTTTAGAAGTAGTACCAGTCACGTCAGTCAGTAAGCACCAGTCACGTTAAAAATTATTTTAAAAAAAAAGACTATCGGGGCAGGGGGGGCACTGTGACCCCCCACTTTTTCATCAACCCTAAAAGTGCCCCTTTTTGTGAGTAAAAAGTGCCCTTTTTAACTAATAAAATGTCATTTTTATACTAAAAAGGGGCACTTTCAATACAAAAAATGCCCCTTGTTACTCCATATGTCTTTTAAAACCCAAATTTCCGGCTCGCGCTCCGCGTTCGCGGATACTTAATAGGGTCTAGCTATAATGCACAATAAACTCCTTTTTTAAGATCATAATTTTCAGCTCGAGCTTCGCGATCGCGGATATTTAATTGGGTATATGATACACAAGTATATTCTAACTCATATTTTCAGCAAAAAAAAATCACAGATACTAAATAGGGTCTATAATGAACAATTATCTCAAAATTTTCGGCTCGCGCTCGCATTCCTTTTGTTTATCATTGATAAAATACAAAGCCATTAACATTTTTAAAAGCACAAATTTAAAGGAAAAATTTCTGCGCACCCCTATATTTATCTGAATTCTTTTCTCTTAAAGCCTCTGGTCTCAGTCAAGTGCCCCTTTTTCAGAAAAAGTGCCCCTTTTCCATCGTGACCCCCCCCCCCCACTTTCAAATTCGTTCCGCCGCCTCTGCCATTATAATGGACTGGAAATACATTCAAAGCTCTCTTTGTTATTATCATCAGGGGGCATTTCATCAAAGGACTTGGACGTTTTATCCGATAAATTTGCTCTCGGCCAATTAGATGCAAGCATTTCAGAAGCTTACAACAGTTTGTCGGATAAAACGTCCGACAAGTTCTTTGATGAAATGACCCCAGGACTAAACAGATTAGTAATAATACTGACAATACGATTACCCCATGCATGCTTGTTCAATTTTTTTTAAATTATTATTTCAAGGTGTTGCATATGTTCAACCATACTAATCTACATTTGAAAAGTAAAATCAATTTGAACACTATACAGTGCGTATCAATAAAAACGGGACAGTTTTGAAAAGTCTGTCAAAATTGTGTTGGAAATTATGATGCCTATATTTTTATGTTAATAGATGCTCTGAAGTCTTATCTTTCGAATGCAATTTAAAAAAATAAGTTTCGTTCATGCTTGAGCACACACAGAACATTTTTGTCGGGGGCTCAAATAACGGCTTGCGCACAAAACGGAAAAATTGAGAAATACGATCATCAGATTTCTTTCTAATCAGCAGTCTTTCTCTAATTTCTTTCTTTATCTTTTCCATTTTTTGTTCTAATTATGATTTGAAATTCATTTACAAGGCTATTTATTTACTTTATTTATTTTGTTTTTGTTTTCATTTTAATATGTTATGTTTTTACAATAAATATTCCTTTAAACTTATTTTTTGTCAACCCATAAGAAAGGGGATTTAGTTGGTTGTTTAATGTTTAATTTATTTAATGATTGATTGATTGATTGATTGCTTTTTTTATTTGTTTCGTTCATGCTTGAGCGTACACGGAAACTTTTTGTCGGAGGTTTAAAAAAAAAATGATAAAAAAAAGGGAAAAAAAAAGAAACTTTCGTTAAATTCAAAGGGTATTATTTATTCCGAATCATTGTTCTGAATCAGGTACTCCCATTCAGATTGATTGTTACTTTTCACTGATCAATGATTATGTTAGTCTTTTGAGTCAATTTCCTATGATTCTTCCAACGATTTAATCAATCATTTGAACAATCAATCATAAAGTAATCGATCACTCATTTAAAGAAAAATGAATAAATCAAACGATCAGTCATTCAAAATGGTAAATCTATCAATCCTTCATTCAATCAATCGATCAATTAATAAATCTATCCATCAATCAAACATTCAATCAAACAAGCGAACAAACAAAGCAATCATTCAATCAACATGATCAAATAATCAACCAACCAACCAAATCCCCTTTCTTGGGTTCACAACATTTTTTTTTTTTTTTTTTTTTTTTTTTAGTAATTGAAGGAATATTCAATGCCAAAAGATAACATGTTAACATGTGAAAAAAAAACACATCAAAAACAATTCAAGTCATTTAATTAAATAGCTTAGTAAATGAATGTTGATAGCATAATTCGAAAATAATGGCAAAGATAATGAAAGGGTTAAGAGTAAGTGTGCTGATTAGCAAAAAGTCTGATGATCGTATTTCTCATTTTCTACCATTTTGTGCGCAAGCCTTCATTTGAGCCCCCGACAAAAATGTTCTGTGTGCACTCAAGCATGAACGAAACTTATCATTTAAATGGCATTTGAAAGATAAGACTTCAGAGCATCTAATAACATAAAAATATAGACATCATAATTTGAAACGAAATTTTGACAGACTTTTCAAAACTGTCCCGTTTTTATTGATACACCCTGTATAAGGTCGTTGTGGTACAATCATAACTTATTTTGAAACTATTATATGACCTGGTTGGCAGAGAAATCACGTGAAAAGGTTTCAATTTCAATGTAAGTGGCGTACAGACTTGACTTTTATGGGATACTTTTTCTTCAATGATTCTAAACCACTTTGAACTCTGATGATTAGAGTTTCAAAGGTATAGCTGGGTCTTTACAAAGATATAGACAAGAAAATTTAATACTATTGAGTGCACGTGCATTTGTTACAAAACTATACGGTTTTTAGCTTTTACCTGCACAAGAGAAAAACAATCAAAGTATATTGGATAACATTTTGCATAAAGCAAGGATATTGGTTCTGGAAATAATGCATCATTATGTCATAAAGAACTTTTCTCTAAAATTGAGTACACAGTCTACGGAAAACGTATCAAGTTTACAGAAAACGACTGGAACGTGTTCTAGGATGATATGATAATCATATCCTCAAATAATTTAGCACAAGAGCTGATCACCAGTCGTTCGTAAAATCGTTAGTAATTTACGAGATGATTATGAAGGATTCTAGGACAAATTACTCGTCCAGGCATTTACACCAGACAACTTCCCCCTGAACAAAAAAAAAGCTCTTTATCCTAACCCTATAGGGGTAGTAGTCCAGATACGCTAGGCATATAGATAATTTGATAATTATTTGCCTAACTTCTGGTCAATTCATTATTTTTATTTTTTTTTTCGTTTTATATTTCTTTAATGTCTCGTGAACATATTACAGTTGATAACAATGAGTTCAGCCATAAACCAATTTTAAAAAAAAAGAGTATCTTGTCCAATCGGATTCTAAATGTTTAGATTAGTGTGTATTTCTATTTTCAGTCTTTTCCATGTTAATGGGCATACATTTAGAACTGATGAGAAGCCATATAAATCTTTATATATGTAGGCCTATATCACACAAAACACTATACGTAGTAACTGAGATATCTGCAGGTATTCGCTGGTGTAATGCTACAGTCACACAGGCACTTACGTATAGATACGTTTGTGTTGTTTTAATCTTATTTCATCTTCTATTCTATTATTTCTTATGTGTTTCTTTGTTTTACTGGATGAACTAAATTATCAATATTTCCACTGCTGACTATGACGGGTAGGCATCCCTTGGGATCCGCAGAAAAGAAAATATTTTTTGGACGCAACCGGACGTAACTCAACGTAAGTGTCTGTGTGACTGTAGCATTAATTAGTCCAACGCAAATAGGATAAACGATTCGCAGCAATAATGATAACTCACCTGTAACATACACTCCAATGATCCCTGTGGAATGCTGGTCTCAGGGGTATAACTCCGAGGTCCTCTGGTATAATCGGATTTAGTGGTAGTGGTAGAAAGGTGATAAAGACATCTAGCAATATTATCCTAACTAACCTTTATGAAGCTCTGTTCATTATCATTACCATCTGTTTAACTTGTATATCGACACGTTTGGTACAGAAATTATGTTTCCATCCGAGCACAATTACAGTACCGCAAAGTTTACCTTCAAGAGACGGCATACGAGAGCAGTCCTATTGTGGTTTCTCGCTCCAGTAATTCCATTTTATGATCTTTCTGACGCGTGTTTGCCGACGATTATTCATCATTCAATTGAATCCCCCGTCACATTCTGTACACAGAACTGTAAACTATCAAACAAATAGTCATTAGGAGTAATGCAGTTTTAGAATATTGGCCGGGTGTCGAACTGTGAGGTGTGGCTAAGCTTGGTCGCTGGCATGGAGTTTGAGGTAAAACCTCTTTGCGCACTCCTAGCAAACCATGGTTTCACTTTTATAGTTTTGTCACAAGTATGCCATCGCAATATAACAACGATGAAAATAATGCTAAATAGAGCTGAACTAACATCATGTTATACGACATACAAGGAAATGTGGTTTTATTTTTTTTTTCTCGTATCCTCTTATGAGTAGTATACATGTCTGAAATAATATTCGGAACCCAATTCGTTCATTTCATATTGACTTCCCTAAAATAAAAATACTTTCCGCAATAACTTACATACTTATACTGTCAAAAAGAAATCGTTCTATTGCTCACATTTCTAATTATTGCAACATTAGGGTTCTAGGACATCTCCCCCGGAGGACAACTCCCCCGGGACAACTCCCGGAGGACAACTCCCCCAGAGGACAGCTCCCCCGGAGGACACCTCCCCCGCAGGACATCTCCCCAGGAGGACAGGTCCCCCCAAGGACGAGTCCCCCCAAGGACAGCTCCCCCCAGGGACAACTCCCACGGAGGACAACTTCCCCCAGGACAACTCCCCTGGAGGACAACTCCCCCGCAGGACATCTCCCCAGGAGGACAGCTCCTACAGAGGACAACTCCCCTGGAGGACAACTCCCCCGAAGGACAACTCCCCCGCAGGACATCTCCCCGGAGGACAGGTCCCCTCACTTTAAATGCTTTATATATTGACTTTATATGTCAAAGGAAAATTAATGAAAATGCAAGAAATAAAAGAAATGATGAAAAAAGGAAGGATGCTAAATGGGGAACTTAAATATGAAGCTACAGGAGTAGAAAAGAGCACGAAGGGCGAGTTGGCCTACATATCTCTTGTCGTCTTCAGCAAGGGGGTGAGCCACGCTAATTAAGCTTTCACTAATAATTAATCACACCATAAACAAATTAGAATGGGCGCAAAGGTTTAAACGAGAACACAATTTTTATTTATCTAAAGAGATCAATTCAAACATCATCACTTGTTTTGTCAGTTTTAAGGAATTATGTAATACAATCATTGTCATTGGGTTTAAGATTTTACAGACAATTGTTTTACATTTATCCAAAACAAACTAAATATTCATATCTGAATGGTGTGTGTTCATAAGGGGGCCGTCACACTGAGGTCGTTCTATAACGTTCTTGCCCGTTTTTGCCCGTTTTAAAAAAAAATGCTGAACGGGCTTTGGTCGGGGTTCGAACTTATAACTTTGAAAAATAATTTTTGAATACGATGCTAGGCAGTTCATAATAGTTCTCGTACTTCAATTCCGTCTTTATCGCGTCCGCAATACGTTGTTATCCAGTTCAGAACGAGTAAACTGCTCGTTCACCTCTATACCATTCGTTAGCACGTCCAAACGTCCTAAAAGTGCCCTATGCGCAGCATGATAAAAGTTATGTACCACGTTCGTAGTACGTCTTCTCGTTCAGATAAGTCC
The DNA here is from genome assembly GCA_940671915.1 of Paracentrotus lividus. Lineage (NCBI taxonomy): Eukaryota > Metazoa > Echinodermata > Echinoidea > Camarodonta > Echinidae > Paracentrotus > Paracentrotus lividus. The sequence continues at coordinate 16,527,760 of CALNVZ010003434.1, read as the reverse complement.
TACCCGTTTACGGAACGTTGTCACTACGTTTAATTTTAGAACTTAAACCAGTACGATTTTTTTGAACTGTCTCAAAAAAATCGGAATGCCTTTCCGGTTCTCTCCGTTCGGCCCGTTCGCCCCAATTCGTGAAACAGATTGTAAACGTCTTGTACTAGATTCTAAAAGTCTGCACTACGTTCAGTCCGTGTGTTAAACAATTGAGCCCGTTCACCAAAACACCTAGAACGCAGTGGAGAACAGCTCAGTGTGACGGGAATTATGAATGCCGTTCTTGTTTAAAAATTGAAACGTATCGTTCGTAGTACGTCCTTCTCGCAGAGTAAAGTCTCCCGTTTAAGGAACTGTGTCACTTACGATACTTGTAACTAAAAAAATACAATTGCTCTTTTGTATGACTCTAGCAATCTTCTAGAACGATTAAGTACGCACATTTCGTTTGGTATACGTCCATCTCGTTTCAGGTACGTTGCCACCCCGTTAAATTTTAGACGAGATGGCGCCGATTTTTTTGAACACTTTTTTGGAAATCTGACCGAGCTAGTCCATGAAGTTCGTAAACAGATCATTAAGAAGTATTTACTACGTTCCACTCATTTACACACAGACTATGCCCGTTCGCAAAATTTGCAAGGACTAGTAGAACGAGCTCGTCAGTTGACTGGTATAAGTAGGGGAGACCGGGTATGGAAGTACACGGGTCAGTTGTACATTTCAGATGTGCTAAGATGGAACAAGAATGGATGTGCTAACTGGGATCTATATACAGCCTACACATAGCTGTGTATGAACTGCCGGTCGTGAGGTTTTCTCCGCGTTTTATTAAAAAAGTAAATCAACAAAAAACATTTACAGTTCAAAGTAAATTTTTACAAAAATTGAAATTTGTAATAGCTCTTACAACTGAAGGCACATTGATGATAGTCTGGTATTGTAAAGTATAGTACATACTATAGTCACTAAATACCCCCTAGCCAGCCCTGTAATTCCTGCCTAATGACTGCTCTACAATTGATTCTGTGTGTAAAATCACCCATGATAGGTTGTTACAACAACCTACCCCATTTTGATGTAACAACTTACCCCAAATACATTACATATGTAAAATTACATTTTGTCTCAATTTTCAGTGTGTTAATATTTTATTTCTATTATACTTTTGTCTATTCTAGAGCTCTACATGATCTATGGTAACTGTCAAGTAAACATGGAAAGTTGAAATTAACAATATGGTAGAAAATTTTACACCGATACCCGATTGTTTACATATTGTAACAATTGAGCCCCGTATGGTTAACAAACTACCCCGTATATGGTAGGTTGTTAACAAAAAAATGTCTTCACTAATTATAGCTGTAGTTAATTAGTGTTTACATCTTTTCAATTATATGCCTCAGGTTTTAGCCAACATAATAGGCTAACTACAGACCCAATATGGAGTCAGGAGTTCTTTCATTAGAATTATCTGGCCCAAAATGTGAATTTTGTAACCGTCCATACCCGGTCTCCCCTATGCACTTGCACTGCTTTGCATTCATGCCGTTTTTTCGCCATCATAAGATGGTGTTATTGCAACTAGTGTTATACGAAAATATCTTCAGAATAGATGAAAAGTAAAACATCTCGGCACATAACAAACAATTTTTCATATTCCGTCAACATATCTGATGAAAACATTTATAATTCTAAAACAACCAAAACAAAACCCTTGTATCAAATTATGTACATGATTATATTAAAACCACCTGCATGTCAGTCGCCTCAGCAATATACCCAGCGGCGCGTATCCAGAATTGCCACCCCGGGCCCCATTGATTTATTTGGCGCCCCCCAAGTTGTGAGTCCAGAAAGTACATCGATTTTTTTTCACGTGTACACGAGCGCGAGCCAAAAAGGTACACTAAAATTTTGAATCATGTTGGACCGAGCATAACGGGCGGGGGGGGGGTGAGGTAGGGGGGGAGGGGGGGGCTAGTGTTTAATTTTTTGCCTGCGCCTACAAGAATCTTATAATTAACCTAGGGTTAGTTGAGAGTCAATCATCTGGAATCATACCCCAGTTTCCGTTTTTATTATATTATTTTTTTTTTTTTTTTTTTCATTCTTCTCAATAAGCCCCCCCTAAGGTCACTTGCGCCCCTTTGACCATTCTTGGCGCCCTCGCGCCTACCCGGGCCCGGCCCGTAAAGCCCCCCCCCCCCCATGAATACGCGCATTAACCTAATACAATGTAACCTCCATACGACTGGTTGCATACTCTATGATATATATCGTCTGTTGGGAGCCATAAGGGCGTTATTGCATCTTATAGATGTTCTGTTGAGAGCTAGAAGGGCGCTATTGCTGTACAAAGTAAATGGTAATAGCGCCCTTCTGGCTCCAAGCCGACGAATTATGATCTATATACAGCTCAAACTTATATTAAATAGTCAGCTTCGTCATCATGTTTAAATCCTCGCTGGGGAGGTGTAATACACTGTTCAAGAAATAGACAAAGTCAGCATCAACGATAATCATAACAATTTGATTTCACGTAACAATATCACCATTTGACACCCTCATTTTCAGTGTCCTACCGTTTCTGAAATAACTTAGAAATTAAAAGCTAAACAGTATAATACCTAGTTAAAAGAAAGAAGAAAAAAACATATTATGACCGTGCATAAAGTCACTCCATGACGTACGTTCACGGAGATCAGGTCATTTCCAAAGTTACCCAAATAAAGTGAGTATGAAACTGAAAATTATCAACTAGAAACAAAAATATTAAATATTTGGTAACTGCTGTGACAACTCAACAACAAGAGCTTCAACACATTCTGTTTTACATGTCGTTAAATGATTAATAAATATGTTAGGCCATTAAGTGTCTCCAAATGTAGATCTACTTGTCCAAAGTTCTCCGGAATGGTTGAGTTGTCCTCCGGGGGAGTTGTCCTCCAGGAGAGTTGTCCTCCGGGGGAGTTGTCCTCCAGGAGAGTTGTCTTCGGGGGAGTTGTCCTCCGGGGGAGTTGTCCTCCGGGAGAGTTGTCCTCCGGGGGAGTTGTACTCGGGGGATATGTCCTCCGGGGGAGTTTTCCTCCGGGGGAGCTGTCCTCCGGGAGTTGTCCGCGGGGGGTTGTCCTCCGGGGGAGATGTCCTGATACGATATCTAATGTATGTACCTGCCTTGGAAATCAGATTTTTGTTTCTAATAAAAATCATAAATTGAACATTACTGTCACCCATGTAGCTCTGCCTTAACATACATCAAACTTATTATTTCAGGTATTTAAATTGAATTCATATTGTTTATTTATGAATCTTGTATGCAGTGTAACATAATTATAGACCAGTCAAAATTGCACTTGATTCAAATTAAAATATTTTCACGGACTTTTCTTTAATCCAAACGGATTTATTATATGAATACGTTATTTTAATCCCCATTAAGATTTAAAATCTAAATCCCCGAAATACACGTGACATTCACCAAGAGTTAATCTCGAAATAAAGAAATATGCACTATATAACAATGTATTTTCCCTGCAGATTTTTATTACTGTCAACTGAATGTTCTCATTAAACGATTCTGGGAATTTATAAGACCGGGATCTAACCTGTATTTCCATAGTTTTTGTTGTTAGATCGTGGACTCTTACATAATTGAAACCTAAATATAATTGAAATCGATAAAATTTAGTTTTATTTTTACCAAGAATTATGATTGTGAATCATGAAGCAGAAAGATTAAATTAACCATGCATGATGTTGCCGAAGAGCCCCCCATACAGTTTGAAGAATTCCAAGATTAGTTTGTATTGTGGGTGCCCGTGCATTCGCCACCCCCCCCCCCCCGTGTCCTCCAATCTGGAATTGTTCTTACCCCTTCGTACATTTACACAAAAAAATGAATATAAATATAAAGAATTCATATAAATGCGGTAAGTTATATACGCCAAAGGTATAATAATTTCAATAAAAGGGATCCACATACTTATACCATGCACATTTTGATGATATATAAACATGAAGGAAACCAAACAGGGAAATATATTTGTGAGAGGTGATAGGAATTTGACCCCCAAAAAGAGTATACACATTTTTGGGGATTTGTGATCCGGAATCAGAATCATACAATTGAGACAAATACAGTGTCGTAACTAGCCTGATTAGACCAATGCAAACGGGGGGTGCACTATTGTTTGTACATAATAGTGCGCCCCCGGTTTCATTGTGTCTAATCAGGCTAGGTACGCCACTGAAAAAGATTACTAAAAAGAAGGATTAAACTTTTTCTTGACGATTATCATCATCTGATAATACTTTTTGTTCATAGTCCATCAACTGAGAAACCACATTATAGTCACAACTAGGCAAGTCGTCGGCATTACGATTTCAAATGTTTTCTGAATACTGAACAACGATGAATACAAAAAAGGTGCAACATCGAAAAATCTTTCCTAATTCACAGCAGTCATCTAGTTTTCCGCCAATTTAGCAACCACATTCCACAGTTATTCAGTTTCTTAACCCCCTTCTCGGCCGCATAGAACTGAAGCCCAAACGACCCAGGGTGCGGTAGCTTCACGCAACATTGCACCATGTGTCTACCGTTGTTGTCGTACTTCACTGTCACATGATCCTTGGGCAACCTATTTGCTTTCTTGTCTTCAAAAAGATGAAAGTTGGCCTGGAAGTTGATTGCTCCGGAGATGTCGAGCTGGCACTCTCCCGAATCGGTCCTGACGGTAGAACTCTCCAGATTCTCAACAGTCATTCCCATCTTGAAGAAGTGTTCTGAAGGCCCCCACATACCCGGGTTCTCAGGGAACTTTGGTTGATCCGATGGCTCCTTGCATTCTATGAGCCAGTGACCAGCCAGGGCGTTGGCTTGCTTTGAGCCATCGAAGATCAGTAGCGCGTACATTCCAGATTGATCGAATTGGAAGTGGAGAGTCGTGAAGATCTCCGAACCTTTCTTTGACCAACACGTCTCGGCATTAATGAGACAACTGGCATCGTACTTGGTACCGTTCTTGTCCAGCCTGTAGGACAACTTCTTGGCAGACCTCTGCATGCTGTGTCTGATGCAGAGTTGCCCTTCTCCTTTCGGGAGGCAGATGTGACTAGTTTCAAGATCTACCAAAGACATCCCTGCGTTATGAAATACTTGGTTAGGTCCCCAAAGACCACTGCGAGGAGGGTATGGATCCTTGGTTGATATCTCATGACAATCGATGAGCCACATACCAACATAAGTAGCTTTGTCTTGTTTTAGGGTCTTCTTTACAAAGACACGGAAGGCGAAAAGGCCCGTCTCATGGAGCCTGAATTTAAAAATGGCCACCGTCTTTCCTTCTCGCTTTACCAACTCCCCAAACATCTTTCCTTGGTGAGTATCCTTCTCATCATCTTTGGACTTCAGCGAAAATGTCAAAAAGACCTCTTCGGTTAATGTCACCTCGATCTCACATTCGCCTTCATTGGTTTCAACCAAAGCTTCTCCTTTAGTGTCCAGGCCGTGTTTGTAGAACTCTTCAGTTGGGCCGCAGTTTACTGATCCTTTTGGGAAGAGAGACTTCCAGCAGGGTCTTTCGCATACGACCAACCAAGAACCAACATAAATCCTGTCGGTTCCAGGCTGTAACCTCGCGAAGATTTTCAACTCGTACATGCCTGCTTCGGAAAGACGCAGACTGATGGAAGCAGTTGTCGTCGTCTTTCCTTTTGCACTTTGGACAAACGCGTGTCCATTTCTGAGCTCGTTGTCTGACCCACCCAACTTCAGCGTGAGGTTCATCTCCATGTCCCTCGATTTATCACATCGGATGACAAAGTAACACTCTCCTTCTTTGGCCAGGATGGTGGAAGAATCCGGTCCTCTTACGGTCAAACCCATATTGAAGAACTGGTCATTCGGTCCCCATACTCCATTGTGACCCTTTGGGAACGTAATGGGAGAATCGTTACCTCCTTTGAACTCTCTGTCTGAAGTGATCATATAAGAAGCAGCATGGTGATACTTATCATCAGTGTGCTTTAGACTCACGGTAAACGTATACTTTCCAGGTCTGGGGCAGGAGATGTGACAAACCAATCTTTGTCCAACTGTTTCGATGTAGACGTACTCTTCCAAATTGTCGTCCGGGTCATCAAGATGATGTAGGTGATACATGAGGGGCATTAGATCTCCGATTTGCTTGAAGCTTATCGTCGCACGCCCTTCGATGGCAGCAAGGAATGGCTCTTGGTGAGAGATTGCAGAGAAACCTTTCTGTAAACAGCGAGGATCCATACCCCACACCTTGCTATTCTCACCTGGACTCGCCGGACTCGAACTCTCCTCGCCATTGGCGAAAACTGTAAACGACATCAAACGAGTTCCATAATACTCCGCGACTTTACTAGACAGAGCGTTTTCACCGACGATGCGCTCCTCTTGAGGAAGGGTTCCATAGGCTGTGAAGATGTACTTTCCAGGCTGCTGGAACTCGATTCGGCACGTGAGGATATCTTCTTTCCACCAGTGGACAACACTGTTCGCTACTTCTTCACCAGCATGATCACCCCTAGTCAATCGACAGAAAGCATTGAGGGGGTACTCGCTCTTAATCCTGATAGAGACTTTGTTGTCATCGGTGCTGATCACTCCCTTGTCGTGTGAGAGACATTTTAGTTTGTACACGAAGACTGCACAGCCAACCTGGATGCTGTTACTCCAAGGTTCCAAGTCGGGTGTAGAACCGTTATCGATTGGGAAGTGTGTGGCGGCAAACTGATCAAGGTTTGCTAGGAAGTAGCCCTCGCCCC
>CALNVZ010003434.1:16488284-16504171 GCA_940671915.1 Paracentrotus lividus | reverse complement strand
CCGTACTATCTTAGGTAGATGTTAAACAATTATGTCTGCCGTTTAAAGCCAATACGAACCGGTAGCCTTGTGTAGCACCACCTCAAATCCACAACTATTAACTTCTGCCGTGATTACTAACCCATAATGCAACAGTGTAGTCTTATAATATAGGCCCACTTGAACGATACCACACTAATTAACTACTAAGTACATTCATACCGCAATAATTTAATTTAATAATTAATTTATTGTAACCATTGGTTGGATTCAGTACATTGATACATCAAATTCATATGATAAACAATAAATATTAACTAGTCATAAATCAATGATAAAACAATAAGGAGCAAAACAAGTAATTTCCCCCTCGAAATTTTCTTTTTTAGTTTCCCTATACAAATGAAATTGTACTAGTTTATTCCCTACATTATTAATATTTGTTATACAGAGTATTGGTCAGTTCGCTCTCGATTAAAAAAGGAATGAAACATGATTGAACTAAGGAGTTTTCCCAAAGTATTGATATCTAATAATTATTGAAAAGCACAAATAAATAAATAAATAAATAAATCGGTCGAAACGACACTTATTAGCAACAATTATTATTTCCTCCGGCAACGCACCCTGTATGTTTGCCGTTTATCGTAAGCCTACATGACTCGAACATTTTGCATTTTATATTTCTAAAGGCTATACATAGACAGTGTAAAAGTTTTCCGCAATTATGCATCACTATCTGTGGGTGCAATCAGGGGCAAAATAGTAGGGGTGGGGTACCGGAACAAATTTTTAGCATTCAGCATACTCATAATAGCTTTTCCACTAAGGGACAGTATGGTCATGGTATGGTCATAAATCAATTCATGCAGCTTTCACTCCAGTTCGAATTGTGTAAACAAACACTGGTATTACAGACAAAGAAGAATAGGAGCATCATGTCTGTAATATCACCGATGATGTAGTACACTCATTAATACAACATTGGGTTTACTCCTGTGCACCATCTGCAGTTCTCTGAATTCGGAGAAAGACAAACGAGGAATAATAAAGCAGAGCTATGCAAGAATAGTCGGTGTAAAGAGAATTGATGTGCATGCAGATGCGATTAGGTTCAAATGCTAAAATTTATTAATTTAAGTCTATTAAATGTTTTTCTCCCCCCCCCCCTGAATATGAATGAACAAATGGTTCTACTGTGTATCAGTTTTATTTTGAAAACTACCGATTTATTTCTTCTTCTTTTTTTGTGGAAACTTTAAGCTTAATAGGTCTACTAGTCACTATTTTAAATGTTTAAAATTTGTTTATTAATAGAATTATTATTACAAATATTAACTGCTTGACCTATATTAGTTAAGTTGTCGATACGAAACCATTCATGTCAGTCCCACATATCGAGACCGGTGTGACTAGCCCTTTAACGCTGGGAATGCACATGCCAACATTCAAAGAAGCCCCTGCCGTACACAGATATAGGTGACATTCAATTTGCCCTCATTACACGTAGCTTCACTTGATCTCTTACTGTGAAACATGCTTTCTTCAAGGTCCCCAGTCCTATACCAGGTACCTTCCAGTCAAGAGACATATTGATTTCAGTAGGCCTACAGTGCTTCCCAGAAAAAAAAAACCCCAACTAAACCCAACTTTGATAGCCTCGTATTAAAAGCAGTTGGGCTTTAAAAAATAAGCGTAAAAACTGGCCAGTACCAAGTTTGGGCAAAAGCAGCCCTTGCATTTCAATAGTCCAAGTAATCCTTTGTCCTTAATGAATGGACGCATGAAAGCTGACCTCAAACAAATAATTAATGATCAGATAGCTAGGACTGCTTCTTAAAAAAACTTGGTATAAATTGTTTGTGACCAAAGTTTTAAAAACTCGAGTGCTCAGTCATCTACGACAGTACAGATATAATGTTGATATCACTGGATAGAATATGAGTTACTCTTTGTCATGATATAAAAATGAATGACACGTAAGTTATACAATTTTAATAGGAGGCTCTCAAAGTTGGGTTTATTTTTATTTGGGACGCACTGTATAGGCGCCTCGAAAGACATTCACCGAAAATTATTTGTTTCATGATGAATATAATCTGTTATCTAGCTGAACTTTGTATTTAAAGGCAGCTACTAAATACTTTATGTTATATTTACATATTATTTACTTATATTTCAGTGTATTTGATATGAGAAAGTGAACAATTCTCATTACAATTTTTTATTTAAGTCTGAGACCTTAATGAAATTTAAAAAAATGATTTTACTATTTTTCTTTGAGTGTAAAAATGATTTTAATTAGCCTACCTTCGATATTCATAGATCAAATTACTATTAACATTATAATTATAACACAAATATTCATGAATGTTTATATTCATATCCATCTTTAAAGGATCTATAAGTTCTATTGTTAGTGTTATACAATTATCTAAATGTTCTTGACCGCACATTGACTCTAATTAATCCATATAGTAAGTACTCTCTTTTTAAAGTTGAAGGTTTTGGTGATAGAGTGGGGGTATTAAATAACAGGTGTAGGCCTACATTACAAAGACATGATGACATAAGAAGTACATGAACGTGATTAACTCAATTTAATTAGGTTAACCTTTACTTTTGATAGCACCGATTGTGTTGGTGATGCCAATAGTTCAATGTTTTGATGATGGAGAGGGGGTATTAGGGAGCGAAGAGATAGAAAAGAGCAGAAAGGTGAGGATAAAAGAGAGGGAGAGGATAAAAGAGAAGGTGAGGATAAAAGAAAGGGAGAGAGAGAGAGAGAGAGAGAGAGAGAGAGAGAGAGAGGGGATTGACAATGAGAGAGGCGATAGAGAGATAGAAAACGGGAGAGCTGAACACCAATAAGAAAAGCTGGAGAAAGGGATAGAGAGAGGAAGACATACATAAAAAAAAGACTTAAAATAGGAAGATAAGGAGTGACAAAACACCAAGAGTGACAAAGAGCTAGCTAGAGAGACATGGAGACGGAAAGAAAGGGAGGAATTTTGGCAGCAATACTATCCAAAAAGAGAGTCCGGACTATTGCTGATATGAATACACTTCGAACGCCTTTCATTTATGGAAAGTATACATAACACAATAAACGAGTATATATGGATGTATATAATGAAATAATACCTTCTACTTAAAGTAGTTATTCGTTCGGTCGGCGATCCCAAAGACTCCCTCTCCCCTCACTCCTACCCTGTCCATAAATTGTAACAGCAACATAACACCGAAACGAGAAAGTCATCTTCTCCCGGCACTGCCGTAGCAAGAAATCACCCCTCTATTGGGTTGGTCTATAATTTATTTTCCATATTACATGTACCGTTGGAAACTATATCATCTCTGTCCTTTTTCAAATCTCCACCGTCTTCAAAAGCTGACATACTGGTAGGTCAAGAATTTTTTTAATGATCACAAATCGCCTGGAAAGGCCGCGATGTCAACGCCATTATATCTCACGAAATCGTTCCGCGGAAAGCCAAACATCTCTCAATCATACCCTTTGTGATTTTATTTGACCTGTCACCCAGCTATATCTTTGTTTGGGGTGGGGGCGGTAATTGAAGTTAGAGGTGAAATTATCATCATCATTCTATCTTAACTGTGTAGGCGTAATGGCTTGGAGGAGAGATAGAGTTACCAGGAAAAGAGTTGCAAACCAATGGTAATCACGTAATGGTTAGCACATAGGTTGATAAAAGACGCATATCCCAATTTGGAATATTAAATGTAAACCAAAAGTTTTCTTTAATCTGTTTTTTTTTTTTAAATCTTGTTTTGTGTGTGTAAAAAAAAACACAATGCTTCGACGTTGTTTAATAAACTTTGTGAAATAGCTTCTCAAAAACATACGTGCCTTGCTTTATTTGGATAATGAGCGGGATGCAACATGAATTATCAAACTGAATGAAATATATCAGCAAGATAATGTAATATCAAGTTATTTTACGCAAAGTACATGATTATGCATTAAAGTTTTCGCGATTATGATGAAAATTCAAAGATTTTTAAAGTCGATATAAATCATGTAAATTTTGCTCCCCCCCAAAAAACAAACAAACAAAACAAAACAAAAACAAACAAAAAACAAACAAAAACAACAACAACAACAACAACAACAACAACAAATATACTTTTTTTTTTCCTTAATTAATTATTAACTTTTTTTGTCCCCTTTTCCTCTTGAATGTTTTTAAACGTGCTTACTAGTATCACAACTGTAAAGGATATAGTCAATCAGCTTTCAACTGAATATGTTTATGTAAAGTCTGCAGCAATATTACTTACCCCTATTGATAGGTTTGTTGACTTGTGATGTATCTCGCTACACATTCCGGATTATACCCCTCCGCTTTAAATACGGTCGGTTCGCTGGAACATGCGGTACACAAGTCCAGATCCAGTAGGTAAATTAGATTTGGTCTCATGACCACATGGTCTACTTCTATTTCGTCTTGCAGCCAGTTCGTCTAATTACCTCTTGGTCTAATTACCACTTCTCCTATTTACAATTTTGTCTAATTCCCATTTCGTCTAATGTCCATTTCGTCTAATGTCATCTTGATCTAACACCACTACGTCAAATTCTGCAACAAACTGGTAATGGAATAAATATTCATTTTGGAATCAGACGAAAAGTCAAATTAGACCATTTGGCTATTAGATTTTGCAATCAGACTAAGTGGTGAAATCAGACCACGTTATGTTAGACCAAGTATAGACCAAATGGAAATTAGACCTAAATTTTTAGTATTAGACTATCAGAGAATTTGACAACAGCCAAGTGGATAAAAACCCGTCCTGTAATTAACATGGTGCATAATACAGAGTAAAATTTTTTTGAAACTTCACTGCAGACAAGTTAAAGTGAATATGACAATTTATTATCAAAGTGTCAAATGGGAGTCTATGCTATTAAATTAAGCTGAGACTGCGTTGGTCCGTAACTCTTTAGAGTTGACATACTATCTGCATGAGAATACTTTCAAAATCCAATTACCTAGAGAGGTCTCATTTTAATATAGGCTTACATTTATAGCTATTTATGCATTGTCAAACAGCTAATGTTTGTTTGGATAAAGCAATACCAGTAAGACGAAGTCAGAACCCTAAAATTTAAGAGGTGTGTTCCTTTAAATATACTGTCTGGCATTTTTTTTTTTTTTTTATTATTATTTTTAAATTATCTTTATCATTACTGTGCATGGTACTTGTGCGTTACCAACCACACCGGCGCGGCGGCAGTGTTCTCTGAATTAGGCATGATGTGCTTGATTTTATAGTTGCACCCATTAATTTCACCTGGAAACATAAAAGTGGTAAGGAATTCCGAAATTTAAGCCATAAAAAGTTGTTTATCAGTTTGCTGGAGCAAATTGTTTCACTTGTGAAAATATTCTTATTGCTAGTAACTATTTTTATTCACGCAGGTGCACTGTTTATGGACCATGCACTATTATTGTAGTCATATGAAGTATATAAGTTGTGTTTTGTCATCTTCGACGCAGTATATAGAAATGCAAAAATGAACTCGATTCCGAGTTTTAAAAAAGTTTTTTTTCTGTGTCTGAATTTCAAGAAACGGAGGAAGTTATAGACTGAAAATACTAAAATACGATATGTGCCACATTGACTGACGAGATCTAAAAAGAGGTTTGCCGATAGAGATATGCCTATAGCATGTCACTATTGACCATTATCACAATGCCATAAAGATATGGCATTCTGATCGCCAGTAGGGCATTAAAACATGCTTTAACATGGAGTTAACATCTTTTTCGCGCTCAACAGATGAGATAAGCCCGATGATGTATACGTGGTCTCTTGGCACGCATCTCCATGAGGCATGTGTCATCTGGAAACCGCTTCCGAGACTACCCGGGTACGAAACAAGGCTAACTGTAGAGGCCTATGTTTTAAAACAGACATGCACACTCTCAGAATAAAAGGTTCAACTCCGTCACATTGGGGCGCCGTTTTAATGTAACTTTGTACCTTTACAGCTGGGAAAGCACCTTTAAAAGGTTGAAATTTGCACATGACGGGCGTAGGGGAGACCGGGGACAATAAACACGGGGCAATTGTAACAGAGGCTCCCATTCCTAGCAGAAACACGCTTAAAACTTAGCCTGTGCATTTCATCGCTCCACATGCTGTTTGAGTGTAAACAGTTTAACGGTTCGTAGAACTTTTTACAGCAAAAAGATCGTTTTTGAGCAGGAAAGTAATACCTCACACTACCCAATGTTTTTCTTCTGGACAAATATGTGGTTGAGCTATGGCTGTCATTTTTATTTATTTAGAAATTATATTCTTAGGCCTGTATTTTGCTAAAGTTTCAACGATGAATACCTGAGCTAAGATTAAAAAAATAAAAAAAATCTCTCCAAATATGATCGCCCACCACAGGGGCAATAGTAATATACCGTTAACTAAGAACGTTTGCCCCGTACCTAGCCCCTGGACAATGCAACGCGCTGCAAATAGCCCTTACAGAGCACGTACACTGCTGCAATAACGCCATGGCATGCATATAGCAAGTGGAAATATAACTGGAATCAAGCATTGTCATGTTTTATTATAATTAGCTTATGTGGTTAATGTTGTTTAAATCTTGGATCTGTCAAGCAGGGGCGTATCCAGGATTTCCCAATAGGGGGGGCGCAAGGAAATTTTTATCGCCGTCAGGGGAAGGGGGAGGGGGTTCTTCTTAAGATCTATATTGTACATGAAATTCCACGATTTATTTTTCAATTATCACAAAAGTTACATAGTTTTCTATACCCTAAGACAATTGTATGTTGCGTAGAAACCTATTTATGTGTAGAGGCGGGCGGAAGGAATTTGAAAGTGGGGGGGTCACATGGAAAAGGGGCACTTTTTCTATAGATGGGGCACTTGAGGACCAGAGGCTTTAAAAGAAAAGTATTCAGATAAGTAGGGGTTCGCAGAAAAATTGCCTTTAAAATTTGTGCTTTTTATTTATGGCTTTGTTTTATTCAATGATAAACAAAAGGTATGCGAGCGCCGCATATCAATTCTACTGCTATGTAAAATGTAAAGTTAACGTATACGCAATGTGCGGCATTATATCGTAGATTAACAAGGCGCGTCCATTATCTAAGAGGTAGACGCACGAAGCGACGTTGAAATACGACTGACAAGCGTAGAAATCTATACAGCTGGCTGCATAATAAATTAGCTCACAAAAACTCGCTTAAGAAGACTTCCTGCAGCTGGAATGGTATTATCCGTTCGGTTCAAGCAATCTACTCGTACATGGAGATGAAAGAAATTAATGAACTTTATCATGTTGTTAGTTAATAGATTCTCCAGACCAGATGGAGGAAATACACATTGTGGCAAGCTTATAACATTATTGTGATGAAGTTGTAATCAGAATCTTTATTTCACATAGATTGATGTTCCAACGATTATTGATATAAGTAGTGATCTTGTCACCTCTTGCGAAGACGCCGTCCCACATGCGATATGCATGTGATATGCGGAAATATCGACCCATCGAGTAAAGATTCTATTGTGATAATGTTGAAAGTGACAGGACTTTTTCTTAACCAATCGAAATGAATTTACCATCTCTGGAAAGGTGAGAATTCAAGCTTTTAAAAACGGCTTGATCATTAAGCTGTAATATAATTATGCGTTATCCAGAAGATAATTATGTGGCGTATGAGCTATTTTGAGAGCAAAATTGGCCATATTGTACAGGAATTTGATCTGATTAGGATTTCGAATTGACACAAGTGACAGGAACTTTTTTCCCATTTGCAGTAAGTTATTCCTGTTTTTGAAAAAAAAAGACTCTTAGCGTACTTATTCAAGTTGATCATTTCTTTGAAAAGGTAGTTGCTCGCCATAATCAAGAAAACAAAGTGAAAAAACTGTGCAAAATACAAATGTCTATGGCAGCGTTTGATTTGCGTAGAGTGATAGCGCCCTCTTCCTCTTAAGTTTACAACTAGAATTGATATGAGCCTGAAATTTTGAGATAATTGTTCATTATAGACCATATTTAGCATCCGCGAGCGCGAAGCGCGAGCTGAAAATTTGAGTTAATTGTGCATTGTATGGTTTATTTAGTATCTGCGAGCGCGAAGCGCGAGCCGAAAAATTGTGCATCATAACACCTTTTTAAATATCCGTGATCGCGAAGCTCGATTTGAAAATTATGAGCTTAAAAATAGTTTATTATGCATTAAACACCCTATCAATTATCCGCCAGCGCGATGCCCAAGTTGAAATTATGACCTTAAAAATGAAGTTTATTGTGCATTATAGACCCTATTTAGTATCGCGAGCGCGAAGCGCGAGCCGAAAATTTTGAAGACATATGGAGTAAAAGGGGCACTTTTGTATTAGAAGTGCCCTTTTTAGTAATAAAAGTGCCCGTTTTAACTATTAAAACGGCATTTTTTAGCTGAGAAAAGGGCACTTGTTAGTCAGGAAAGGGCACTTTTAGGATGGATGAAAAAGTGGGGGGGTCACAGTGCCCCCCCCCTGCCCCCTGGTTCCGCCGCCTCTGTATGTGTGCATTATATACCCTTCTGAATTGGAATCTGCGAGCGCGAAACGAGAGTCGAAAATGTTGAGGTTTTTAAGTTATATGAAATAAATAAGGGGCATTTTCTAGTACTAGAAAATGGTAAGATTATTGTGTATGATAGACCCAATTTAGTATCCGCGAGCGCGAAGCGCGAGCTGAAAATTTTAAAAGGTAAAAATTGGAGTATTTATTTGTGCATTATGATTTGGTATCAGCGAGCGCGAAGCGCGAGCCGAAATTTGGGGTTTAAATTTTTTTAAGGTAAAATTTAGAACTATTATTGTGCATTTGATTTGGTGTCAGCGAGCGCGAAGCGCGAGCCGAAAATTGGGGTTTAGATTTTTTTAAAGGTAAAATTTAAAAGTTATTATTGTGCATTTGATTTGGCATCAGCGAGCGCGAAGCGCGAGCCAAAATTTGGGGTTTCAAAAAGTATTTTGAATTAATAAAGGGGTACTTTCTAATAAACCCATGAGGCCAACTATGTTTCCCAGGAGGCCGAGGGCCCAGGAGGCAGAGGGTCCAAGAGGCCTCTTTTCTTTGTGAATTTTGAAACTTTAGTTTTAAATATTTTTTAACTTTCTCCACTAATGTATTTCTTTTCTTAAAAAAGGGCGTTTGAGCAATTATTGCAAAATACAATATGAGAAAAGTCAGCCTCGTGGGCCCTCCCCACATTAAAGGCCTTAGTTATGGTCGTTTAGAACCAAATAAAGCCTATTTCGGCTTTTATTGAATAAAGTTGGGCGAAAATTGTACAAGCATCGAGCCTTATTCCCTTCTCTTTCTTTCTTTTTCTTCTTTTCTTTCCCTTTTTCCTTCTTTCTCCCTTTTTCTCCTCCTTTTTTTTTTTTTTTTTTTTTAGTCGGCCAATAGGGGGGCGCGCGCGCTGTTGCGCCCGCTGGATAGCGCCCTGGTCAAGTGCATAGCTTTAATAAAGAAAAACAAAATGTTACAATTTCATGTGTTACAATTGCCCCATACGTGTGTTACAATAATATTGCCCGGCTTCAGGGGCAATTGTAACACTCACTCGACCTCTTGTTTTTAAATGATAATGGCTTCAAAATAAATAGTTTTACTTAACCCAAACCTATTCATATGTCGAGCTAAGATATTCATATTTCGTTTTACTTAATTTTAAGCAAGTATGTAGCTATAATAAAGTTGATAAGTCAAATTAGGAAAAAAAAGTGTTATAATTGTCCCCGGTCTCCCCTATAGTTGCACTTTAAATAATGCTTCCAGTTTGATATTGGCTGCACATTTTAACAAAAGGAAAGGTGCAAAGTTGAAACGTTTCCTTCAGTATGTATGGTCGGCATATTCATTTTTTTCCGTATCACCCCCCCCCCGCCCCCTCGGGGAATTTTTCGTCTAAGCAAAAACACATGGTAACCTCTTCTATGTGTCCGATTTTTAGACATTTGAAGCCATTCCCCCCGCGTTTGGCGCCCCTTTTGGTCGATCCAGTTGGGAATTCGCGCTCAGACCCCCCCCCCCCTCCACCTCCACCTCCAACAACTATACCGAACAGAACTGATATGCGTCCACGTCTGACCAAAAAAACTTCATGGTGTGTATATCATCTTTCAGCCTCTCAATCTCAACTTGCTGTCACATTTCGTATTTCTGTCTCATTCATTATTTTGTTTATCTAACTCCTGTAAGTATTTTTTTAAAATTTATTTATCTATCCCTTATTTCCGTTTTCAACTCCCCGCTCTCTGTTTTGTCCGTTTGCTGTTTATATTTTTGTATCTTCATCTCTCCTGTTTAGCCGCCTTGGCATCTCTCCCCTTTCTCTCTGTACAGTCTGTGTCAAAAAAATTGGGACAGTCGGAAAAAAATTATTTAGGTGTGAAATAATTTCAAATAATATGTGTAGTTGGTTCCAAAATAAAGCCAAAAGATTTTCCTTGCTGATGCGCTTTGTTCTGTATAATTTGCTTTCGTAAAACAAAAGTTATGCTAAATTTTATGCATCGAGGAACAAATCGAAATTGAGCACTTCATGGCCATTATGCGAAACCTATACACAAAGGCATGGGACGGATTGCGAAAAATAGACTTTTCTTTATTGTAACAAACTAGTCATATTTTTAAAAATTACATCAACAAATGTGATTAAAAAATTGCAGGTGAGAGTCTGATCTTCCTGCTTTATGAAAATAGAAAACAATACCAGGTTGTGATTAACCTTCATGCCATAAAAAATGTTTTCCACTTGTACCATTTTATTTGACACAGACTGTTTGTCTGTCTCTCCTAATTCTCTCTCTCTCTCTCTCTCTCTCTCTCTCTATTTCTCCCTCAATTCCTCATCCCTACTATCCTGTTGGACCAGCTGCATCAATCTCTCCTCTCATTATTTGTGAGAATGTTGCTATAACCTCTATCATGCTATTACTTTGTCAATCTGAGAAGGCAGAGTTTGTACAAAGTTCGCACATGTGTCGGAGGTGGAATAACTACAGAACACATTTTGCGTGGCCGCAGATTATAAAAGCACAACGCATCGCATTATCACTTGAAAATGCGTTTTATATTAAAAAAAAAAAAAAAAAAAAAAAAGATCTGAATATGCATTGTAAAACGGAGAAAAAGAGTTACAAACTTATTAGACTGAATGACAGGCCTACCAGACTCGGCGCGAAGACTGGTAGACCTGATAAAGAATCATCCCTTAGTATTCAAGTTGCCCATTTCCCTGTCCATACAATATGCAAAAAGTAGATAGGCATATTTCATTGATGTTATATGCCATTCAAACTTAAACAAAACATTGCATATAACAATTAGATAAATAATAACAGAGTATAACAGTTATACTGATAGCTAGAATTTAGACATCTGGACATTGTACGTACAAGGCTACAAGCTACATGTAAGCCGTACTCACGTTATTTGATTCCCCAGGGCCCGGGATGCCTTCAATAAAGATGCCGTTTCAGTTCTGGTATAAAGTGACAGACAGTGAGATGCTCTGTGATGCGCTCCTGGTACTATCATCCATCCCGCATCACCACCAATACCAGCAATGTGTCATCCACCAAATCCTCCGTCTCTTTCCAACTCGAACACTTAGTCTGTATACACAGACCCTATTCTGACATTTAAACCCACCTTTAAAAAAAAAAATATATATATATATAAACCTTTCATCATAATTATTCATGGGTATCATGGTCATGCATTAATTACATGTATATCAATATCGTCAATTCAACATCCAGAACGAAATGCTCAGGAGCAGCTACTAGTCGCAATTTGATGTGGTTTTGTTATATTTCTGCCAAGGGTAGGCCTACGTGTTTTCCTAACTCGAAGACTATCTTCGAGGCATCCCCTCGGTGATGCCTCTGTCTGTCTCGCTCGTTGACATGATATTAAAACTCAATCATACTTATCCCTGGTATAAGAGGGAGGAGTCTGTGTTTCCATGGAGATGTCCCTGGGGATGCTGTGATGTTGTTGTTATTGTTTTGGTTTTAGAGGCCTTTGTCTGCTGTCTCAAGCTATTCGCCGACAAAGTCATTACGTCACGAAACACGGTCAAATGGTCGGAACCATAGTAACGGGTTCACGCTACAATCAAAACACCACCTGCTCAACACACCCACAATTTGTATCGGATTTTTCCTTCTTTGGAAATCGAAAATAACTGCAATAATGACTCTCACTAGTATGATTACAGTCCGCTGCAAAGCAATTCACCCTATTTATATCCTATTTACGCAAAATTTTGAAGAAATCTCCGTCTACAAAATCGGTGTTTCGTGTCATATGCTTACTGCATGTATCAAGTGGTTGCTAATGAAAGTGCGTGAACCATCGTCAAGGAAAGCTACTTGACCCATGCAGGAAGTGACGCGCTACTTTGTCGGCGAATAAAGGCTATATCCACGTAGGTTTAAGAGCAGTTGGTCAAATTTTCTGATTGTCTAGTATCACATAATGGGCCAAACCCATTGGCCCATATTCTGAACCGAAGAAGTATGAGTTGCAAGTTTGTAGCGATCCTTTTATCTGATCGAACAGACGGGGGCACTTTTTTAAACAAAGGGGAGACAAATGAACAAAATTGAAAGGCCCCTAAAAATGAAATTTTAAGAGGAGGGGATTATCATTGAATAAAATTATTAAAGAGGAGTCAGATTTCTCCGAAAACTATTTACATGTTTTCATTATCCATGTGGCAAATTAAAATAGTCATAAGGAACCATCACAAAGGCTAATGAGAAAAACATCACGCACAGAAGAAAAAAATCTTTTACGCCGTTGCTAAGGAGGATGAGTGCAAAAATCAGTGGGTCGTGCATCAGCAAAATATAATAAAAGTGTGAACATTTCGATTTCCATTGTATACTACATTATATTAACTACAGAAATTCAACAGTAATTTGGGAATTCGGTGGAATAAACTTGCATTAAATCGTCTTTGCAATACGGGACTAAATTTTTCCTTGGCAACGATAGAAATAATATCTTCTTCGGGTGTTCCTCCTTTTGTCTTTCATTGTAGTGCTACCTTTTTGGTCATTTTTAATTTGCCATAAGGATGATGGAAACATGTAAACCGTTTTCGGAGAAATATGACTCCTTCTTAATAATTTTATTCACTAATAATCCCCACTTCTTAAAATTTCATTTTAGGGGTCTTTGTTCATTTGTCGCCCCTTTGTTTAAAAAAGTGAAACTGACTGAGTATTTACTAGCTGACCTCAGGAATGAAAAGGGACAAGTCTCCTCTTTCAGAATATACAAACATTTTCGACAAATCTCTGGCCATTAATGATATATGACAACATATAAAAGACTTGTAAATAATTATGAAAAAATGCATGCATTTAGGTATGTTGCAATACCAGTGCTAAGTGAGTTAGTGAGTTAATGCTATTTGCATTTATGATTTATACTCATGATGTGTAATGTATTTTTAACATGACATGTATTGTAAGAACCCTTGCTCATCATGAATGTTTTATTATGTATTAATAAATTTTTAATACAAATGTATGTGTGCTGAAGTTGGAAAATAAACTGAACTGAACTGAACTGATCTCCCTGACTGAACTGAACAGTGAGCGGAGACGCCCGGTCGGCGTACGTTCACGTACGTACTCAAAAAGGGTCTGAACTCGAAGACTGATACCGGGTAATAATGTTGTGAACCGTGTTGTACAAGTTTTGGGCTCCTTGAATCTAGCGACCAATAAGACTTCCGGTCCAGCGACCAATAAGACTTCCGGCGTCTGCTACGCTGGAGAACAATAGAAAACCGTGCTACGGTGTCTTCGAAAATGCCAAATCGAAATGAAAGTGGAATATACCATGGAAAATGCATATCTTGGCGTTATTTTATATTTATATTATGTTATATTATATTTTTAATATTTTAGGTATTCTAATAGCTGAAAGCTATTAATAAAGATTTTAAAAAGCAAATCAGTATATAGGTTTTTTTTTTTTAAATATATATATTCGCACCGTATTATAAATCCGAATATGTTGGCTCTATAAACACTATCGTATGACATTTTAACTACATAGTGTCCTACATACAGAGGCCTAAATCTAATGAATAGATCTTTATTCTCATATATGTCACATGCCAAAACTTTTTGTTTGGTTCTTATTGTTTGAAATTCAAATCAGAGCTCAAACCGGCATATTGGCCGTTGTTTACGCGCTCGCGTGAATATAGGATATCTCTGAAAAGGGGTAAATTTCTTTAAAATGTTAGGCACTTAAAAGTATCGTATGACATATTAGCTAATAATGACTGGTATGAGGTTAAAGCTAATGAGTTTGTTCTTTACAACTGGCATATTTTGCCCGTTTTCGCACTGCATGAATAGGATATCTCCGAAAAGGGGTAAATATCTTTTTTAATGTTAGGGCATTTAAAGTATCGTATGACATTTTTAACTAAATAATGACCTACATGAGGCTAAAGCTGATGAGTTGTTCTTTACCCTCATATTAGTCACATGCCGAAACTTTTTGTTTGGTTCTTATTGTTTGAAATTCAAATCAGAGCTAGAACCGGCATATTGGCCGTTGTTACCGTCCATGAATAGGAAATCTCCGAAAAGGGGTTAAATATCTTTTAAATGTTAGGCATTTAAAATATCGGTATACATGTTAATCTTAAATAGTCGTATGACAACTAAATGAGTTGTATGAGGTTAAAGCTAATAAGATGTTCTTTACCCTATAATTGTCACATCGTGGAAACTTTTTTGTTTGGGATCTTGTTGTTTCAATTTAAATCGGAGCTCAAACGCGGCACATAAAAAAAAGTTACATTCAAACATAGAATTTCATTAACAAGATTCCGGTGTGGAAACCACGTCTACCGATAGCATCTGGAGGTATGCTGGTATTGAAAACCCAGAGATTATGCAATATATGTAACCTGATCAGTTAGGGTGACGAATTTCATTACTTGTTTGAGTGCCTAGCTTTTCATGAAGAAAGGGCAATTACATTCAATTCTTCAAAAGCGTCGACATTGATAGACTTTCGAAATTTGCAGCATCATAATGAATACGTTCAAGCATAGATGAAATATTTGTGTTTAACACTCTGTACATCGCCTCGTGTAAATATGTAAATAGCCATTAGATAAAGGAAGATGGTTTGAGTTTAGTTGTTATTTTGCTTTCCATTTCTCTTTCTCTTTGTCTTTGTTATTTGTTGTGATCCAAATTAAGTCACATTTTCATTTCATTCAGTACAGGTGCCTTGTATTACATATGATCATATTATTTATTTACTCTAATCATATTTAGATTTCAATCTGTTCATTCAAAGCATATTACTTCTAATGAATTATTTTTAATTATTTTTTAATTATCATTATCATTATTATTATTGTGATTATTATTATTATATATATTAATTAAATTATTATTATTGTTATATTTATTATTATTATTATTATTTATTATTATTATTGTTATTATTATTATTATATTATATTATTATTATTATTATTATCATCATCATCATCATATCATTAATGTTATTATTATTATTATTCATTATCATTATAATTATTATTGTTGTTTGTTTATTATTGTCTTCATTCTAGTATTGAAGTATTATACTTCAATTTCCTAACTTGTTTGCATTGTCATCGCCATTGTCATAGCACAGGTATGGGGGGGGGGGGGGTCGCACTTTGTCTAGTCTAAATACTGACTCATCTTTTATTACTATCATATTTATTTATTTACTCATTTACTTATTTATTCATTATTTATTTATGTACTTCATTTATGTACTTCATTTCAATTTAAGATTTTTACTTATTTTGTTATTT
>CALNVZ010003434.1:16420290-16472354 GCA_940671915.1 Paracentrotus lividus | reverse complement strand
ATTATTTAGTTTAAATGTCATACGATACTTTTTAACGCCCCTCCATTTAAAAAGATATTTACCCTTTTTCGGAGATATCCTATTCATGCAGTGCGAAAACGCATTAATATGCCGGTTTGAGCTCTGATTTGGTTTTTAAACAATAAGAACCAAACAAAAAGTTTCGGTATGTGACTTATATGAGTGTAAAGAACAATTCATTAGCTTTAACCTCATACCAGTCATTATTTAGTTAAAATGTCATACGATACTTTTTAACGCCCCTCTATTAAAAAAAAAACACCTCTTTTCGGAGATAAGCAGTGCGAAAACGCGTTTATGCCGTTTTGAGCTCTGATTTGAAATTAAAACAACAAGCTCCAAACAAAAAGTTTCGGCATGTGACTTATATGAGTGTAAAGAACAATTTGTTAGCTTTAACTTCATATAGGTCATTATTTAGTTTAAATGTCATACGATACTTTTTAACGCCCCTCCATTTAAAAAGATATTTACCCTTTTTCGGAGATATCCTATTCATGCATTGCGAAAACGGGCCAATATGCTGGTTTGAGCTCTGATTTGGTTTTAAAACAACAAGATCCAAACAAAAAGTTTCGGAATGTGACTTATATGAGTGTAAAGAACAATTCATTAGCTTTAACCTCATACCAGTCATTGTTTAGTTAAAATGTCATACGATACTTTTTAACGCCCCTCTATTAAAAAAAAAAAAAAACTCTTTTCGGAGATAAGCAGTGCGAAAACGCGTTTATGCCGTTTTGAGCTCTGATTTGGAATTAAAACAACAAGCTCCAAACAAAAAGTTTCGGGATGTGACTTATATGAGTGTAAAGAACAATTCATTAGCTTTAACCTCATGTAGGTCATTGTTTAGTTAAAATGTCATACGATACTTTTTAACGCCCCTCCATTAAAAAAGATAACATACCTCTTTTCGGAGATATCCTATTCATGCAGTGCGAAACGCATTAATATGCCTTTTTGAGCTATGATTTGAATTTCAAACAATAAGAACCAAACAAAACGTTTCGGCATGTGACCTATATGAGTGTAAAGAACAATTCATTAGCTTTAACCTCATACCAGTCATTATTTAGTTAAAATGCCATACGATACTTTTTAACGCCCCTCCATTAAAAAAGATAATATACCTCTTTTCGGAGATATTCATGCAGTGCGAAAACGCATTAATATGCTGGTTTGAGCTCTGATTTGGTTTTCAAACAACAAGAACCAAACAAAAAGTTTCGGTATGTGACTTATATGAGTGTAAAGAACAATTCATTAGCTTTAACCTCATATAGGTCATTATTTAGTTAAAATGTCATACGATACTTTTTAACGCCCCTCCATTTAAAAAGATATTTACCCTTTTTCGGAGATATCCTATTCATGCATTGCGAAAACGGGCCAATATGCTGGTTTGAGCTCTGATTTGGTTTTAAAACAACAAGATCCTAACAAAAAGTTTCGGAATGTGACCTATATGAGGGTAAAGAACAAATCATTAGCTTTAACCCCATGCCAGTCATTATTTAGTTAAAATGTCATACGATACTTTTAAAAGCCCTAATATGTAAAAAGATATATAGCCGTATTCGGATACATACATTGTCTCGTTAATGCGTGCGTCAATTTGTCAATTTGCCAGTTTGAGAGGGTTAATGTTCTTTTTTTCGATTTGAAACAATGAATTCGTGATAAATTAGGGTAAAATTTACTTAATCAGGCATTTACAGTCACTATTTAAGAAGCATTCCCTTTTAAAAAATGTTTTGAATTGGGAAAAAAAAAAGTTCTTTTTTAATTGGCGTGTTTGCCGACACTATATAATCCCCTTATTGGTCGCTGGCTTATTGGTCGCTAGAAGTAGCCCAATCAAGTTTTGAGGGAAATGAAAATGAATCAAACCGATTAACAGAAGAAAAATAGCTAGATGAACTAAAGAATAGGACAAGATATTATGGTAAGCCGAAAATGAATATTTAAGTAAGTGTTAATTGTGATTTAGCGTGTTGAGTAACCTCTGTATAATGTTTTACCTGTTTAATTTGTATCGCAAAGAAAATCAATTTGTACAAATTGTAGTCCCATCTGCAGGTTTTTGTGTGGGTCTTTTATTGCAACTTAATTCCTGAGAATTGATTTTGAATTGACATTCTACCAGCTAAAATAAGCGACATGTTATATAGTCTAATGTCAATCTAGTCAAAATATATACCTATACTATCATATACTAACTCGCTTCAATTCCGGTTCATTTTGGTGAAAAGGCACGCACGTTTCGCTGGAGAAACATGTCAACGATTTTGAATACGTTCAACGATCACAGTCAAACTCTGATTCATAGATTGTAGTTTTATGTAGCAAACAACAATGTATTAGGTATGGTGTAGTTTATGTGAAGAGAGAACAGAAAGAAAAAAAAGAAAAGATTTTTCGTTAGTAAATTAAATGGCCATTTTAAATTAATGATTCCTTTCCCTTGAATGATATGAATGCTAAGACCTAAGTTAGTTTTTCTTATCGATTCATTGCAACACATAAAAAATTCCTTTTTTTTCATCATCATCATCATCATCATCTGTACGGGAGTATAGGATGATCCTGTGTAGTCTCCCATTTGTCTCGCTTGGTACATTAATATAACATATAACTGGTGCGTGGGTGGATGTCAGACTATGAGAAAAAGTTTTGTAGACCAAAAAGAATCGAGGTTATGTTTGAAGGAGTTGATATTGGTAGCAGTTACTAGTGCTGTTGGTAAACTGTTCCACGACTGAACAACCCATTTACTGAAAAAGTTGCTTCGAAAATTGAGTCTGCAGTGAGTAGTAAAAAGTTTGAGATGATGGCCTCTCGTTCTTTGGTATTGTGATTTGACAAGAGAGTGTTCTGGGTCTACTCTATCAATTCCATGTAAGATCGTAAAGACCTGGATCATGTTCCCTCTTTCTCTCCTGTAATGCAAAGAGTAGAAGATGAGCCGTCTAAGCCTTTCATCATAGGATAGGGTGCTAAAACCTGGAAACAATCTCTTAGCACGGCACTGCACAGTTTCAATTCTCCTGTCATCTGTGATGTACCTGAATTGTAGCAAGTTTTTCATAATTGAAATCTTGTACTTAACGTTGATTGGTGTGAATTGATATATTATTCTTTATTGATATTGTATTTCTTTTTAAGATATTTAATGTAATTGGGCTTAATATGTATTGTTAGACTTTACACTGTATCTTAGTTACCGGTAGACAGTATGAACAGACGCTTATTTCCAGTTTTAATTCTAGTTTAAAACTAAAAAGTTAATCACTTAATCTGATATTAGACTCTGATTAGTTTTTCTAGAGCTATTGTTGTGGAAAATTGTCTCAAGTAACTGAAAAAAAATTGCCATTAAAATAAACTTTGCCCCACCTATAATAGTACTTTAACAAGTTATGAAATGCATTATGAATGTTTCTTTGTTATTCAGTTGATTTATCCCCAGTAGGGCCCTGCATCGTATACATCCAGATCCCTAAAGTATAGGAAAAAGTTTGATGACACATGTCACATGATGGATATGAGTCATGTGACCACGTAACATTCTGTTAACTATAATTAACACTGCACTCAATTCTTAAGGGCTGTGAGATGAGTGACAATGTCATTTACAGGTTCTTGGGTTTGACTGTGAGACCTATAATGATTTTGCAATGCTCTATTAATCTTTGCATGTACATTATTCTTTCTTGTCATTTTGCCAAAGATTTTTTTTCTAAGTCTGAAATATTAATGATTATTTTTGTCCCACAAATAGGTATGTTATCACAATGCAAATATGAAATTATCTCAACTAAAGTCAATCGTGTTTTATTGATTTAGGGAGGGGTCCAACTCCATAATTTTGATGTACATGTACATGCAAATATGGGCTGTGAGAAGTTATCATTGTTTCTTTCTATGTCTTTCCAGAATGCCTCAACTCCAGCTACGCATCCCAGCTAAAGATGATAACAATGAAGTTATACGTTCATCAAAAAAGCTTCCGAGGTGAGTGTTGAGTAGCTGATAAAAATGGTAATATGAAAATCAGTTCTATTTTTGTACATAAAGTTTGACCTCTGATTTATATACCGGTATTTGCCTGTCAACACTTCTGTTTTTAAAATCTTGCCTTTTTCATGCTGTAAGACGAAGTTTCTTCAAATAATGTCTTTAGCAGTATACTATTTTTCTTTTTGATGTAGAAATGTAATATTGGTATTTGCAACTATTCACCGTTAGTATTCTTGTTAATTTACTCTAAATTTTAAACATGAATTTTATTCAAAGCAGTTTGTACTATACAGTGATCCCAGAAAGGCATAGTTTCCAGTGTATTTTGTTCTTTTGTATTATGTTTAATGAGATACACTTTAGAGATGTTGAATTCCTACCACAGAAATGCTGTCCTTTAAAAAGCTTTTACCACTCTAAAATAAGGTATATTTGGATGATCGATCAGATATCATGGAAGCTCATCTAAAGCAGGGGTGGGTAGCAATAGAACTCTGCGCTTTGTATCTTTATCCACTTTATAAATTGTTGTTGCTATTGTTATTATCATTTTAAAATATTAGTGTGTGTTTTATTAACATTTACAGAGGAACATGTCATCATCAATCCTGTTGACTTTCCGTCGATCAAGATTGGAGACTTTTTGGAGATTTTCCATCCTGAAGACAAACAAAGGTTTGTATTAAAACAATCTTGATCTATACATGTATGCTTTTGAGTAGGGGGTGTGCTATGAAGTGTTATAAGAATTAAAATAGCACACATGTATGCCCTCATATTGAATATTGATAAATTCTCAGGCCTTAAATTTCGTCAGTTTTAGGGCAAGGCCATTTTTTCACAGGGCACTTTTTCTTAAGAACAGCACCAATGCAAATGTCTGGAAAAGGGCATTAAATCTCCAAGGCCAAATAGGGGATTTTGAAAGAGGATTTAAGGCCAGTAAGGGGGGCATCCGAGGCCATGGCCTTCATGGCCGTTGATTAATTTAAGCCCTGAATTCTTCTTTTTTTTCAAGTACATGTACTTATTTGTACAATTGTAATTAGATTTAATCTGTTGTTCGGTTCACTCACTTAGAGATATCTGGCTTATTTAGAGTACTTGTAACATGGCACATACTGCTTGGAAAATGATTATTAGACTAAATAATATGGGAGCTACTATGATTTGGTCTAATGATAATTCACAAACTGTATACTCTTTTCTGAACTTTATACATTGTAGTTTATTTTAATATTTTATTTTGAAACATTTTCATTTCAGTCATCTTTTGGTCCAGGTTCAAACCCTCAGTGTAGAGTTGCCTCAAAAAGGTATGTCATCTTATTATATGATCATATTGAAATGTTTATGTTATTGGTCTTCTACATGATAGAAATGTATTTACATGTAGATGCACATCTGTATGTGTAGGGTCCTTACATATATTGAAAACAGTGTTTGTATTCACTAAAAAGGCTACCCCTGATAAATAAAACAAATAAATGAAAAATTAAAATAGTAATTACCAGCCAGAGTATTGACCAGGTAGCAGTCTATACTGATTAGTCATGATGCTAAGGTTTTACCTAGATGTTTATAAGAAAAAAAAACAGGGAATATTGAGATTCCTTTGTAAAATTATCATCCCAAAGAACTCTCTGGTAATGAACAATAATATCTTGTTATTTATAAACCGCTTTTGCTGTTAAACTGCTCAAAGCACTTTACATAATATTATTACCCCATTCACAGGATTCAATTCCATACTTACTGGCTGCCACGCATTTATAGGCGCTATATGGAATTTATCTTCCCAGGGAAGCCATTTGCACCTGGGTGGAGTGGACAAAAGTGCCAGGAATCGAATTCATGAACTTTGCATCCCAAGTCAAGTGATACGACCACTAGACTACGACAATTACATGTATGTCAAGCCATCTTTTTCAAGTAGAGAAAGAAGCAAATCTCTACAGAATCAGAGTCTGTATTCTGGCACTCTACATATGACCCGGTTCGCTTCAACCTCCTTGTTTTGTTTTTTTTCTTTCTGACCTTTTTTAGGTGTGGTGAGTGTAGAACAAGGCGTGGCCTCCCTCTTTCAGCTCCGGGCCTACCAGACGGTCCAAGTGAGACGGGTGGAGCCAGACAGTCAGGATGTAGCCTTAGACCTGGTGGAGTTGGTCTTTAAAGATCAGTACATCAGCCGGAGTGACATGTGGAGACTAAAGAACAGTCTGGTGAGTACACAGGTCCTGAGTACACAGGTACACAGGTCCCACAAGATTCCTATACTTCTGGTAGATATCATAATTGTAGGATAGAGCTTTGCCTTCATCTTTCGTAGACCTGGTGAAGGTGGACTTCAAGGACTAATACATTAGCAGGAGTGGTATTTGGAGGCTCAAGATCAATCTGGTGAGATTAACATCATTCAAATGGGAAAGTATGCCCTCCACCCACCCCAGCACGCAATAATAATTTGTATTCTATTAGTATTGTGTAGGTGATTAGTCATGACCAAAATTATACAAATTCACGAAGACATAGTGCTACATGTAAATACTGCCTTTCATTATACATGCACAGCAGCTGATTCTAGATTTAAATTTTGTGCTATTTGTAGTCTATGCGTTTATCAAAGAGATGTGAAATCCTAACTCAGGTCCTTTAGATAGGCATCAAAGCCATAGGTCCCCTGTACCCTGGTAAAATAAAGAATTACAGTCAGTTGCAAATATGAAGCAATCATTTTTTTTTTATGCAAGAAGTCTATGTAACAAGCATCCTGATTGTAATTGATTATTTTCGATTTGCAAAATTTGTAATTGGTAATATCGCTTTGCAATGGATCATAACACTTTATGTTACCAGGCACTGGTTGCATTTGTATTTTAAAGTCTTAACATATACATTATTGTTCTTTTAGCCTGACAAATAGAGAATTTATCAATCATGGATCAATCTGTTTTATTCCTCAGGTCAAGTCTCCTCTCCACATCCAGCAGAAGGTAGAGAAGTGTGGCATCCGAGCCCAGGTACAGGATCTCTGGTGCAGGGGTGGCACCGTGGCCTGTGGGATCGTAACCCCCGACACGAGGGTCGCTTTCAGGTCAGCTACAGCCATGGTCTATCTCTTCATTCAGATGAGCTCAGAGATGTGGGACTTTGATACATGTGGTGAGAAATTATTGTTATATTGTTCAGTATTGAATAATATTAGAGAAGTTCCAGTCTAGTGGTTCGATAACTCGACTAGGACTCCTAGTCGAGTTATCGAACCACTAGACTGGAACTTCTCTAATATTATTCATTAAAAGAGGTCACTGTTGGAATTAAAATTCCAACAGTGACCTCTTTTAATGAAGGCTAAGTCGTAGATCTGCTACAGCCATGGTGTACAGATGAGCTCTAGATGTGGGATTTTGATACGTGCGGTACGAAATGATTAAATATCTTAATAGAATTGCGGTAGTTTAACCGTTTACATGGTTATAGGTCAAATCGTGAGCAGACATACGAGGGTCGCCTTCAGATCAGCTACACATGTACAGCCACGGTCCATCTATTCATTCAGAATAGCTCAGAGATGTGGGACTTTGATATATTTGGTAAGAAATTGTTGATATTTAACAGTAGAAGTTATCTCCATTAAAAGCTTTTGGTCACATTATATGGTAAACCTCAGTGGCCAATGTTATCTGTAAGTTTCCACAATGAGTGAGTATGTACAATTGAAAGCTTTCAGTAAAATTTGGATTTTGGATTTTGATTTCTTGTAAAGGTGATTTGTACATGGAGAAAGCTGTGAATGGGTTTCTGATAGAGCTCTTTACAAGATGGAAAGAAAAGAACAGCAACCATGAGCTGAGTATCGTTCTCTTCTCCAGGACATATTTTGAAGCAGATTCAATAGGTAAGCATCCCAAAAAGTGATTAAAGAACCCCCCCAAAAAAAAATTTAAAAAAATAATAATAAAATAAAATAAATAAATCAAATTACAGTTATAAATTATACGCTCAGAAAAGTAATATTGAAGCAAGTTTTTATTAAAGACAACAGCATAAATTTGTACAGTTGAATTGACTTGCTTTACTTTGAACTTTACTTTGACAAAAACTATTTTTTTTTGGAAGCTGGGTAACTCCATTAGCATGTACATGTAACAACAAAAAGCAGAAACACAATCAAACTATATAAACAAATGACAAGAACTCACTCACTCAGTACATTGACTCTGCTAGAGTTGTTGGGGGACTTGAGAGCAGAAGAAGCATGCTTTTTTCCTTCATGTCTTCCTGTCAGTTGCAGTCGACAGTAGCTCTGTCGTTGTCATATCTGTCCCAGTTTTTACATTTTCAGCCAAGCATGTCCTTTCTAATCCACGTTTATGTCCTCTTTCAACTGTGCCTTATGATTTAGAATTCTCAATTTTTCTTTCCTCAGATAAGTTTCCAGTGGAAATGCTGCCAAGACTTCATGTGCATGAAGATGGTCGCTTCTATGATGATTATTACAGGTAAAATCAAATCTGTATAAGATTAATGTTAAAATCAGTCTCCAAATATTTAAATCAGACCTGATCGGTAGTTTTGAATAATTGGTGGTGTGGAAGATAAAGCAAATAACCATCTTTTGGTGTCAGGTGATGAGACGAATTATCACTTCTTCATCAAATTATTAATATCAATTTGCACAAAGAGTGAAATTGACCAGAAAATGGAATTCCAAGATAAATAATGATAATAATTATAATAATAATAATAATAATAATAATAATAGTCAGTTCTTTTATAGTGCATAATAAATTGCTAAATAGCATGTCCCTATGCTAAAAAAGAAAGGAATCCCATTTTCTTTGCTCATTTTTTAATATTCTTTTTTAGATTGATTTCAGATAAAACTTATACGATTCAAAGCAATGTAAAAACTCATATATCTGCAATATGGTTTTAAGTTCTCTTAATTTTCCCTTTTTTTTGGTGTGCTATAGGGTATTTGCTCAGAATGAGAGAAGAGAAGACTGGTTACAGGTCCTTGCTCCACTCAAGGCCACCATGCAGCGCTATGCAAAGGATATCAAAGACTGGCAGAGAAAGGGTATTACGCATTCTTCTTTTGTGCATGCTTTTTTGTGACTTTGTGTTTATAATGGAAATTTTACTAAGGGTAATATAAACATACAAAACTTTTTTTCATAGTACATGTAGTTCCATATTTTTTAGAAATAAACATTGTGGCTATATTGAATGCCTTTGCACTTGTTATTGTAATAAATTCATGTCAAGATTATTACTGATAATACGTTTCTAATTTTTTGGATCGTAGTAGTTCCATATTTTTTAGAAATAAACATTGTGGCTTTATTGAATGCCTTTGCACTTGTTATTGTAATAAATTCATGTCAAGATTATTACTGATAATACATTTCTAATTTTTTGGATCGTAGTAGTTCCATATTTTTTAGAAATAAACATTGTGGTTTTATTGAATGCCTTTGCACTTGTTATTGTAATAAATTAACCCTAATATAATTTGAAGACTGAATTCAAGAGGTTCTAGTCCAATATGCTACATTACATGTATCTGTCCGTAATTGATTTTATACATTATCTCAGTAGATTTTGAATTCCAAGTTCCATTATCACAAATAATCTTTCATTTATTTTCGCAGTGGGCTGTGTGTTGAAAGGCGAAAACTCAAATGCTTGCCAGGGAAATCTACTAGAGGCTATCAATATCAGTTTGAATGGTAAGAACACACATTGCATTTGAATATACAGGGTGTATAAAAAAAAGGAAACCTAAGTTTGATCATTAATCATTAAAAAAAATGATATTGTGGTTATTATGAAGTTTATATCACTAGAAAGAGCAACTCATCACCATTCTAGTGATACAATGTTACCTCTCTCAGCTCACCAATGTCATGCATCACTGAACCCATTGTTCTGATAATGCCTCACAAATTTGTGAGTGGTTCACTTGAAAGGGGAGAGTATAGTATCTGGTGAGAAAGCAGGTTGGATAACCAGTATGTGTTTTCTTTCTCTGTCTAGTTTTTGACAACCACTATATGAATCGTAACTTTGACCGAACTGGACAACTGGTTGTCGTAGTAACGCCAGGGGCGGGAGTATTTGAGGTGGACAGGACACTCTGTAAACTGACTGAACAACGCATGATTGATTATGGTAAGTGTGATCTAGTCCAAGCTTTGTCAGAGCTGCCAACTAGTACGGATTTTCCGTAATTGGTACGGAAATCAACAGCAATTACGGAAGCACGGAAACCCCTTCAAAAATTCCGGATTCCCCGATTTCTGGACATGCCTATGTATTAACACATGCATTATGCATATGCGAGTGTTTTAGCGGTAATGATCGCGATACTTCCCGGGCCTCGGCCCGGTGGTTAACTTTTGAGCGCACGGAAATATCATCCGCGCCTCAGCCACGACCACTGCACACACATGTAGCTACCATCGAAAGACATGCACACCGCCCTGCCTATATGGGCTGCGTGTGCTAGCTTTCAGCATGCAATATATATCGGGGAGACGGCAAACTCGTCCCAAGTCCATTTAGCCACCTTGCAAACCAACCCGTACGGTACCATGTCCATGTGTAGTTTATAGCAGGTCTACAATTTTTTTCCCCTTAGTGATGGGTTCTCATTGTTATGATATTAAAAGTACGACTCGACTAATGATGAAGATGATGATGATGATGATGATGATGATAATTGTCATAAGGAAAATGAATGTACTTCCTTGATTAAACTTGAATTTATATTCAACAATTATTGTCATTGTGTTTTATTTCACATTATTTGTTGGATCATGTTTATTCATTTCATTTCATTCATATACCCCTTTTCATTGTTGATAACAAAATACATTTGTATGATACACGAATAAATTTTGAATGAGCTGACACACAAAGTTTTGACCGATACGAAAGCGCATGCATGGTGAATGTGCTGAAACAAGTGGTACGATATTTATCTGGGCGAAATATGCATTGGCCGAGTGTTACACTACCGCATGTGCAGCAGGTCGGCCGTGGTCGCGTCAAACTTCGAGTAACCGACGGAGAAAAATGACTTCGACTTCATCGAAGAAGCGTTCTAAAAAACTGCAAACCTTCTTAGGTGATTACACCAAGAAATGGTCATGCATTGTTCCGTCGAAAAGGAATATAAACAGTGCCTGTTGTACACTTTGCTCATCCGATTTTGGAATTGGTCATGGCGGTTCGAACGATATCCAGGTACATCTGAAGTCGGTGAAGCACCGGACTGCAGCGGCGGAGGCAAGTTCCAATTCCCGCAGTCATGACATCGCCCAGTTTTTCGTCGCAAAGGAAAATTCTGTCACGAACGCCGAAGTGAAGTTTACTCAATTTTTGATAGAGCACAACATCGCGTTTTCAGCAGCAGACCACCTTTCACAACTTGTCAAAAATGCCTTCCCTGACAGTAAAATTGCAAGTAATTGTAAAAACCTGAAGTGAATATAGATTCTACACACGTAAGTGAAACAGGGTAATGATACATCAATCCTCTAATAACCATTGTTTTTTTTATAGCACTTAAAATGATGTTATAAACAGAATGTTCTTGTTTTTACTTCAAGTCCTGTCATTCAGAGTGATGCTATTACCATGGTACTAGTAGTTTGTGTTGTGGTGTTTTGTGCAGCTCTACAATGTACGTGCAAATGCAGTCTTCTTGATGTTGAAAGGGCCGCGCTTGAAATCACTGATTTCCATCCAAAATTACTGATTTTTAGCTTTCAGATTACTGATTTTGGTTTCAGAGGTTGGCAGCTCTGCTTTGTTTATACACAGTACATGTGACTGGTGCGAGCTGAGAAAGAATCATTACACAAAGTTTTAAATGACATTGTACTCTCCTATGTTTTTTTTTCTCAATAATTCAGGTATTGGCAGTGATGTAGTGTGCCTAGCTGAACAACCCCTTCATCCAGTACCGCTCCTAAAGGTAAGATACATGATCAGTATTCCACATTGTATAATGCAAATTGGCAACGCTTAGCAGAAAAAAAACAAGGACTGTAATTTAGGTGAATTATAAGGTCTAGCAGTAACACTCACTCTCAGCTTTCAGCATTTGCCATCTTAACCACATCTTTCAGATGGTGACGTTAAAGGTCATTCCCAAAATAATGTAAACAATCCTATCCGACTGATGCACTTCTTTCAAATCCTCAAAAACCAAACGATCAAATAACTATGTTACTTGTAGGTAAGGATCAGTGTAAATGTTGGATTCAGTGATGAATTTGTGAATTTGACTAGTCAGCATCACCTAGTGTCGTCCCTTTGAAAGGGGTTGGCGCTATAATGCATCTCAACAATTTGACTACATATATTATGTGCCAATGTCCGTCTGCAAAGTTAATACGAAACCAAATGATAAGAAATCTTGACCATTGCTGTTTTTTGCTTTACAGCTCTTAATTACAGGTTTGGTTTAAACCTAAAATTGGTCTCACCTGGGCTCAAGCATCCCACCAAAGACCAGTTATTAACCAGAGAATGAGTCATGTCGTGTTACAGCCATGTTTGTGCATGCACTATTGTAACATTGATGTTAAAATTTTTCTCCTGTACTCTCTTCTACAGTTCCTTGATTCACTGAACAAGTGTGTCCCTAGCAAAGACAAATATAACATTCCACATTGGTTAAACTACAGCTTCTATCTATCACCTAGTCAGAAGAGAAGGTACCAATCTACTCAGACATCTTTCATCTCTAGACTGCGGCTTCCAGACCTCGTTGTGAGTCTTAGTCAGATCCTATCACATGTACATGGAAATGTGTTTTGCATAAAAAACTATGGATTGCCAGAGTATAATGGTATTAAAATGTTTACCGGAAGAAGATTTTGTTACTAAATCTAAATTTAGTTTTATAATGGGCCACAAAAAGCAAATGTGAATAAATATTTACAAAAGGTACAATGTACATGTACAAATGTATGTGGCTGCTTTCTGGGGGAAAATAACACATTTGTATTTCCAAATACATAGTTCAAAATTTAAGAGTCTTGGTCCAAATTCGGCAACACATGACATTCATGTAGAAGTAGTGAAAATCGTTGAGTAATTATATGAAAATGGAGATTTTTTTAGACAAGAGATAATCATCAAATATACATTTCTTGTTGTTGTAGTTGTTAAATCAATCAGCAGAGAATAGTAATAATACTAGAAGTTAGATTGCAAATAACACACATAGTTGAAATAGCTGAAACAAATGTCTTGATCACAAGAGAAAGAAATCTATTGATTTTAATGCTTTCTCAAAATTGAATGACAGAGCATAAGGTTTATGTTCATGCATTCTCTCAAGAAAAGTTGTTGTTTTTTTCAGCTGTTTCAAATATTTTCGCTATTTACGTTCTAATTTCTAATGTTATATTTATCCCGTAAGGCTGGCAGCTCTGAGTCAGTATTTTCAAGGATTTTCTCTTCCAATGACAGGACGACGAATCCCCACGAACCCTCCCAGGGTCATCGGCACTCCCCAAGGTGCCATTGTCAGGTCGTTTCCATGGTGACAGCTCCAGAAGCACGCTGAGCAGCGAGGGGTCGTACGGTGAACTCCAGATGACCGTGGATGAGAGAGATGAAGATGATGATGATGAGAAGTTTGAGAAGCATGATAGCAAGCTCTTCCAGAGAGGTAGAAGAAGAATGTCCAAGGTCCAGTCTCTCAATAATCCTTTCTGTCCGGACACGCTGTCGGTTATTCTCACAGCTGACCGTAGGAGATGGACACATGCTTTTCCTCACGGTATGCTTAATTTGTTTACCATCATAATGATTTTTTATAAACACATTTTTTTAAACTTTGAAGGAAAGATATTACAATGTAATTTTTTGAAGATCTGTTTGTCAGAACAATTCAGATAATACATGGATCTGTTTTTTTAAATATTTTTATACCACATTACATACACATACTGTGCAGTGTTATATTAATTTTACTTTCTTGTTATGTTTGGTAATTGTATTGTTGATACTAGTAATCCGAAAATGCATAATTGACTTGATTTGATTTGATTTGCAATGTCCTCCATTGTACATGTAGCGTTGAAACATTGAATCAAAAGGTGTCGCACATCTGATCTACTACTGAACATATGCTTAGCAATACATTTTGCATATCTTGAGGGTCATATATTAGCATAATGTCTTTTCTGCAGACATTTTTTATTAAAATCCATCTAAATTTCTGGCATGTATACCAATTACCATATCATGATCCTCCACAGATTTGCTAATCCTTCCTGTTTCTTCTTATTCAACATTTTGTTGGAAAGTCATACTTATCATTATTCTAACTTCATGTATTTGTATTCTCTGTCCATTTCCCTCTGTTTTTAGTTTATACATTCTGTCATTTACATTTTGAAATTTATTCTTACTTAGGTCCCAACGGTGAGATGATGCAACTCCATCATCGTCAGCTCGTCAAGGTTCCTAGTGATCAGGATCTACTGGACCCCACCCCTAATCACACCCCTGGGGAGGGGGTCAGTCAATCTTCTAGTGGATCAAGTTTGAGTAGCACCCAACCCGCACCAGGTCAGTCTATCAAAGTAATAAGTGCTCATAGATAAGCAGCTAGGGGACTTACTGCTTTAAATCTAATCTGAGGGAGTTAGTTTTGAATGTTACAGCCTTACAAAACAGCTCTAGCCCATTGACTAGATTTTGAACTACAGACCTGAAAGTTTAGTGAAAATTGTCCTGCCACTGAGTCACCATTCCTCCTTACAATTGGGAACAGAAAGTGGTTGCAAAATACCAGGCCCAAAACCACTGAAACTGTAAGTACTGTAATAGTAATAATAATAATAATAATATCGTTTTATTTACCCAGGGTAGCCACTTCAGTAGCATAAAAAACTTCTGCAGCATAAAAAACATCAACAACAAAGCATATTTTTTCTGCATGGTAAATGATTGATAGCTCTTACTCTAGCATGATATTCACCTTGGTTGTATTTTAGTAAACTGCAAGTGTCTGGTAGCATTTTAACCCTTTAGCACCTAGAGACTTCGTAAAAAGTGTAAGTTTACTCACAAGCGGAAAGGGTTATGACAGAAGCGGACACAGCCAGATTTCATACAATGAATGTATCGGGCCCATGCGTAAACATAATAGAGCCGCTTTTTTCCCCGGATAATTGGGCCCGAGAAATGCATTCAATTCTATTTTCTTGAATCCGCGCCTGTATGATGTGTTTCAATCAAGTTTTTCCAATAAGAATTGCTCTTAAAACATACTTTTTTTTGTGCAGAATCGGAAAGCACACATCCAATGGGTAATCCACAACAAGTATGGGCATGTTTCATCACATATTTTTGATACTATCTTGACTATAGCATGCTTAAGATGGGCAGTTTGGGGTGGTTTAGTGAGTAAGCTTAGGGGCGGTCTTGGGCGGTTTAGGTGCTAAAGGGTTGAAGCTTGGAATCTCTAGTTTTCAAGTACACATGAAACTTTTAAAAAAAATGAATTGTAGTGACTTATTGGCCGGGTTTTGAGAGAGAGAGAGTCAAAATTTAAAGAGATGTTATTGAGATAATTTTGTTTTGTTTGTAGCTTCTGAGATGTACCATGGTTGGTGGGTGAGAGTGGATACCAGACGACGGAGGGGGTGCGTCTGGGGAATCACAGGGTAACATGGAGCAGGTCACAATGAAAAGAGATGTTATTAATTGAAGTTTGTTTTGTTTGATTGTTTATAGCTTCTGAGATGTACCATGGTTGGTGGGTGAGAGTAGATACCAGACGACGGAGGGGGTGCGTCTGGGGCATCACTGGGGAACATGGAGCAGGTCACAATTGAAAGAGACGTTACCGAGATATTTTTATTTTTAATTTTTATAGCTTCTGAGATGTACCATGGTTGGTGGGTGAGAGTAGATACCAGACGTCGTAGGGGGTGCGTCTGGGGCATCACGGGGGAACAAGTGTGGACACCATTCCTACAAACAGGTAAATTTTTCTGCTCATGACAAGAGTCTCGTCTAGTTATTCCTCTTCACAATATTAAATGTGTTTCAAATTATACATATATTTCACTTTAAATTCATAATGCCCACTTTTATATAGGTCTTTTTTTTATGAATATCTTTTTGATTGTATATATATATTATATCTTTTATGTTTGATTGAATAATTAATTGAATTGAATTGAATAATGAAAAAATGTGTATTGTGGAAGTTATACCATAAAGATGTACATGTACATGTATCAAATTGATCGATGCCATTTTTTGGGTTCAGGATTCAGCGTTTTCTTGGTACATATATACATTTTTATGCATAATGTAAATTTTGATTTATTGATCTTTGATTCATTTATTGTCTTCTGAAAGACTTGTCCTGAATTGTTAAGATTTTTTTTATTAATGGTAATTTTATTTAAGATGAGCTTCTGAATTGAATCAAAGGATTTCATTGAAAATATTCCATTCTCGCTGTTGGAAGATTGAATGGAGATGGTTACAAGGATATAAAAAACACAGCAAAATATTTCACAATTTTCTCTTTGAAACTTCCTTTTTTACCTTTTTTTTATACATCATATTTTGTCGAACCTCTTTAGGAATGGATTGGAAGTCGATGACGTCAACAGCCTGCTTTCCTACAACGACAGATTTCTACCCTTTAAAGCAAGCCTTGGATAAGGACTATCAGGAGAGGCCGTATACCATATGTATAGAAGGAGAGAGTGATGCAGAAATGAATTCATCAAACGTTACTACAATATTCCAGGAGCTGATATCTCAAAGACTCATCCAGGTTTGTCAGGGGGTCCGTTTAATGAAGATATGCTAACAAAGCAAGCTCTGTTTGTTTTTTTGTTTTTTGCAAAAATTGGTTAATGATTAGTGTTACCACACTCCAAAGAATACTAACGCTTGCAGTTAATTAATCAGGGCTCCATGGCTTGAAAGTCGTGAAACACCTCAATCTTATATAACATGCTTTGTCAAATAGAGTGACCTTTAAATAATAATGATAGATAACATGTATATATGAGTAGCACTTCAAATAATATTGCTAAGCGCTTTTTAATCATTAATCATTATCTAGGGTAGCTAGGTTACCTACATGTAGTACCCATTTATCTCACTTACATATACATGTAATTGGGTCAAAAATTTTGTAAATTTGTAGATGAATATCTTGTCAAAGGACATTGATGGATTGAACAGGATTAAAACTACTCTCTTTTGATTGAAAGTCATATTTATTGGTACTGTTTCATATGAAGACTCTTTTCATTGAAGTACAAGAAGTTTCATTTCAATCAAAGAAAGGAATCAATATTTTATCTGTAATTTGACTAATTTCTTCTCTGTTATACCTTTTAGGATTTTCAGCTGGTTGTACTGCCACAGCAAGAACAGGTTGGATTCACACAGAGGAACAGGAAAGATCAACCACTTGCTACTGATCCAAGCAAAGTAAGCTTAAAATTATTGTTTAAAGCTCAGTTTGAATTGTAACCAAATGTATATTGGAAGGAATGTAATGAATATGTCCCCATATTGTTCTATTTACATAAGAATACACCTACGCAAGATATGTTTATCTTCCATTCATGATCTTTGGTGAAATTTTGTGTGTAAATGGTGGTCTGCACGGTCAAATTGAGTCGGCTCACGACTGTGCTATCTCGCCAGTACTCCCTGAAGATGTATTGAATTGAAAAGGTTTATTGAAACATTCAAAGTTGCAGCTAACAGCTGATACACATCGAATTTACAAATAAAATTTACATAAACATACAAACTTAAGAAAGACATGTATATAAAACGAAATTAATTCAAAATTACATACCAAAATCATAGTACAAAATACAAAAATTAACGATGAAAATGAAAATGCCGAACAAGAGTTAACATGCTATACTGCTTTATGTGGAGTATGATTGAGTGAATTTATAGTATACAATAATTATATTGGGGCTACCTTGGATTAACAACTAAATCATTCATGGTAGGAAATGCTTTGAAAAGATCAGGTATCAATTAATCTGATATATTGTTCATTTTGGTATGTAGTGAATTATACTGGTTGTGAGCCAAATGATAATGATTTAAAGGTCCGACATATTAATATTGCTAATAAAGAATAGTTTACACTGTATTTATATATAACAATGTAATGCAAACTGTGGGCATGCAACTGTTCAGTGTGCTTTGCATGTACATGTAGTCGCTGTGCAGCTGTTTGAAACAACCAAGTGTAGACGTCTTGTCCGAATTGTCTTTATTCACCCATAACTCAGCTATTATACACTTTCTACTAAAATCATTTGACAATTATCATTCATTTTCAGTTCCTCCCATTCAGTGTAAACAACTTTGGATTCTGTTAGACTTTATATTTTAATCATTGCCAAATCAAGTTTATTTGTAACGTCATCCAGGATCTTAAAAAAGAATACACTTCTAGGTCAATGCTGTAATCATAATTACACACCTCTAGGTCAGACAGGAATTTACTGAGATTTTGAAGCTTATCGATTGACAGAAAATAATGATGGTGCTATATATGCGTA
Source organism: Paracentrotus lividus (assembly GCA_940671915.1). Taxonomy (NCBI): domain Eukaryota; kingdom Metazoa; phylum Echinodermata; class Echinoidea; order Camarodonta; family Echinidae; genus Paracentrotus; species Paracentrotus lividus. The sequence goes on along the minus strand of CALNVZ010003434.1, from coordinate 16,453,713 downwards.
TTGCGACGAGTGATGTCATAATGTACCCGATAATCTTCTCGTCCAACTCTCCATTTTAATAGCTTCATGAATTAACTTCTCATATTTGGCAAATCTCTCTTTTTAACCTCATCTATCCTAAGTGAAATGTGGGCCATAGTTAATTCCATTTCACCCACCACTTTTTTTGTTGTTGATACATCAGCCTTCAAGACTTTTATTTCATTCATCACAGAATCAAGTTTACTATTCACTTGCTACGTCGGGTCAATGAAAATACCTTTTGTTTCACTCATGAATGCTGATAGCTGGTTATTGAGATTGAGGGGCATCAGGTTGGTTCCGTTTGTCTCGTCTGTAAGGTCCGTTGTATGCACGTCTACGGCACAGGCGCCACTTACCATGCCCTTCGTCACATTGGCTTTTGTGGTCATGTTGCGCTTAGCCTGAGAATTTTCCTTTTTTGATGGGAAGTAAGATATCTGTTTTCCACTCCGTGTTTTCCTCAAGTTGTAACTAATATCGCCTCGCCTATTCCGACCAGTAATATCAAAGTTTTGTCTGAATAATTGTAGATAAAGACAGGAGCTCAAAAATGACTGACTCTTTATTCCACCATCAACGACATCAGTTCTAATTCTATTTTGTAACACATTATGTATAAAATGAATCATTTAGTAAGTGATAAACCTCAGTTAATCTGTAGCTTTTTTTTACTGTACAGGATATATGTGTGCTGAGCTATGCCAATGCCTTTCACAAGCTAACCCTCTGTGCTGATACTAATGATATTGAGGTGGTCCTCTATACCCCTAGGTATGTATACCAAATCATGATTTGACTTAAGAAAATTGTTTTCAAAGACACATTTATTTTTATCACAAGTTTGATTCTGCACATTTCTTTATCATGTACCAAAAAAGAGGAAAACTTACCCCTACAAACAGCAGTAAAATATTACAGATATCAAGTCAGACTTTTTCTTTATTTTTCCTTCTATAAATAAACAAGACAATAATTAGACAATTAATTTTATTCATTTGTCTCCAACGGTAGAAACAATGCAAATTGGTAGAAAAACACGCAACTGCTGTGTGATAAATACATCCCAACGGCGTTTAAAATTCCTTTACGTTTAAGACGATAATTTTTTATAAATTTGAACAAAGAAAGAAACTGAATAGAAATATATATGAAAAAAAATGATAAATTGGGATGCTATAGGAATTTGAACCTGACACCTGTTAACATTTCAATGCTCGAGTGGTCTGAAGCTACATGTATTGAAACCTGGCATATACCTGAAGGATATATGAAGTGTGAAGTGATGCAGCTTTTTACATGTAAATTTGAACAAAGAAGGAAACAAAGATAATTTTTTTTAAAGCTGTAATTTTTTCTTGGATTATTGTCATAAAAAGTTCTCCAAGCCCCAAGCTAGCATACACGTACTCCCTCTGGCCTCTACACAAACACTCCTATGAGATTGCTCACACAAGGATGTACCACAAACCAATAATATATTGGATTCTCATTTGAAATGTAAGGTCTACATTATTATGTAACATATTGCTTGCTTACAGTAAACATTTGTCTCCTCTTCTAAATTGCATCTTTCAGGAAGAGTTCTCCGAGCCCCAAGCTAGCATACACCTACTCCCTCTGGCCACTACACAAACACTCCTATGAGATTGCTCATACAAGGATGTACCATAAACCGGTAGAGAACGACCGATGGAACTACCGTGATAGCTACATCTCATCCAGAGAAGGCTTTAAGCTCCAAGAGGTAAGGATATTCTGTGAAGGTCAAGGTTTGCATGGTGGATTGAAATACTCTAATCGTTAAAATATTTGCGCTACATTTATTTTCGCGGATTTCGCGCAAAGATCGTAAGGCGCGAATTCAAAAACACATAAATATATGAGCATGCTTTCCTATGCATGCTTGGAATGGGGTAAATTGCGTTTCAGCTCGAATTTAAGAACCTACAAATATGTTTTGAGGCCGCTAAGCGCGAAAAATTAATCGCGCGAAAATAACAGCAAATACAGTACTATGACAAGGTTTACAATTCACCATGTGGTTAGTCCTGAAAAGGACTGTTTGAGAGAGTAGAGGAGGAAATGAAGAGTTGGAGAAGGAAGAAATTGATAGATGAAATAGAGAGTAGGAAAACAAATTGGAAGAATTCTTTTTTGATTCAGTCCTGAAAAGGTCTGTGAACCAGATGAGTAGGCAAGAGGTAAGAAAGGCTTGTAGGAGTAGAAGCACTGAGTGCTTGATGATTCAGACAGCTTGAGAGGTATAGAGTTTATAAATAGAGATTTAAAGAATTAAAGATCAAGTAATTTTCCTTTAAAAAAAAAAACATTTTTGCTGATGATTTTGGATATGTTTTACAACTTGTATTCTAGAAAAGATCTATTAACAATTCAATCACTGATTCTAAATCAAGCCGATTTGCTAGTGCCATTTGATAGTTAAGAAGTAGTCCTCATCGAACTCTCTGATATGAATTAAAGCTATACAAATCCCTGGTCAGTAATAATTATTTGGGGCCTATCCACAACAAGCTATGCTTTTATTTAGGCTCCTTCACTTTTCTTCTTGATTGTAAATATATTATATTTATTTTATGTAAATGTATTTAAGTAGATTGCTTTATCATGTTGATTTGTGGAAATAAATAAATGAAACTTAAGCTTAATTGTTTCCCTACTAATCAGGTATTTTAAAAAAATCAATCAATGACCTTGTATGTTCATTATAAATGTAAAATTTAAATCTAATCAAACCTACATTGGTGTTCTTTAAATGTTAACATTTCTATTTCAAACAATAATGTTTTAATTCTTTCCCTTTGCGATGTCTTCACAAAACAGTGTGTCAAATTCTGGCGTTCAAGATTTGTTCTCCTTCCGTCTCACTCGACCACCTTGCGTCAGATGTCAGAGAATGGTTACCAAGGCAACTTGGATGTTTACGAGGGTGAAGAAGGATCCTCCAAGCATCATCTTGTGGAGGGTTTCCTGAAGTTCTTTGAAGGGCTTAATCGAAGGAGGACGCGACTCAATATACCGTCTGTTAATATGTCAAGAAGTCAGGTAGAGTAGGACTTTACTGGGACATATTTTATAATAATTATGATACTAATTCTAAATTTGTAAAGGGCAACTTTTTTCCTAGAAAAGGTACCCAAGTTGCCCAGAAACACATTATTTTAAAATTCAACAGGTCCTTCCCTACATGCCCACTAGCCATAAGTTTTCTTTAAAAGGTATACATGTATCTTAAAACTTTTGTGGAAAATTGTAATTGATCTACTTGATCGTATGTAATATGGGGGTGCATTCCACCAATGCGGGGCAGCCGCAAGGAAAGAGCTGTCGCCCCATGACCGCTTTGTTCTAGCTTCCTGGTATTTTTTAATACAATTTTTATAATGTATTTTGTTTTCTTACTTAATCTTCCATGGTGATGATAAAATAAAGTGTGAGCCTATTCTTCTCGGGATCAACGTTAAGTACCGGGTTAAAAATGCAATGAACATGTACACATGAATCCTTTTGGATGAGGGGTAAAGCTCATTGTCATCTCCCTGCATATAAACAGACCCTACGTTCAAATCCCAGTCACGTCTTTTGGATGGTGACGTCAAAGGTGGGTCCCAGATTTCAATAATCATATCTGATTGATACATTTGTACATGTACATGTCTGTCAAAAACCATCTAGCTAGTAATGTGTAAAATCGATAGAATACCACTCTAAATGATTTGGCGTTGTATTCACACTCTGTGTTTTCTTCTTATTGTCTACTATGGAAATTAGAGGTTGGAAGTACTGTTGTACAGTGTAGGTTGGGTTTGAAATACGGACATGTTTTTTGGTGCTGTTGCTGCTGTTGGTGAAATCGTGAATGGAACTGTCCACTGTCCATTGACCCCAACACATTTGGTGGGTTCTGAATGGTGGGCAGCTGCAAAAGGGGTAGTGGTTGCCAACCACATGAGGATCAGATGAGGATCCAGACGGTATATTCAGGGTTAGAGGTACAGCTGTAGATGACCGAGTTCTTTTCAGATCACTTTCTTTTTGTTCCTTTTCTTTTTGTTGCTGCTTCATGTCCGTCTGAAGATTACGCACTTTGAATGGCTGGTTGGGTCAATGAGTGTGCAGCATGCCCATATCTTGCTTTTGTTTTTTTCGTATAATACACAGTGCAAGTTTTTAAAAAAGAAGGTCTCTTGTAATATTAACACACCTCTCTCAGTGAGGCCTTGAATGTCTCAAGAGAGGGCTGGATCCATCCTCAGGTTATTCCAATCCTTGATAGTTCTTGGAAAGAAGGATGCAACATACATGTTAGATTCCTTTGTACCTGGTTTGAGGTGGAAGTGGGATCCATGTCCTCTGGTTGATGATGTCATTTTGGCGAAGTTATGATGCCAGCCAATGTTGACAAGATCGAAGCGGATGTCCTTTTTAAAAAATAGAATAGAATGGATTAGATTTGTTTTGTCCTCCAACAAAAAAAGAAGACACTTGCCATTAATTTGAAACATACATATGCATGTACAAAAATAAGAAATTAATACAAATACACAGTCATATCCACAATCAAAAACATCAAAGCATAGTATTTCAATTAATACATGTATATACATACATATATACATACATACTGTTTGGCATTTTAGTGCTTTTCCATTAAAAAAATGTCCAAAACGCTTCATAATGCATATAAATTATAAAATAAACAAGAAAAACTACTTCTGCTCTCCAAGTGCTTACAATATAGGGTCAGAGGCAAAATGAATAGGTTTTCAATTTCTTCTTGAACAGTGAGACTGAAGGACATGAGTGAATTTCAATGGGGTGACTATTCCATATAGTTGGGCCAGAAGAACTTGTGAATAGATAGATAAACATTATAGAAATTACCTTGTATATCAGCTCTGTCTTCATGATGTCTCTATGCATGTCTTTCCAGAGAGATGGATGAATATCATAGACCAGCTCACTCATATATTTTCTTCTGTCAAGGTATTTATTTACATAACCATAATATTTATACAATTAATAATCAACTTTTCCCCCCAAAAAAGATCAACAATTCTTTGACATTACAACATTTTCACCGTTGAAAAATTGAAAACACAAGCACAAAGTCTGTATCAGAACTCTGGCACAAGCCACGAGCACGCACCTTTCACTGAGCTTACTCCAGAAATCTTGCAAGTAACCCGTACTCGACCACAGAAAAGGTGTATTTTCACAAAATAAATAACAATTCTTTGGACCTGTTGGAATCGAGAAACATACAGTACACCTGTTTCTCACCTTTAAGTTTGTCTTGGCATTACATTCAAAATCAACCCATAGTGTGTTTGCATTGATAAACTTTCCTTTAAGATTATGTTTGTAATTTTGATAAATGGTATATTCAGCAAGATTTAAAATGAGGATTGTTAAATCAAATCTAGAGTCTTCTACTTTGTATCTGACAACTAAAGTCTGTTCCGTTATATTCACCTCCAACTTACAAAAATTGAATACGAATCTATTTACCGTATGATTTTCCAAAAATTTTCACTGGTTTACAATGTAACATAAAGTGGAAAGTTGTATCGCTTACATTATATCGTAAACATAAGTTTGAATCCAAGATTCCTAAATATATATGTCTGATGAACGCCTCCTTCATCCGGTCGGAATCGGGCCTGAACTAGCTGCTCCAGGAGGGTCTTCTGAACGTTCATAAACTCTTCCATTTTCCCACTGATGGCAGAAGTGAAAAGTTGTGAAGGTTTACACGTAGACCTAACCATGTTTTGTTGCTGCTGGCTGTCAGATGTCCCAAGGCTTGTCACCTATTCAGTGGTAGAACTGTCATGACCATCTTCCTCCACCATGTCCATGGTATCGGCAGCTGTGGCGGATGGTAACTTGGAATTTAGCTGCAAAAAGTCAATTAATACATACATAAATAAATAAAACTGTTTTTAAAAAATTAAAAATGAAGAAAGTACCTCAAGTACAATGTGCCACACATATGTTGCTACTAGGTCAGTCATCAAGTACATGTACTGTAAGTTATGTAATGATAATAATATCAATAATGATAATAAAATGAAATAACGATATCTTGTTTTCAAATAGCGCTTTTCCAGTCATCAGAAATTGCACTAGAGACTTAAAATTATGCGACGGTCATGTTCAATTCAGCATGTTTCAAGACTACTGCTATAATGGCAAAATATACATGTCCAATGTTTTACATTAAACATCATTATTGTAATCGTAGAAATTGCGAGAAGCACTTACACTGACAAGTGTCCTCTTCTTTACTTCAAATGTAAAGGGCGCCAGAAAAGAAAAGCTCTCTAATACCCATTGGTCTCTCTCAGAGTGCTCCACATCACCATCACCAGATTTTTTCTTCTTCAACTTTGTGAATCCTGTCCCAAGACTGGTGTACCAAACCCTCAGCTCCCTGACATCCACACCAGTCAACTCTACTTGTTGCTGCCACAAGAAGTCTTTTTTTTATTTTCGTGTCTTTGTACCCCTCTAATTTTTTGTTATAGAGGATTTTGTGTTGCTTAAAGGCATTAAACCATCTCTTCCAAACCAGTAAACTCTGCGTAGTGCTGCCACAAGAAGCCTTTTCTTTTTATGTCTTTATAGCCTTTTAATGTTTTGTTTTAGAGGACGTTGTGTTGCTTAAGCCATTCCGCCATCTCTTCCTCCTTACTGGTGAGATGAGTGTAAGTCTTGTTTTTCATTCTTTTTGCCCGCCGTTTTGCTTCTTCAAAGTTCAAATGTCAAAGTTAATTTGTTTTCACTCAATCATTAAAAAACATATAACAGTGTGACATTTACAAAAACAATAATATGGATACATTACAAGCATAAACAGAAGATATTAAACAAACAAGCAAACAGTGTACATTAAAATAAAAGTATAATGTGAGTATGGGGATGAGCTAAATGGAAAAATATTTGTACAGTATACAATAGATTGACTCCAAATAAATCATAAACAAAATAAAAATGTCTTCTGTGTCTTAATCTAAGGACAACAAGGCAGGTGCATTTGATGGTCCAGAGACTCCGTCCACAACTCTCTCCCTTTCTTGACTTTAAAGCAAAGAAGTAGGCTCCATTAGGCTTTGTAAATTCTATGGGATCTCCAGGTACTTCTTCTTGGCTTGATGTTCTGTTAACAGTCTTGCTTGTGATGCTGGTCTTAGTTCTCCTCAATCTATGCATGTTGATTATCAGCTTGAAGTTATGAAGATACAACTCTCTCCCTTTCTTGACTTTCAAGCACAAAAGTACATTTGTAGGCTCCATGAGGCTTGGTAAATTCTTTAAGATCTCCAGGTACTTTTCCATGACTTGATGTTGTTCTAACAGTCTTGCTTGCAATGCTGGCCTTATTTATTTATTTATTCATTAATTTATTTCAACAGACACCTTTACAACGGTGGTACTCACAGTATATGTGGTGTGTTCACAATCACATAACATACATCACTTCACATGGAAAGACATTGTCAATTACGCAGGGGCTGCGGGTGTTAATGATAAGTACATATACGTTCATTCCGATTACTTTATCATCATATCTTCCATTACAATTTCAGAGGTTATCCCAAGGTGAGATCAGTCAGAGCGCTACCAGTCCTGGCTACCGGAAGATAGCCCAGAGTGGTGCCTCCACCCCTACCACCCTCCAGTCCTCTCTTAGCCTCACCACAGGCTCTCTGCATAGCCTGCTGTCCGGTGTGGTAGCCAGCCGTAAGGATGATCCCTCTAGTGAGCCAGGAAGTCCAAAGTCACCTGATAAGAAGGACGGAAGACCTCACCAAGCTAGTCCGTACACCACCGTGGTGAAAGCCATGAGAGATCCAAGGTTAGATAATCTGTTTATAAATTACTACTTACATGTAGAAAGCAATTATTCTTGATTGGTATAATAGGTAACTAGGGGACTTAGAGCTTTAGGTCATACATGTATGTGGAGTTGTTGATGAACTAGTTCTCATAAGCATGTCATATTTTCAAACTCAGAACTACTTGTGGGTTCCAAGACATCTAAGCTACATGTATCCTACCTCCACTAACAGAGGGAAATTCTTCCATATGACAGCACTTTTGGTACATCTACAGGCAATTATTGTTGTATTGAAAAGGACCTTAATTCGGTGAATCTAGCGCTATATGTATGTATCTAAGCTCTGACCCATATTATCATTATGTGTTTTGTCCAATCAGCACTGGGCTTGGTTTCATAGGAGGTGAACATAGAGGGCTCCCTTCAGATTGTTTCACATCAGCCGAAGCAGTAAGCTGGATCAGGAAGACCTTTATTGATCAGCCAAACCATGAGCAAGCAATCAATGTCTTACAGGTACATCAATAACCTATATCACAAATTATATTGGAAAATGTTACTAAGTTTATTGACAAATTGAGTTAATTATACAAATTATGCGAGTGTAAGAGTGTGTTAGTGAATACAGACTACACATAGTAAAGTCACAATAGAAATATAAACGAAGCTTATCTTTGACTTATACATCCTTGAAAACAAAAAATTTACATTTATAAAAGATTAAGTAACAGATGACACCTTATCTGGTACGGCATTCAAATGTAAGCAAAAAATGGCCCCTCTCTATTTACAACATCTTCTCAATGATTATAATCCAGTTAGGCAGCTCCGTTCTAGTTCTAAACAGTTATTCCTTCCATATAATGTATCTACAAAATCATACGGTTACAGAGCATTTCAACATGCAGTCCCTCAACTTTGGAATAAGCTCCCCGAGAATATTAAAGAATGTACCACTGTTGATTCATTTAAGTCCATGTTAAAGTCTCATCTCTTTAAAATATAATATTGTAATCTAAGTTTTTTATCAAGTATTGTAAAGGTACAGGTGAAGTTTCCTTGTGACTTTATATATCTTGTCATTACATGTAACGGGTTGTATTAATATTTCCTTTCTCTATTATTGTTTCTTCTTATCTTTTTTCCAAAGCGCTTAGAGACTTTATTGTAATTTGCGCTATATAAAAATGGAGTATTATTATTATTATTATTATCTGATGATGTTGATCTGTTCTTCCCTTTGACTGTTCTTACCAACAGGAGATGCTGAATGAGGGATATGTCTACTCAGTGTTTGATATTAAAGGAGCCCAGCAGATAATATATGGCTATTACATCTACTGTCTACCAGATATCCCATCAGGTAACATAGCCAAGTGTATTTATGAAGTAGTCTTTAGGAGAAGGATGATGATGATTATGATGATGTGGATTTTGATGTTGATCATGATCACACTGTCAATTCAAATTCATAATCATCGCCATCATACAGGATGATTATGATGACGATGATGATGATGATGGTTATGATGTTGTTCATCATGATGATGATGATGATGATGTTGACCATGATGATGATGATGATGATGATGTGGATTTCGATGATGATCATGATCACACAGTCAATTCAAATTCATAATCATCGCCATCATACAGGATGATTATGATGACGATGATGATGATGATGGTTATGATGTTGATCATCATGATGATGATGATGATGTTGACCATGATGATGATGATGATGATCATGTGGATTTTGATGATGATCGTGATCACACTGTCAATTCAAATTCATAATCATCGCCATCATACAGGATGATTATGATGACGATGATAATGATGATGGTTACGATGTTGATCATGATGATGATGATACTGGTGATGGTGACAAATGTAAAGAAAAAGTATGTCCATTTGCAAAATGGAATTGCCCTTCTCACTTCATGGTGTCCTAAAATAAAGCATCCTTATTGACCCCGATTTTGTGAATGTTTAACAAAATCTATTTTATACATATATATGTTTATTAATACGAATGTATGTGATACTTTGATATTTATCAGAGTCTTCGAGGCATGTTTGGAAGCCTGTGATTGGCCAGCCTGTGTACGATGCACCGCCCCAGCAAGAATGGTTTGAAGCAGCTTGTACTGTCTCACAGGACATCCCTAATGAATACAGCAATGGAATAGAAACAGGTAAGGAAGTATACTTGCCAGTGAAATCCCATGTCTTGTGTTGATAATATGTCTTTCTTTTTTTTTGTTTTGAAAAACTTAATATTTGACCTCAGTTTATCAATTGCAAGATATTGGTTAATCTATGCCAATGAGAATGTTTTTGCTCATTAGTTGAAATATTAAACACATGAGATTTAAGTTGTTGTTGTTTTTTTTTGTTTTTTGTTTTTTTTTTTGGGGGGGGCGATTACAGGCTTGGATTAAAACTCATACAGGCAATAGCCATTTTTGAAACAAAAAGTAAGCTGCTTGTAAGGGTTTTTTTTTTTACGAACATGTTTGAATTGCAATTGCTTTAATTCCATAGACATCAAATCAAAATTCATGGACATACCTGCTCAGATATATTGATACAATTAAAACAGAATTGGGACCAAACTTGCTCACTCAGATAAGATCCATGATAAAATGGATATAAAGAATAAAGGTTCATACGTAACTCTATTAATTTCCCCAAATAAAGGAAAAGTACATTTTCAATCATTCCAATTTAATATTGGTTAAATTAAAGTGAAAAAAGTGATACAAAGTCCAGGGGTTCCCAGATTTATGACTTATTCAGCCAGATAGAATTATAGATATTTACAAATCATAGACTATTGAATTTTCTTAATCCCAGAGGTTAAAAACAGACAACAACCAGTGCTTAGTTTTAATGGGAATTAACACCTCAATGTAAAAGAGAAAAAAAGAAAAGAATACGACCTTAAATTTAATCTTTGTGCTTGTAAGTTTCTTTTCTGTCTTTGTCATTATCAGGAGTTTGTATTCTGCCAGTATACAAGACCATCATCCTTGAAATGTGGAATAAAGATCTCGATAATATGGAATACTGTCATGCGAGTTTCCATAGCAACTATCAACCTAACCACGCCTTTGATATGGAGCTACAATGGTTAACCTCTACTCCTGGTCTGCTTAATGATCTTGTGAGTCTATCATTTCAAATAGAATATGTTCCAAAAGTTTTATTTTATGTCACTATGATACTTCAGTTTTTGTTGTTGGATTTGTTTTAATACTGTGTTTCAGTCAATTTTTAATATAAATTGTTCAACAGGAGGGAGGGAGGGGGAGGAGTATTGGGTATTGACAGACGTGTATCAATCAGAAATGATTATTTACGTCTGGGACCGACCTTTAACGTCACCGTCCGAGAGACGTGACTGGGTTTCGAACCAGGGTCCGCTCCATGTCAGTTTGTATGCTGATGCAGAGAGTTGACAAAGGCAGCCATCAACTCCTGGGTTAAAGGTAGTGTCAGCCTTTTGCAGGCAAAAATATGAAATTTCTAGTTTTTAGAGGATATAGTAGTATACCAATGACTATATCTTCCCACAACATGATTAAGCTCAAATGTGTATGTTTGTCATTATATTGCGATTATCAAAATTTATTCCTATTTTTTCGAACCTCGAAAAATATACCGTACGGTGCGAACCGCTGACCGTTAGCGCAGAGAATAATGCACGCTGATACGCCGTGTGTATATTGCTGTGTACGGTCCGTGCTGCACACGCTGTAATATCAACGATGTTGATGGAGAGCTGGTCAAGATTGGTAGTCAGATTTTCGTTTCGTATTACTGATCTAGGCAACCTATGACAGTAAGATTGAATAGACAGTATAGGTTGATCATATTCTACAGTTATGCCAAGTTGCATTAGTTTTTGCAATTTGTGAAAAAGGCTGATACTACCTTTAAGGATGATAAATTAAACTTGATATCTTACCAAAGGAAGATAGGTCGGGACCAGAATTTGTTGTGGAACTAATTTGAAAACTAGAACTGTGCCCTGTACATGTAACACAAAGACATACGATTAATAAAAAGATAGGATTGATTTTTTTTTCTTGGTAGCCTCATCATGGACACGGTGCTCAAAAGTTGATGACCTTAATCCTAACTCTAGCCCTAACCTAAATCTTAATCATATCCTAATCCTAATCCCTGACTGTACCCGAGTTTAAAATGAGGCTACCGAGAAAAAATAATTCATATTTTTTTATCAATAGTAAGTCTTTGTGTTACAGGGCACTGGTAACATACCTTTGGTATTGCGGCATATTCTCATAAAATGTGATGTATCATATCAAAATGAGACGCAGGCCGCCGAGCAACAAGTAGAGGAAATCTACAAAGAAATCAGTTTTTAAATACTTTTCCATAATCGATATTTACTCATTTGTTTACAGGCTACACATGAAAAATTTATGATCCAGAAAATCAAAAGGTTTTTCCCCAGAAAATTGATATTTTTTATTATTATCCCAACTTCTTGACCTTTATTTTTTACTCTTTGCTTAGCGACATATGTCTTATTTTGATATGATGAATCACAAATGTTAATGCTACAAGGTTTACAAAGGTTCGATACTATATGTAAGCATTCCACTTATTTCTATTTCTCTTTCTCCTCTATCCTTCTGTCATTCTAGATCATGAACTGGATGCGTCGAGCTCAGAGTGCAGGTTTCCATCTCATCCCGTCCCATGTGGATCCCTTCTGCTTCTGGGAAGACATCTCTGACCCCCTATGTAGCCCGGTCTTTATACCGCTAGCCCTATCAGAGGGGTCATTCATGGACCCTGAACTACTAGCACAGATACAGGAGTTGATCCTTACCAGGTAATAAAATACCGCTTATTTATTTAATTTACATTAGTTAATGATAGGGCTTTAAGGATGATTAGGGGGTTGTATCTGACCCCCTATGTAGCCCGGTCTTTATACCCCTAGCCCTACCAGAGGGGTCACTCATGGACCCTGAACACCTTGTACGGGTACAGGAGTTAATCCTTACCAGGTAATCAAATGGGAGTGTCCCCCCTGTGTAGCCCGGTCTTTATACCCCTAGCCCTACCAGAGGGGTCTCTCATGAACCCTCAACACCTTACATGGGTACAGGGGTTAATCCTTACCAGGTACTAGTAATCAAACACAACCCATTTATTTACCCATTCTCTGCCATATCCATGTAATATTTTTTTAAATCCATGTCTTCATTTTATTTTTATTTTATTTTATTCTTTATACAGGGTGGCCCTTTCAATATCGAGTATTGATCTTCCAAGGGGCCCTGTCTGTACAATTAAAAAACAATAAAAACAGTGCACATAAATATGGTATACATACAAAGTAAAAAATGATCTACAAAGTAAAAAAAAACAAATACAAATAAAAAAATATAAAAACTACAAATACAATACATATAGTAGTTACACATTACAAATGAAGGCTAACAGAAAAATGCTGATTAAATGAAAGGGGGAGGGGAAATAAAGACGGGGTGTGTTTCAGAGGGCGTTTTGGATACTAAGTAGCTTACAATGCCTCTTGAAGGACAATAAAGATAAACCTACGCGTATATTAGGAGAAAGGTTGTTCCACATGAGTGATCCATGGTAGTGGAGGGATCTTTTGAAATAATCTGTTCGGGAGTTTTAATGAAAAGTGGAGAAAGTGCAGAATGTCTAGTATAAATCGAAATTTTTCTTGGGATAATTATTGGTTTTAGATATAGGGGAGTAAGATTATTTTGAATTTTGTACATATTTACACAAATTGGTAATTAATTCTTTGACGTACTGATTGCCAGGAAAGTTCAGTCAACAAAGTGGTGTGAGGGGTAAAAAAATCAGCTTTAAGTATCAGTCTTGCAAAACGATTTGAAGTTTTGAATTCTAGAAATATTACACATTGCACTTTGTCCCATATAATATTGCAATAATCGATATGTGGTAAAATCAAACTATTATAGATCATTATCAGAATTTGTTTAGGCAAGAGATATCGAATGCGTCTAATATAACCAATAGTTCTTGACAACTTATTACACAATATATTAATATGGCGGTTCCACCGTAAGCAAGAATCTATTACCAAACCAAGATATTTGAATTCACTAACCTGTTCAGTTTTGCTTAAATTTACAAATATGTCTAGTTTTTTATTTTTTTACTTTGGACTGAGTTCCGATTAACATGGATTTTGTTTTCTTACATTAAGGGCTAACCGATTATTGTCAATCCATGTAAGGATTTTATTCATTGCCAATTGCAACTCATTCTGAACAATGGAACATGATTTACCTCGACAAAATATGGCAGTATTGTCAGCATATACACAAAGCTTAAAAGATGTACCAAATTTGATATTACATGCATCATTAATAAAAATAGAGAACAACAGTGGCGAAATCATACTTCCTTGCGGGACCCCTTTCAAGATGGGTCTAAAGTTTGAAAGACTGTCATTTACCTTGACACATTGCTCACGGTGATGCAAATAATTATAAAACCAATTAGCCTCAGTTTGTTTTACACCGTATGCTGATAGTTGGATAAGAGGATTTCGTGAGAAACAGAATCGAATGCACTTTTTAAATCAATGAAAACAACACCAGTAATAAACCCTTCTTCGATATTATGTAACAAGTATTCATTTACATCGATTAAAACGCTATTTGTCGAGTGAAGTGGACGAAAACCAGATTGGAGTGAACTCAGTAGGTTATTGTCAATAAAGTACTTATAAAGTTGAGAATGTACGGCCTTTTCTAGAATTTTCATTATATGCGGAAGAACAGATATAGGCCGGTAGTTAACAAGCTCTTGCTTACTCCCACTTTTAAATAAAGGGTAACTCTTGCTTTTTTCCATTCTTTCGGAATTAAGCCAGTACGAAGAGAGGTATTAAAGATGTGTGTGATTACTTCGTGGATAAAAGCAGCACCCTCTTTTAAAAGGAATGGGTGTAAGGAATCAAGACCGGGCGATTTCTTTGTATTCAAATTGTTGATTTCTTTAAAGACGTACTCATCCGTTATATCTTTAAACTTGAACGTTTCAAAAGTATATTGATTTTCAACAGATGCATTAATACATGAATCATCACTTTGAGGTGTAAAATGTTGCATTAAACATATTGGCAACTTTAAAAGGTTCGGTTTCTATTTTATCAGTGATTGTATCATATATTGCTAACCGATTAATGTTGACCGCAGGGGAAAATTCACTCAAAGTTTTCCAAGTGTTTTTAGAATTAGATTTATTTATATCGAATTTTTGCAAATAATAGTCTTTCTTAAGTTTTTTATTCCAATTACATGTATTTAGTTTATTACGAGCGGCTTGAAAACGTTTCCAAATGGATATATCATTTTTATCTGCATGACAATGTTTACCGTCAAATCTTTCTTTAAGATAATCTCGTTCTCTTGAAAGAGAAATATATTCATCAGTTATCCATGGGGAAGGATTTTGCCTTTGTCTTACAGAAACTATAGGTGCATGTTTATCACAAAGTTTCATAAATGATTTTACAAACATAGTCCATTTAGCATCAATATCATTACTATTATAAACATCACTCCAATCTATTGACCCACCTTCATCCAAAAACTTTTCTCGATCGAAGTTACGAAATGACCGAAATCGTTTTATTGTCGGATTAGTGTGTACTTTTTGAGCTTTGACATCAACATAGATTAAAGAATGGTCACTAATTCCCATAGAAACAACATCATGATTGTAATTGCTTTTTTCTAAAGGCAGTAATATCAGGTCAATGCACGAAGTACTCGTGTTTGTGATTCTCGTAGGCTCACTAATAATTTGCTTTAGCTGCAGATAAGTACACATATTTTTCAATTTGGATGACAGTGTGTTAATAGTAAGCATATTACAATTGAAATCTCCAAGAACAATAATATTAGAATTTAAATGCAGAGCTTTCTCAAATTGAAGTTCTGCTCTAGAAAAGAAATCAGTAGATGCATTCGGAGGTCTGTAAAGTATAGCAACGAGATATAATTGTGAATGTTTTAATCTAACGTCAAACCATAATATTTCAAGATCATCTTGCTCAAGATCTTTTCTGCGACTATAAATTAAATTTGAATTAATATAACAAGCAACACCTCCACCCGAAGTATTTCTATCATTCCGTTCTAGATTGTAACCATTTATAGACAATTCAGAATCTTGAATTGAATCATCTATCCAAGTTTCAGATAAACCAAATATGTCAAATGGGTTATTATATAATAAATCTTTTACATGGTCTAACTTCCCTCTTATACTACGTATATTCAAATGAGCCAAAGTGAAACCTTTCCTGTTTAATTCTAATTTTCTCGATGTTGGAATTTTATCTAAAGGAATAGTTTTCGTATCATCTTTACGCTGGAAATCAAATGTTTCCTGTAACTCATTTGAATTAAACGGTAGTTCTTTGAGTAAACATATATCACATATCCAATCCGCGTCAGATTTAAAAAAATTATCATCGAGGGATGAACATTTTAGATGTATCCATTTTTTACAGATATGACATAAAATAGCATTTTGATTATTATGAACTGACTTCAGGCAAGATATACAAGGGTACTTCTTACCCATTGGAAAGAACAGCTATGTGAAGTAGATAGCAGAAGAATTTATAGACTGTCAATGTCATTTTCACAGCGGATAGTCACTTTCCTCTCGTCCTTCGTGAGTGCTGTGATTCTTCCATCAGATGTCCAGGTTTTCTTGACGTTGTCATGTTTACGTGTCTCGTAGAGAAGATGCGATCTTTTAGCGGTCAGGTCCTCGTGGATGTAAATCTTCGTCGGACGGAGATTTGCTCGAGCACGGTAAACCATATCCCTTGCGTTGTATCGGACAAACTTTACGATGATTACTCTCGGAGATGTGTCTCCTTCTTTGCGATCTCTAGGGGATACCCGATGTGATCTGTCAAGGTCAGATGGATGTATCACGACGTTCATCTTTTCCTTGACGAGTTGGATGACTGTGGTATCGGTGTTCTCCGCAGCCGTTTCCGGAACTCCATGGAAGCGAAGGCAGCTTCTTCGACTGTACTGCTCCTGGTCGTCGAGGATGTCGTTGACGTTGTTCATTTCCTTCTTTAATTTGTGGATTTGTTGATCAAGATCATGCAATTGTGACATTTTGGATTGTAAATCGAGCTGAAATGCGGCGTGTAGGTCTTCGGCTATTTTCTCGTAGACGGTCTTGTAAACGGCGTCTACTATAGTCTTGACAACGGTTGCTGACCGCAAGGCATTCATCAGTTGGTCACTGATGAGGCTTTTCATGTCGGCGGGAACATTTGAATGGGGTTTCGGACATGTTGATGTGGTTGACTGAGCAGCATGATCGGGATCCCTTTCCTCGTCCGAGCTCAGGCCGCACGTATGGGGAGGGCTGTTGCCAAGGATATCGATCAACTTCTTACCTCCATGTTGGCGTTTTGATGACTTTGTTTTCTTCTTCTTTTTATGCGAAGAACCTGTCATGATGTTCCAATTCAAAATACAGCTCACGTGTTTGGTGATATTCCAGGTTACGAGTCAGTTAAAAAACAAAATTTCCAATTGAAAATCAGTAGAAATCCGTTAAAAATGTTGAAATTATTGGAGAAGTCGATTTTAGTTGTGTAGTCGTTTTAGGGCGCCCTCCCAACAGTGTGAACATGGTGTAAAATAGGGGGGGAGGGGCAGTCAAAGACTTTATACATATATGATATAAACGTATACGTTCAATTACAGGATTCCAAAAAAAAAGGTTAGTACACGCCTCTTTCCCCTGGATCTCCTTCCTACCGTAGTAGGGTCACTCAATGGCCCTCTACATGTACATGTACCTACTAGTAGGGGTTACCCACTAAGTCCTGCTTAGCGTTCTGTGGAGTATTGGAATGGGAGTGTCCCTGTAGTTAATAGTCTAATGTAAAGACAGAAGTCAGTGGGTTAAATGAGTTACAGTGGTGGCAAATATATGATGATTATTTATCTTTTGTATCTTCCTCAGATTTGGTTTCCTAGCGAACCACACCTCTTGTCTGAGCGTCTTACCAGGGTCAACATCTAAAGTCTCTCCCTACGCAAGCATCCATATGCAATATATTCATGTGACCGGCGTGACCTTTGCCCTACCGACCCCTACCCAGGCGGACGCTACATCGCCCCGCCCCGACAAGCTCCCCTGTCTCTGTTCTGCTTGGAAAGGTAAGAGAGACTGCCTTCAGTTAGTCTTGTTTCCTGACTGCATTCAGATGTTTCTTGGTAATGTGTTGTGAACGAAACCTTGGATCAGTATAAATCTCAATCAATGATGGACACATTTTGTTTTGCAGGAAGAATGTACATTCACTATAATATCTTAATTTTGTCCCTCACATGTACATGTATGTTCTGGTGTGGAATCTTTAAATAGAGAAAAGCAAATACAAATAGATCAAAGCTCTTAGATGAGGTCCATCTATATTTTGGGATGCATTTCCCTCTTGAAAGTTCTCTGACATCTACCCCGTAATCCTGGACAGGATTGTTGCACGGATAGATTTCATTACAAAAATATGTGGCTCATTCTGACTTCACTTCATGAAAACATTTCCAATTTACTGTTATAAATTACATTTTCTTTACTTTTGATCACCTTTTAACAGAATCCAGCAACAACAACGATGACGTTGGTCTAGGGAGCCACTTAGGCCATTCCACCAGATCAAGGAAAAGAGAGACTCCAAAGGAACCTGGATTCCTTTGGGTCAACAACCATCTCCTTACCAAGAAATGGAAATCGAGTGCTTCAGGTGACGATGCCTTCAGGGAGGCCCTCTACAATGACTTCACAAGGTTCTGCTCAAACAAAGATGGCCGTCTGGATGCAGTGGTGGCCTTGGCAACGGAACAGCAGAAAACTGACTAGATGATGAATGTTTAGATTAAGAATGAAAAAATAAGCAAAGAAAATGGGGTTCCATTGGGATTTGAACCTGAGACAGGTACTCTACCAACTGAGCTGTGGCAAACCCATGTCGATATTCGTTCCCAGATTATAAATGGGTAGAACTGTACATCAATCACAGATGTCTTTCAGAAGGTGTTGTTCATTGCTTTTCAAGGTTCTGCTCTAATGAGGATTGAAAGCAGGATACGGATGTTGCGTTGGCAAGCGAATAGCAGAGCTCAGATCAGAACATTTACGTAGTATGTATTCAGTTATTTGCATGACGAGCATCCCTGAGCATGATCAGCAAGTGATAAAGATATTGAAGAATATGCGTTACCCTCTTTCGAAGTATGAAATACAGTCAACTTCGTGTAAGTCGAATAGCACAGGACTGTCATAAACTCTTCGAGTTACGCGAAGTCAGATATTCAGATATTAACATACATGATTTTCAATTCTTCGCACACACTGCCACAAATCAATACACCAGTACTCATGTAGCATGCAGTCTTATTGCCCAAATAAAAAATATGAGCAGGGTGAAACATTTGGGGAGTAAAGGAGAAAATATAGAAAGATATATGATTGTGATTATAAGAGAGAGATTGAAGAAATAGTAAGCCCAACAGAGACAGGAGAGGGGGACTCAGAGAGAAACCTTCATATCGTCTGTTTGGAGCCAAAAGGGTGTTATTACATCTTATAGATGTTCCATTGAGAGCCAGAAGGGCGCTATTACTGTACAAAGTCAATGGTAATAGCGCCCTTCTGGCTCCAAACGGAACATCCTTGATCTGCAATAGCGCCCTTCTGGCTCCAAGACGACGATATATAAAGTTAACCAATGTGTTGGCTCAGTGGATAGAGCATCCGCCTCATAACTGGGAGGTCGTGGGTTCGATCCCGGCCGCGTCATACCAAAAAGACGTTAAAAAATGGTAGCTGATGCTTCCCTGTTTGGCGTTCAACAAGAGGGGGGGGGGGTAGAGGAATGTCCTTCTGACGCTGCTCAGCGGCTGCCGGGCCCACGAGAAAAGGGGCTAAACAAATATCCGGTCACCTTTGTTTCAGACAATAAAATTTGGAGCATTGAAGCATATATACAAGTTGATCAGAGAGCGCGATGGTTCAGAGAGAAAACAAAAGAGAAAGTGGGAAGACAGCAAGCTTGTAAAAACAAGGTCGCTGTGTCACTCTGTGAATTATTGCAAACAGGTGTCAACATGTCCAAATCCGAATCCAATTTATCGAATTGATTTCTCTTTATTTTGAATCTTTGGGACATAGAAACTGGTTCGACTTACATGAAATTAGACTTATAAAATTCAAGTTAGACTTGAAATTTTACATGTAAACATATTAGCGAAAATGCGGACTTCTTTGTGATCGTCGAAGTACGCGATAACTCAAGTTACATGGATTTGACTTATGCGAAGTTGGCTCTAATTAGTTTAGGTCTTCAAGAAACACAAGGAGAGTCTTTAAAAATAATATTAAGTAAGATAAAAAGAGGCTGTTACTTGAGCTATGCATTACATTTATTATATTTGTTCATACTCACATGGTGATATATATTTATGTGCCTTTGTATTTAATTAATCATGTCAAATATTCCCTGATGTCCATATTGCCATAAACATACTGTACCTAGCCTTTTATCCAAACTATATAGAAGCGCATTGAGCCTGATTACAGGGTAATGTACAATGTACTACAGATGAACTACATGACTTGTATATATTGTTATTAACAAAGATTATAATGATATCTTCTCAATCATTTATGGAGAGCTAGAAGGGGTTAAAACTTGAAATGACAATTCTCATTCTTCTGGTTTTCAACAAACAATTTTTTTTTTGTGGTTATGTATTCAGTAATGTATTATTGTTGGTATCACTATTCTACGCACAAATTTTGATAACAGAGTACTGTTCTTCTACAAGCATTATTTATCATTGTTTTACTTGTTTTCATTACCTTAATTTAATCAGTATACATGTACTCTGATACAGTAATAAAGCATAATCTATTGGCAGTGTTCGCTAAATATTAGTCTTGTAATTAAATCAATTTGTTTTCTTTTGTCACCATAGTTTTGTTTACTTTTATACAGATGTACAGTTTCTTTTATATTTTGTTAAGTGTTTAAAGTGCCTTTTTATATTTTTGTATTTTACATGATCTGATCATAAAAGATACATCTGTATTCGATCAGTTTGGTTACAAAATCATTACATCTTTCTTGCCTTTCATTATTATAGAGGGCCTTCTCTATAAAAACAAGATTGATCATAGAAGTAGTAATTTTGCAATAATTAACCTTGCATGTATCTCATTTATGTTATTTCATTCATTGTAATACAGAGGATACATGTATTGATAGGATTGTAGTTATAGAATTTTGTTGTAATGTATGTAAACAGTCAACTTCTGTTACATTGAGCACAGAATCAGAGATATCAATATACAACCCTGTAGCAAGTTGATTCGCCCTGTAAATATTTCATACATGTATGTGTTAAAGGGGAATGCCGAAAAATATGAGTGAAAGTTTGAAGAAAATCGACAAAAATATACCGAAGTTATAAATATTTAAAGTTTTGATTCTGTGACATCACGTGCGAGCTGCTCTGCTATGTGTTATGTAATGTAAATTCCATAAAGTGTCATTTTTCAGAAGAATATTTAATTATTTCACCTGTGCGGTCGATATAACATCAAACCTATGTACATGTACATGCCTCTATCAAATTGACCCATTCCTTTATCAAGAACCATGAAAAATTGACATATTTATGAAATTTACGTAAACAACACATGGGAGAGCTGCTCGCAGGTGACGTCACAGAATAAAAATTTTAAATGTTCATAACTAAGGTATTTTTTGGTCGATTTTCTTTCACTCCTATTTTTATTTTATTTTTCTGCATTTTTTAAAACCAGTAAAATTCCAGGGTGAACTTCCCCTTTAATGCAGTTATACATTCAGTATAAGATTTCTTTATAAAGGGGTTGTTGGCTTGGTCCCAAGGAGCTTGTTATTACGGCAGTTGACTGTTTATAAAATTCTTGTTACGTGCTGTAATTCACTGATTGCATATGAAGAAAATTCAGATTTCATGTGCCCTTTGTGTACACAACAAGAAAGGTCAACACACTTTGCATTTTCTTGCCTTTTTCTCTCAATTTTTTTATTCTCTTTTTCTCTAACCCTCTAGATATTTTCCTTTGTACAACCATATCTTTCACCTTTCCCCTACATTGTGTTTTTCAAGTGCACTCTCTCTATCACTCATTCTCTCTTTTGCTCTTGTATGTCTTGATACCGCCCCATCTCTCTCTCTCTCTCTCTCTCTCTCTGCCTCTCTCCCTCTGTCTCTCTCTCTCTTTTGATGCCTGTATCTTGTTTTCAGTTCATTCTGACCTTATTTTATGTATGACTCTCTCTCTCTCTCTCTCTCTCTCTCTCTATCTCCCTCTCTCCCTCTCTCTGTTTCTCCCCCTATCACTCTATCTTTATATTGATGTACTGTCTTGCAACCCGTTCCATGATTTAATATGTACCATATTTGGTGCGTGTACACTAAAATTGTAAGTTTTATGCCGCTATGTTTGTTCTCAGATTTGTAAATATTCTTATGACCGAGCAAACACTTCACCTGAACAGGGTATTTGAAGACTGTCTCGAATCCATTGCCATAACACCACTGAAAGTACCTTGTTATTTCTTATTTACATGGTTTAATGTAACCATGACTTAATTTGTACTATTTTGTCATGCATGTATTCAGTGACATTTTGATGTTGTACAGTAACAACTCCTATTATTAATATTTAGTTATTTAAGTACTTTGCAACTTGATAAAATAAAGGGTTTTCATATTTGGGTATTCTTTGATAATAATGTTTTCATATGTTGGGAAATTTTATTAAATAAAAGAATAAATGCTATTGGGAGTGATGTAAAATCTTGTAATTATACTGAAATTATGTAGATTGTAAAATAAATATTTGATAGCAACTATTGCATGTTTTGAAAAAAGTGATTTAAAATTGATAAGCCTCGAGCGAAATTGTATTTTGTGGTCTATCTATTACATTTCATAATAGACCAGACTTCTAGTGCTTTATCATATATATTATATGGAGGCAAATCCCTATGTTCATGAAATTACGAAATTGATAAGAATATTTTTGTTTTATATAAAAAGTACCTTTGAGGTCATTATTTATTTTATTCTCAGTATAATGTAAAGTTGAGTCAATGCTATATATAGACAACTACATAATCAAAGAAGTTTTTCAACAAAACTTTGGCAAAACAGTCTGTTAAAGTGATTGTTCATACATGTACATGCATTCTGATAATTTGACTTGACTTGTTATATCAATAAGAAAGAATATTTATCAGCAATATATTTTGTGTGTGACAAATCTTAGTACTACATTTACATGAATCTGGGAAATAATGTTGTTTGCTATTCCATAGTTTACTCTCTCGGAACGTAAACTGATTCACAGCATCTAAGATCACTATAACTTCATATTGGCAATATTTCATTGGTATTTTTTTCTAGTTGAAAATGTTAATAAATTAAATTGAATGAACATGAGAATAAAGTATGTGATGTATGAAAAATTCTGAATTGCTAATTTGGTCATTCTACAAAAACAGTGATCTTATGTGTGTTGCGAATCCAAAGATTCTTGGGTTTTCTTTCATTTTGGACACAAGAATGGATACGTATTGTGAAAAATGCTTTATATTTGCTGAAAATGAATCTGATATAGTATTAAGAGTTTCAAAGGACTTGAATTATATTTTTTAGCTTCAAGGAAAATAGCCTTTGTATAACAGATTATGACCTGGAATGTATGGAAAATAGTTATAAAGGGACATTCAGTTGTAAGTACTCTCAAGATTTAGGTTAAAACTTTTTTGTTAAAATACAGGTTCATGTACCTACCTGAACAATGGTCTGGTTTCAGTAGCTCAATCTTCATTAGAAATTGAATTTACTCCCTTTGGAATGAAACTCTTCAATTTTTTTTTAAAATATGTTGATTACTGAATTATCTCATTTCCATAGGCTTAAGGCATAGACTACCAAGCTGATGTAGGCTATGAATTAAAAGGATTTTTAAATCAAAATGTAGCCAACAAAAGCACAAATAGTGATCTTTGTTCATTCTTGCAGGCTGACACATGTCATGAGAAAAAAAAAATAACTTTGATTTCTTCCATTATGGCATCAGGCTTTTGATATTTTTTGGTGATTGATTCAATGCAAATATGAATAAAGAAATAAATAGAATATATGAAAATTTGAAAAGCACAATTCTGAATTTTTTATTGATGTCCTGTGTAAATAAGCATTCATATACATCCAGTACAATATGTATCAGGACAACTACACCCTGGACAATTACCCCCCCCCCCCTCCCCGAAATTGGGTTGGGGGTAGATTTTTGGTGGGGGGTAGCTGTCGAGGGGTAATTGTCCAGGGGGTAGTTATCCTAGAACCAGTACAATATACTCCATGGCACTTGCTCAAACAGTTCAAATAAGTCTTATGATACATTGTTAGTTGGTGCTTGCGTTGTAATTACAAGAGTTTTCTGTTTTTAGAAATGACAAAGTGATTATTTTGTATATGCTTTTGCATCAAGAAAAAGTAGTGTTTATAAAGTTTAACAACATAGAACATAATTATAGGCTATGACATTTTAACAAAACAGGATGGGGTTTTCAATCATTCTGGAGAACCTATGTGTGGGCGATTCTTTGAAAAGTGAACCTTTTTTGGAAAAAATAAAGTTTGTCCTTTTTGTTTTTAAGCTGCACATTCATATAGAGCATTGTCTGAAGTTTCATGAAATTCATTTTTTATCTTAATTTTACAAATTTTTCATGCTCATTTGCATAAATTAACATGCAAAAAATTTGAATAGAAAAATGGTACGTGAAATATAATTTCTTTGACCCTGACTTGATTGTATATGCTGGTCTCCATACTTTGATTATTGTCATTATACCCTTTTTTAACTTCATTCCTTTAAATTTAATAATGAAAAATAATGGTGTTGAAATTTGATTGTTTTAAGATAATTAAACTGAAGAATTTAATTGCCATCAAAATGTCACACACGTGACCCAAAAAACACGAAAAGTTAACCGCCCCCGGGAAAACCATTGGTTTATTATTATTACAATTTTCTCCAAAGCTAGATATAGATGTGCCTGCAATTCTCAACTCAAATATGAAGGCCATCCAGTTTTAAATTTAGTTATTGAATTAACTTGAAATTGGTGCACGACACGTACCCACGGTCACGTGTGTGACCAACATGGTCAATTGTCCCTAAAAAAAGGGACCAGGCATCGGTCCATTCTTAAAGTGAACTCTATTGGGGACAAGATAAATTTTGCCTTTTGATTAAGTCTGCATATGCAAATAGAGCAAGTGTCTGAAGTTTCATGGACTGATGTTTTTTCGTGATTGTTTTGCAATTGTTCATCTCATATAGCATAAATTAGACATATTAAATGATAATTAAATGAAAAACGGTAATAAAATATCATTTTTTTAAAAAGCCCTCGTGACTGGAATGGATAGCTGAATCCTTACTTGGATTAACTGTCATTATATTATTATTTACCTCTATCCTTAATTTCTAAACCCCAAGAAATAATTGTTAATTGATTTATTAAGAATAGACAACCCTGAAATTAACTGCCCTCAAAAAGTCACACACAATAGTAAGCCAGAGAAAACACAAAAAGTGTAAAGCCTCTGTCTTAACGATGGCTCTGGTATTATTATAATATTCATCAAAGCTAGATTTAATGTACCTTGCATCTCGCTAAATATGAATCCATGTACAAGTTTTAATTTCGATTAATTAATTAGCAAACAAATTGGTCACACACGTGACCCACTGGGTGGGGGGGTCGTCATAAAGGTCTGATTTATTTTCTACTTTCAATTCGCTGAAATTATTTAAGTCTATGCATTATTGCCTCCAAAATAGTTCTGCAATAATTTTTCCGACCTACAAAAACAACAAAAAAAAAAAACAAAAAGAAACACAAAACACAAAACAAACAAAACAAAGGTAAAAAAAAAAAACAAATGAAATACATAAGAAATTCATAAACAATGACTACACAAGAATTTAGTTCGATAGTCAATTTTTTTCCCAAGTACAATTTTAGGATATGCTCTATAAGAGTTGATGCAAAACACACAATAACATTCCAGAAGCTGTGTAGTTTGTCAAATTAGACAAAAATTATGACTTCATGCAATGCATAAATTAGCATAATTAATTCATATAAAAAATAAATTATTATTATTATGGAAAATTAAACAGTGCTTTCTTGTAGTTTGCATCAACATCACCATCAATGCAAATTTTCGGCGCGCTACACGCGATCAACAGCCGAATTTATAGGGGGCATCAGGCCCCCCGTCCGTACCGCCCCCCCCAGTCTTGACAGCTACCAAAACACCCCATTGACCTGACTAGGGTTGAGTTCATTAAAATTTTAACCAAAGCGGATATAGTAATTGCTCGAAATGTACATTTATTGCATAATACATAATATATCATTTTTCTTACAATTTGCCATAGGTCACACACGTGACCCACTAAAATGTCACACACGTGACCCGACATCACGGATATAAAATATAGATTAAAAAAAGAAATTTCAGAGATGACTCCTATCCAGTGGTATTTTTGGTTAACACGTCCATAATGCATATCTCATCAGCAATAAGAACATTTATATTTTAAAACTCACAGGGAATTTTCAAAAATGAAATGAACTTTCAAAATCATGCCGTTCTGTGAAGTCACACACGTGACCCACTTCTTTTGACCTCTGACCTTAAACATGCATATTGTAAATATCTAAAAATATTTACAAATGATAGCCAACAAAATATATTAGCATGATATAAACATTTAATCAGTATATTTTAAAAATTGTTAGAGTTATAGCCAATTAAAGTCAAGATTTTGCATAATTTCGGTCACACACGTGACCAAGAATGGTCCGTGTGCATAACATTTTCAATATTTAAAAAAAAATCCCTTCACTCTTACTAAGAATGTTGGTTAGAAATGCAAAACAAAATTGATACAAATTAATCTTTAAATATGTTTTATATTCATCATCATCAATCTCATAACCCAGGCTTGGGCTGTTGAAACACTACTGGTGATTCTCTGACAATATTCTGCACTTTGTGAACATAGTTCGTGATTTGGTTAGGGACAACCCGGTCCAACTACAGCTATTATTTGCGTTATGTATCTCATGAAAAGGTGTTTAATAATAAATTCAATATTTGATTACCTTCCAGTTTCTTTCGCCTACCTCTTCCAGGACAGACCTCTTCATCTACCTCTTGGTATGTTGCCCTACAGAATGCCTTTGCAAGTCCAGCTGATATGTACTACCTGATCTACTCGCTGTTTCTTTAGCGATGGGGATCAACTTTCAAGTGCTCCAATGGATCCTGTAATTCTGTTTCTGACTATTATTATCAGTCATGAATCAAATTATATTGAAAACTTTGGGCATCTTGGAACTTCCGTAAATTTAGAGTAGGATAAGATAGCGATTTTTTTTTTCTTTTGATAATCATGATAACTATATACATGTACATTTGGAGGTGCAATATTTCATATCAAGTAGTGAAATATTTGAACATGGCGAACGTCACCTTCAAGAAATACATTAAAAGATCTGTTCCAAAAATTTCATCTTCTTTAACGATCGAAAGATGAAAATTGTTGTTTCAGATAACAGGAGTAATAGGCATTCCACCACTCTTCTTGTTTAGTCTACAGAAACGTGATAATTGGCCACGATCTTTTTCAGGTCCCACTGCACGGCAAAGCGAGATGAAGAAGAAAGTACCTGTGGCCCAGCTACAAACCATGATGATCTGAAGAGCAATGCCCAGTTGATTGAAGATAATTACATCAGCAGGCAGCATCAAGGACCCAGCAATGAAGCTTGACAATGCTGCCATGGTGTTGGCCCGAGAGAGTGTCGAGATGGAGTAGTGACTCCTAGACTGCCGATTGGTGTCGGGAGCATGTAGGTACGCAACGCCGTAATGCAGCGTGAAGTCAACCGTGAGACCAACAATCAACGCCATCATGGACGACTCGAAGACGTTGAGCTCCCACCCAGCGAAGACCAATGCTGCCAGAGCCGTCATCACCGCGCATCCGATTGATAAGATGATTAGAAGAACCATGATGACATTGCGACTGGTCACCAGGACAACTCCTGCAGCGATGGCAATGGATAAGGCTAGAGAAGTCCGGGCACCACTAGCAAAGCTTAAGGTGTTATCGAGGAAGTAGGGTTGCTTGTCGCTGAAAGTCACAAACCATCCGTTGCGGAGACCATCTGGTGCGGATTCCATCTGGGTACCCACCCAGGCGGTGACATACTTCCAAAACGCATGCGTCTCTTGGTACTCAAATCTTTCAGGAACGGTGCTTTCGAACTGAACGTAAAAGGCAATGATTGTATTGTTTAGACCGAAGCGTGGACCAGGAATAGGCGAATCGCATGGGAACTTCTTACAACGATCTTCCATAAACTGTGGAAGACATTCATGAAATAGCAATGGTGGAAAGGGGAAGGTTTCTTGATCGCAACACGTTTCAATACGATCCCTGGCAACTGCAGAATGTCCACATGGTTGTTCCATGAATCGCTTGAAGGATTCCATGAAGCAGTCTTCGATGACCACTGTCGGTCTCTGATAGTATCCTTGCTGACGCACGTCCTGGCAGAAGTTCAAAAGCCACAACTGAGCGTCTTCTGTAGAAAAGTCAAAGGATTCATCTAAAAGCACATGGCCTCTATCATCTGGATTCCAATGGTCACCGTTGTCAGAAGGAGTGATTCCCCAAACAACAACGATCGGGAGCTGAGACACACTTTCATTTTCAAAGCTGAATTCTGTCTTCAGGACTTGATCGTACATTTCAATGGGATGAGATGGCTTGTAGATGCGGATATCACCACTGGATGGGAGTGAAAGCCCAGGTTTGAAAAATACTACGAACAAAGACCCGATGAATAGAACAGGAAACACAAGCAACCAGACTAGGCGACTTTTAAGCACAAACATGGGAAGATAAACGCTAAAGAAAGATTGAAGAACATTACCTAATATCGTCTTTAACTTTAAAAAGAAGTGTTTGTATTTTGCAGATGATGGTTCTGATACCGTTCTCCTCTTGAAATACTTCTCTGATATCATGACGGCTGGTGGAAGCCATATGACCGTCAGACAAAAGTTTGCTAAGATCACCATTCCGGAGTAGATGGAGAAGAGACGCACGGTCGTGACTGCACTTACAGCGGTTACAAAAAGCGCGGCTGCGTTTGTGAAGCTCGTTACAAACATGGTTAGAAAAGCTTCCCTAAGGGATGCCCGCAAGACATCAACTCGAGGCGCGTCGGGTTCCAGCGATAGATTCTTCCTCCAGATGTCAATGAAGATGAAAGCATCGTCTGCTCCTACAGCTATCACTAGGATGACGGCCAGGACAGACATGAACGGGAAGAACGCAAAGTGAAAGACGACAAAGTGGAAGAAGTAACCAATCATTAATGATAGACCCATCTGCAGAAGAACTAGGATGGCCGTCAGGAGAGACTCCATGTAGATCCAGATGATCGCTACAATCACGGCGCATCCGATGCCAACGTAAACAAAGTCTCCTCGGAGCGCATCAGAATAAGTGCTTAACTTGACCTTGCGTGTGTCCACACCAATACCCGTTACCTTGGTAACCCCATCATCTAATGACTGGTGGAAAATGTTCTCTAGGTAGAGCGATTTCAATTCCTCCGCATCATCTCTCAAGGGATACAAGTGCAGGTTCAAGTTCAACTCAAAATCACCATTACTAACTAAAGAGGATGAGAACGATCCTGGAGTGAGAACATACAAGATGTAATAAACCGCATCGTACTTCGTACATTCGACTGGTACTCGAATTGAGCAGTTCTTGTCTTCACTGCATCCAGGTTTCAAATCACCCAAATTATAGAAGGGTGCGCAACGCCGGAGAAGACTCTTCATTCTGTCAACATCATCATCCTTGATGTCAAAGCATGAGCTCCTGTTGTTGAAGATGGCGATGAAGTTGGCTAGAGACCATGTTGCACAGCAGGCAGTAGAAGCATCTTTCTTGCAGGCCGCTTTAAAGTGGGATGTGTTGCGAACGATGACATCATCATGACGACACATTGAAATCAGATGAGTTTTAGTGAAAAGATTTGGGTCAGAATGTGATGAAGACTCGAAGACCATTCGAAATCCAGTGACGTCTGCATAGTTACAAATGGGAGTTAAATAAGCTTTTTGATAGTCATCTTGAAAAGTGGAAGGCAGGGGGAATGCCAGGACTGGTGAAGGTAAGAGAGAGAGAGGGGGGAGACGAAGAGAGAGGGAGAGGAAAGAGAGAGAGGGGGAGACGGAGAGAGAGAGATGAAGGAAGGGAGAGAGAGAGAGAGGGGGGAGACGAAGAGAGAGAGGGAGAGACGAAGAGAGAAAGAGGAGAGAGAGAGAGAGCACCCTGATTAGCAGACACTGGTCATAATGACGTCATAAATTGGTCGTAAGCTGACAAACTTCGTATGCACGACGTCTTTTTGACGTCATTTTAACCACTTTCAACGACAAGTGTATGTTGAAATTTTATATGACCAGATTTTGACGTAAATATGACGTCATTTATTGACCAATCTGCGACGAGTAAATTTGAAATTTTGTATGACCAGATTATGACGTAATTATTACGTCATTTATTGACCAATCCTCGACGAGTAAATTTGCAATTTAATATAACCGCATTAATGACGTGATTTTGACGTCATTTATTGACCAATCTACAATTTAATTTGCATTTTTTTTATGTGACCAGATTATGACGTGACTATGACGTCATGTATTGACCAATCTACGACGAGCTAATTTAAATTTGTATGACCAGATTATAACGTAATTATGACGTCATTTATTGACCAATCTACGACGAGTAAATTTGAAATTTTATATGACCAAATTGTGACGTAATTATTACGTCATTTATTGTCCAATCTTCGACGAGTTAATTTGCAATCTAATATGACCACATTGTGACGTGATTTTGAAGTCATTTATTGACCAATCTACGACAATTCAATTTGCATTTTTTATATGACCAGATTATGCCAAGAGAGATGATAATCTTAATGGCACCTGGATGGATTTGCATTTAATCAGTTCCTGCAATGGATTGCGTTTCATAATGTTCGTTCGTGTATGAAGGGTAGCTCTTTGTCCCCTTACAACTATTTTTTGAAATATTGGAGTGAATTCCCCAAACGGTATTCGAAAACATATTTTGTGTCTCGTTTTTCTATGATCTACAGTCAATAAAACCAGTTATGCATCACATGCATGGGAACCACAAAGACTACGGTCCTTTAGCACTGGTATTGCACATAACTAATGCATGTATTTTCTATATTTTACAAGTCTTTATGTTGTCATATTTTATTTATGGATAGAGATTTGTCGAATATTTGTGTATATTCGGAGAGGATATTTGTCCCTTTTCATTCCTGAGATCAGTAAAAACACAGTCAGGGGCACTCTTTAAACCCTGATAGCAGACACTGGTCATAATGACGTCATAAATTGGTCGTAAACTGGTCATAAGCTGTCATACGTCGTATGTACGACGTCTTTACGACGTAATTTCGATGACTTACAACGACGAGTTTATATTGCATTTTTTAAGACCAGATTATTGACGTAATTCTAACGTCATTTATTTACAATTTACGACAAGTTATTTGCATATATTCATGACAAGATTATGACGTCGTGACTTGACCTGTTTTAAACCAAATTCAAAACTATTATATTTTTATTTGCATTATGGCCAGTTGCCTATTGAAAAGCTGGATAGGCCTACTGCAATATGTTCATTTGATTTGATTTCATTATTTTTTCTTTAACTTTTATTGATTCATTTTGGGTTTTATGGTGGATCTAAATAATTTGCCTTTAACATATTCATACAATGTTCCCTCAACCTTGCTTTCCTAATTTTGCGTCTTTCTCCGCTTTTTTGTTTGTTTGTTTGTTTTTGTTTACTTCCCTCCTTTTCTTTTTCTTTTTTTGTTTTGTTGTTGTTTTAATCAAATTTCAATTTATATTCCCTCATTTATTTTTATTTACGTAGGTTTTTTTGTTTGTATTATTTGTTTTGTTTTGTTTTTTTTTGTGTTTTTTTTTTTTTTGCGCCTCGATCACCTTTTAACTAAATTTTCCTTTTTATATTATTGTTGCCTATTTCCCCCCAGGCTTTCCCTTTTGGTTTATTCATTTTTGTATCATTTTCTTAATTATCCTCTTGTCTTTTATTGATTAAGTCCCTCCCCCTCCTTTCCCCTTCTGTTTTTGATTCCCCTACTTTCGTCCCCTTTTCCACTTTTTTTCACAATCGTTTACTTCCTCTTCTTTCCCTTCCGTTAAAATAAACGGCTTCTTAAATCGCTCTTTCTGTTAATTTCTTATTATTCCCCCCCCCTCCCCTTCACCTCATGGGGGTAGGAGCCCAAATATCCTCCCGTAACACCTGCTATTATAATTTGCAATGTTACGAGACCTCTTTTCTCCAATCGTCCTTTTTTTTTCTTGTCTTTTTTTTAGTACAAACCCATTTTTCTTCAAATAAACTATTGGTGATAATTTTGTAATCGATTATAAAACAAATAGCAATGATTTAGGGTAATTAGTCAAATTTTATCATGTTTCTCTTATAAAACAATGTTAAACTCTTTACACAAGCTTTTTCTTTTTATTTACAAATAAATGAAAATATCATAATTAATCGTAAAGTAAAATAAATAAGTATGCAATACATTAAAGAAGAATCTTAACCATGACATAGTATTATTTATTTAAAACATAAATCCATGGAAGTAAGATATCATTAAAGGACTCCTCGGCTGGAAATTTGCATATTAGAAAAATAAAGTAATCTAAAAAGCACAACACTGAAAATTTCATCAAAATCGGATCACAAATAGCAAAGTTATGAATTTTCTTAGGTTTTGAATTTTTTTAGGAAACAGTTTTTGCCATCTTCAAATTGGCAAACTGATGTGTCTCAGTCCCCCTACTTTCTTTGTATTTTATTGTATAAATACCAATTATCAAGATTTCTCCCCCAAGGACATAAAAACAGGGATTAATCCTTGTGGAATGTTCAAGGTCACTAGTGCTTTTACCTATTCAGTATGTGGGATAGATTTTCTGTATACGCAATATATGAAAAAATGAGAAAAATAGGATTTCAATATAATAAAATACACAAGAAGTAGGGGAGCTGTGACATCATCATTTTGCTCATTTGAATATTCAAATGAGACAATATGACAATGCCAAGAACTGTTTTACGAAAAAATTCAATACCTAAAAAAATGCATAACTTTTTTATTTTTCATCCGATTG
>CALNVZ010003434.1:16396404-16412732 GCA_940671915.1 Paracentrotus lividus | reverse complement strand
TCATGATATGAACGTGAGAAAGACGTCATGTATTGACCAATCTACGACGAGCTAGAATTTACAATTGATATGACCAGATATAAACGTAATATGACCCGTTGAACCAACTACTGGACATTTGACACCAGTAAATTCAAGCCTGTGATTTGCCTACGGCCACTTTGCGTTCCATTGAGACCCATTGATTAATAAAGCAAACAGGCGAAGAGGAAGCCCAATACATATGCCTGAGGCGCCCCTCCCCCAAAAGGAGATATTAATATATATATATATATATAATATATATATATATATATATATATATATATCATATATTTGGGACCTTAATTTTTGGACTCAAATGATATTCACCAAAGCTGAGGTGCCGCAGGATAATTATTGAACCGCCATCAAACATAAACAAGTATTTAATTGTATCAGTAGCCCCGCCCCCCCCAAAAAAAAAAATAAAAAAAGTAAAAAAATAAATAAACAAAAAAGAATTGCTCACCCTCTTCCTGCGCATATTCTTTATTTTAGAATTGTTTTCCTTATTATGGGAGAGCCCATCATAAATAGCATATAAAAATTGCTATCAGAGGGCTGTAGAATGAACTATCGCTTTGAACTCCACATAGGGGCAATAATATCATTTAAACTCTCACCGCTCCGTCTCCCCTCGAAAAAGAATAATATAGGTTTCCCGCCGCAAGTTAAACTGCTCGATCAATTTGTCATTTCTTTCGAGCGCTTTCGTCCGGAATGTGATCGCGAATTACAATCTGCAATGAAATTTTTGTTTTATGTGTAGGCCTAATCATAGACAACACGCGTTCCAAGTCCAATTGCGAATTGCGCCGATGTATTTGCTGCTTGTGTAGCTGACAGTCGCATTCGTCAATGTTCGCTCAAATTCGTTTGGTGCACTCCATTAGAAATATCTGTATACAAATTAGGAAAATGTTAGTTCGGGTAGGAAAATAACACATTTGGAGGGCCGTGAATCTTTTGTCAGAAAAAGAGCTGGGCATGGCAAGGGGAGGGAGCTCTGAGCTTGCAAAACACACACAAGCACACACTACACACACAGCACACACGCACATACAACACACAGCACAAAAAAAAAAAAAACACAAAGACATGCGGCATGTCAAATTTCATGGCACCTGATGGGATTTTGCATTTAATCAGTTCCTGCAATGGATTGCGTTTCATAATGTTCGTTCGTGTATGAAGGGTAGCTCTTTGCCCTTACAAACTAAATTCTTTTGAAATATTGGAGTGAATCCCCAAACGGTATTCGAAACATATTTTGTGTCTCGTTTTTCTATGTCTACAGTCAATAAAACCAGTTATGCATCACATGCATGGGAACCAACAAGACTACGTCCTTTAGCACGGTATTGCAACATAACTAATGCATGTATTTTTCATATTTACAAGTCTTTTATGTTGTCATATTTATTTATGGATAGAGATTTGTCGATATTTTGTGTATATTCGGAAAAGGATATTTGTCCCTTTTCATTCCTGAGATCAGTAAAAACACAGTCAGGCAGGGCACTCTTTAAACAAAGGGACGACAAATGAACAAAGGCCCCTAAAAATGAAATTTTAAGAGAAGGGGATTATCAGTGAAAAAAAAATTAACGAGGATTCATATTTCTGACGAAACTAATGAGGCTTCTATAAGCAAAATATAAATGTTATATTTTTTATTTGCTTGTTCACTCCTATAAAGCTAAAAGTCCCAGACGGTGGACCGAAGAAATGAAACACACAATTACATATTAAATGAAAAGCTAATATTTTTCCAATTATACCAACACTCCAATTATAGGCATTTAATCTTCCATTTTAGAAAGGTATTTCATTCAAAAGGTGATGTGAATCGAACTCAACAAGGCACCTCTCCAAGTACTCTGATAAGTACCCCTATTATATATGCGGCTGATGACGTTCAAAGAAGTTTAAGGGAATGCTCTGAAGGCTTGTATGTAAGTTCGGCTTTTAGAAAACACGTTGTATTGCTATGTCAGAACAATAAACCCCATGTGTGCTAGAATTCTATTGTTCTGACGTCAATACAAGCGTGTTTTCTAAAGGCGAAACCAATCAATGCCTGGCAGTAGCATCCTTAAACTTCTTTGACGTCATCAGGCCGAATATATAATAGGGTACTTTTACGAGAATGGGAGGAGATGGCCTGGTTGAGGTTCGTGTCATCTTTTTATGAAATAACTGTTAATAAAATACTAATTTCGATCGATATTAGGTAACGTATTTATTTATGCCACTCTGAGACTTCAAGTCGATTAAGGTTCACGCGTCAAGGGTTTAAACGAGTGATCTCCTGAATCCAATTGACATTTCTTTCCGGTGCCGCTCTTCCGCGTCCGGATAGTGTGCGCGATTGAAAATCTGCGATGAAATTCCGTTTTTAGTTGTGTAAGCCAAAATCAACAACGTTCAATCCAGTTGCACAATTGCGCGATGAAATTTTGCTGGTGTGAGCCAATCAGCATCGATCAAGTTCGTTATCGCATGTCTAATTCGCTTCTGAATTGAAATTCGTTTTTGGGCTCCACATTTAGAATATCTTATAACAGAATTGAGGAAAGTTAGGTCGGGGTGGGTAGGTTTAAAAATAACATTTGGACCGATTTTGATGAAATTTTCTGTGTTGTGCTTGTTAAATTTTACTTTACTTTACAAAACTTTTTAATTTCAGCCCGGAGTTCTCCTTTAATTACAAATGTTGTTCAATACAATAAAACCAGGGCATGAACCATGTGCCCTTCGACGAAAAAATGGGAACTCTTGCTCCCAGGCTAGGCTCATCAGTCAAAAGAATGGCTATGAGGTCTGATCCTCAAATACAAATACGACTCCGAAATATTATGGATTTTTAATCGATCATATTAAATCAGAATAATTGAAGACGTATATATCACGTCATAAATAAGTCTTCATGACGTCTTAATCAAGTCTTAAAGACGTCATAGACGTCGTATTAAGGTAAAAAATAAGTCGTCTGCGTCATAATCACTTCAAAATACGACCAGTTAAAGACGTCTTGCGTTGGTGCAAGTTGTCGTCATAAAGACGTAAATTTTTGACGTCAAAAAGACGTAAGACTAGACAAAAAATGACGTAATTATGACGTCATTTTTACCAGTTTTTGCTCTCAGGGCAGGAGACAGACAGACAGGGAGAGTGATAGAGTAAGAGAGGCAGAGACAGGCAGAAAGAAGGGAAACGGAGAGAGAGAGAGAGAGAGAGAGAGAGAATCAAGGATGATCTTAGTAACTGTGGTATAAATATGAGTAGGGGGTAGTTATGAAATTTTTTCGATTTTTCAAACACACAATTGACATTCATTTGATGCTCCTCATTATTTTTGTATACCAGTTCTTTTTCGTTTTGTTTGGAAATCTCCTTATTGTTCCTTACATTTGTTCAATTCGATAGATCATGATTAGCACACCTTATTGATTTATACCCTTAATATATCCATTCTGCGACATATATTGAAAATTAAAAATATATAATATATACCTGGTACTCCACACATATCAACGCCGCTGCCTGGTTGTTCAATGTCTTCAACGGCTAAAGATATTGAAGGGACGGTGGATTCGACCAGTGGTTCGATCTCGGCACCTTTTGGTACGACAGAGAAAAGTTCTTTTTCTTTCAGAAGATTCTCGAAAGCGATAAGGCGATCGTGGATAGGAGTGCCTCTAGCTTCGACGCCCTGGTGATAAAATATAGATGATCGATGAAGAGGAAATTGACTGAGATCCGAAAAGTGATATTATTTTTAGAATGCCCCCTAGAATTGTACCAAATGTACAAGTGTTTAGATATAATAATAATGATAATGACAATTATTTGTAAAGTGCATGTTTCTGCCTATAAAGGGCACCCAAGGCGAAAAAAGGGTACCCTTCAGCGTAATTAACAAATTTTTTACAAATCAACAACTTATGGACTGAATTAAATGAAAGATTGTCAAACAAATAATACATGTTTGTTGGCCTATACAGTGTGTCCCAGATAAAATAAAACCCAACTTTGAGAGCCTCGTATTAATTAAACTTGTAATACTTAAGTTTTTTTTATTTTTCAGTTTTTTTTTATATATATCATATCAAAGAGTAACTAATATTCTATCCAGTGATACCAAAATCATACCTGTACTGTCAAGAATGACTGACCACTCGAGTTCTAAAAAAAAAAAAAATTGGTCAAAAACAAATTGTTCCAAGTTTCATTAGAAGCAATCCTGGCTTTCTGATCATTCATTCTTTGTGTGAGGTCAGCCTTCCTAGGTCCATTCATAAGGGACAGTGGATTTATTGGTTTATTGAAATGCGAATGCTGCTTCTCCTCAAACTTGGAACATTTGAATTTTGACGCTTGTTTTTTAAAGCCCAAGTGCTCAGCCATCCATCACAACACAGGTTTACGTTTGGTATCATTCAATAGAAAATGAGTTACTCTTTATCATGAAATAAATATCAAGTTTACATAAGCTATAAAATTTTATCGTGAGGCTCTTAAAGTTGGGTTTATTTTTTTCTGGGACGCACTGTATAAATAATTTAGGGGTTATCTACATTTACCAGTTTAATTGTTCTCGTGATGTATTCATAAACTTTTGTCAATTTCCCTAACCTATTTTATTTCCAAACTAATTGTCTCAAATTCAGCGGGAAGGAAAAATGAAAAAACAAAAAACAAAAACACCAAAAAGTGGAAAACTTTTTGCAATAAAAATCATATCAATTCTACTCCACGTGAAATGTAAATCTAACGTATGACATTAAATCTTAACATAAAGACGCGATCATTGAATTTGGAGGAGGGGAAACGCAACATTACATTCTGAGTTTAGTGGAAATGCACGCAGCTGAAAAACAAAACCCGCGCTAACGGCGGGAAGCGACCGATTGACAACTGCATCGCAATATTACTTAGTGCACAAAAACTCGCCTAAGAAAACTTCCCTGTCGGTAAAATGGAATTGTCAGTCGATCCGTTCGAGGAAATTAGTCCTGGACATGAAATAAATAATTTAACTTTTATCATAGTTTTCGTAGGTAGATGCTTCAGACCAGAATTGGGGAAAAAAGACATTTTGGCAAGCCTATAACACCATTGTGCTAAAGTTGTAATCAGAATCTTTATTTCACATAGATTGATGTTCCTAACGAGTATTGATATAAATAGTGATCTTGTCACATCTTGCGAAGACGCCGTCCACATTCGATATGCATGTGATATGCGGAAATATTGACCCATCGGCATGGCTACGGAGCAAGGATCTCAATTGAGTTCGAGGTGATTACCTGGATGGAAAGTATGATCGTGCTAGTGATAGTGCTGTAGTAATGTTTGAGTGAACTCAGTGAGTGACTGCGAGAGGTATCCAGTGCAAGTGTTTGTGGCTTCACACAGATCTCTGACTGCGATATGTCACTGGCGCGGTAGTGTTCCCGCTGCCCTCGGCATGCACGCTCGGTGAGCGCCGAGGCTCAGGTGCGACGATCGATGGGCGTGATATCTCTGTGCGCTCGTTGTCTCTACACTGCTGGTAGTTGGTGGTGGCCGCGTAGCTGGCGCGGCTTTTCTTGGCGCGCGGTGCGTTGTTAGGTCATCCGCGTCGTGGCGATGACCAGGTTACGGCGATACTTTGTGGTTTCTGTAATTCTCGGCGCCCCTTGCTTTACTGTTGAACTGATCCTCTTCCGCTGCTAGTATCAAGCGTGATTGTGGCGCTGACTGTTATTTCTTCCGCGTCAGAATCTTACGTCAACATTACAGATACACTGATCACGAAACGTGCTGTAGTGGATGTATTTAGATTTCGTTTGTGATAATGTCAAAGTTGACAGGACTTGTTTAATACCATGATGATGAGAATGTACCATTACTTTTGGAAAGTTCTGAGGAATTTGCAAGCTTTAAAAACGGCTTGGATCCATTTAGGTTATTATTATAATTATGTCGTAAGGCCAATTAACAATGACTTATCCTAGTTTCTCGTCTCTGGATTTTTTCGATAATGAGGAGGCAGGGGTGTGGCTTAATTCATTTGATATTTTGATATTTTATCCTATAGATGTGCGCCGCGCGCGCACAAATCTACTATAGGCGACTTCTTGATTCATAATTTCGATTCGTATATGTCCCAAATGGGTACATCACAATATCTCAAATTTCAATTATGCTACTACTAGATTCTACATTTGTTTATGATTATATGAGAAACTTTGTAATTTTTATTATTATTTTAAATAAATGAATAGGGCTACATATTTTATATTACAAAAACTAATAAATAATAAATATCTAGTTTATATTAATCTACTTCTTGGAGTTACTTGTTGTTTTCATTTTATTGCGTGTTGATATATTCATTTAGCATGTCCAAACTATAATCTTACCCAGTTAATCAATCGGTGTATTAAGCCGTCACCCGTGTATTATACCGCACCTAAAAATATGGAACCCTTGCCAAAAATAAAAAAAAAACATTTAACAATATAATTAATAATATTTTTTTTTTTTAATTATTAATTAAAAAGATAATTAAGAAATTAATCGACAAATTAATAAAGTATTTCAATTCTAATGCAGCTGTCAGTTGTAAGACCCACGTCTTGACCCCCGGGAGTAGTCCGTCAAAGTTGCGTCAAAGTCCCCTGATCTTGTGACGTATAGTACCGGTCAAAACGGTATATGATACGCCGCAAAAAATCGTTGTTGTCTTTATAGAAAACTGACGGTAGTCCCCATTATGATATATAATGCTGTTCAAATTTAACCAAAAGAGGATAATACGGCCAAAAGTGACGAAGATTAATAAGATGAAGGCATTTAAAGCCTCCATATCAAATAGTCCCAATTGTGCAAATTGGGTGATCAATTATTCAGAATTCTGGTGTCCATGATAGAATCGTGTGAAATCATCGTGCAACATCCAGTCATTTAAGCTTTCATAATTTGATGATGATTATGTTATAGCTAGTCATTTTAGGTGGTAATCATCTCAGCAACTGAGAGTGAACTCATAATGTTCACAAGGCGTATCAAGAGCAAAATATTGTAAAGATATATTATCTAAAGTACTATGGTTCTTGTTTGTTGGAACAAGAGCCTTATCCAACGATACGCATATCAGTTCTGAAACACACCCGAATTAGAATAATAAAATAATTTTCGCTCACTTAAAACGGGAGCTCTATGTCGATTACCAAAACTAATATGTATAACTACGGTCAAATCGTCAAAACCCCCCCCATTTCCGAGAACTCTTACTACATTTTTGTAATGTTGTAGGAAATGCTTCTGGTCCGCAAACCACACAATAGTCGGCAATTCGAAGTTCTCGTATCGAGTTTATATAAAAAATGAAGTCTTCGCATAAAATCTATAATAACTTGAGTTATCACGTAGTCATTTTATCAGAACAGCTGTTTACACTCATCGGAAAAAGTTTCAATTCATAACTAAATAAAGAATTATGGAATTGTAACCTGCTCCGACTTATCATGAAGGATTATTCGAACATATCGACGGTAATTTGCCGATAAATAATAATTCGGCTACTTAAAACGGGACGTTTCCATCGCATTATAAATATAATTAACCGTAATTGTACCCGCTCCGAACTTTATTCCATGAAGGATTTAAATTTCGAAACCATTATCGACCGTCAAGCTTTGCGATAAATATAATTTTCGCTACTTAAAACGGGACGTTTCCATTCATAACTTAACTCAATTTAGTTACGTAATTGTACCCGCTCCAGATTATTTCATGAAGGAATTATTCGAAACATTATCGCGTCAAGTTCGCGATAAATAATAATGTTTCGCTGCTTAAAACGGGAAAATATTCATTCCATAACTAAAAAGAATTATGGATGTACCGCTCCGACTTTATTCCATGAAGGAGTTAATTTCGAAACATTATCGACTCAGTTTTTCTGATAAATAATAATTTCGCTACTTAAAACCGGCAGACGTGGGCATTAATTCCCTATGATATATCTTAGGGAGGCTTTAGAATTCTTTTATAGATTAATCGTTAATTGTGACCGCTGAACTTTTTATATAATATTCTGAGTGGAGGCATTTATGGTATTATCACAAACAATTATCATGAAACTGTAGCGATCCCAAATGTCTGGAACCAGTTCTTGTTGTATTGTAAAATCATTAGTTTTTGTGTTCGCACTAACCTTTCAATGACCTCGTGAGCGTTATCTCTATTCACAAAGACTCACTATAATACTTTCAATTAGACCGACTATCTTTGCTTACGTCTCACCGAGACTTATCTCATACATGGAGCATTTACTTTTTACACACAAACCTCTTACGCCCAGATCAACATTACTTGCTGAGATACAATAATAATTATGCTTAGCTTGACTTATAGATTAACGGAAGACGTTCATTTCCAGTCAAAAAGTCTTTGAGAGGTAATGTTAAATACATAGCTAAATATTTGTGATCCCGCCTAGCACTGGTGGGATATGAAATATTCCAATATAGTAAGGAATTAGCTTCGACATGTCACCATTATTGAGCATTGAGCCAGTCTCTGACCGTATAACTCCATTTATTTTTCTATTCTTGAAAAACGGGAACGGAGACACCGAGATAAACTGTTATCTATTATAATTAAATTATGACGAGATAATTGTATTGAACGGCATTCCGGACTATACTAATTGAATCATGAGGAATATGAAATTTCGCTAAAATATTTCAAGATAATATCTTT
Source organism: Paracentrotus lividus (assembly GCA_940671915.1). Classification (NCBI taxonomy): domain Eukaryota; kingdom Metazoa; phylum Echinodermata; class Echinoidea; order Camarodonta; family Echinidae; genus Paracentrotus; species Paracentrotus lividus. The sequence continues at coordinate 16,403,954 of CALNVZ010003434.1, read as the reverse complement.
CTCTACAAAAGACATTCAGAGGTTCTGCGATAAAGTGTAATAATAACATTTTTCGCACCTAACTTTAAGGACATACGAAAGCGATTTATCATTCCAATAACTACTATATTATTGTTTATGTTTTCACCCGTGCCTGTCGCAGAGACTAATTGATTACCATGAAGGATTAATTCGAAACATTATCGACGTCAAGTTCCTCGCCCGATAAACTAATACTTTTCTTGTCTTTCTCTCACACAACGTGGAAATTTTCTTTCACTTCACGACAATAAGCTACATAGAGCACTTCGAATAATCCATGTTAGGATTGTATTGATATACCCCGCTCAAGAGCTACTTATTCCCAAGAAGAGAGTATTTATTCTCCCAACATTATCGAGTCGTTTAGAAACTTACATATCGGGTTCACGAGTCACAAGGATTGCTAAGTTAAACATTTGACTATATTCCTCTACTGTGGAAACGGACGATTCTTGTCATATATCACTATTAACACATAAACACCTATTGTCACAATGCATCACGCTAAGGACCGTCTGCTCCGATGTCTCTATCAGGTTACCGATGAAGGATGTAAGACTTCTGAACAACAGTATAATCAGATCTTATGAGACGTCAATTTCTTCAATGGATACACATAAGCAAACTAATTACGCGGAGAGCTCGTTTATTAGAACACGCGGACTTCTTTCCATGGCCGTCTTATCCAACCTTAAATTTGAGAGTGATCAATATTCATTACGTAATTGTTACCCGCCCGACTTATTTCATGGAAGGACATTTTTATAATCCAAAACTTTTATCAGAGCAGAAGCAACAAGTTGCATGCTCGAGCCAAACAAATAATAATTTCGCGTCTCTATTGAATAGTGATGTGTCATGATGAGTAAAACGGGAGCTGTTGTTCAAAGTTCCAGTTACTATATTTCCTTTACTTTTTAATAACTTCTATGTCAACTTACGGTAATTGTTATGAATTTCTTTTTTTTTTTTCAGAATTTTCCAGAGCATTTAAATAATATATTTTATGAGATTGCTTGCATATTCTTATCGCCAATAGATGTGTGTGAAAGGTGGAAATAATATATCTAATTGCTATTTCTCGAGTAGAAAGTGGAGATAATATGATGGAGAATTATGTTGAACGTCAAGTTCTGCGAGTTTATAATAATGTATTATTTCGCACTGCTTACACATGAACGAGAAGGATACGTTTCCAAGTGTAACCATGTTATAATATCATACGAAATTATAAATTAATTAATTCACATTTATCGAGTAATTGTAAGTTAAACAAGTCAGGTTAAACATAATTTGCACCTAGACACCCTATACAAATATAAATATCCATGCAATTAGCAAACTCCGCTCCAGACACTCATATTTTTACAATAGAAGAAGTTTATATATACATAACACTATTAATCGATAACTATCAAATTCCTGCCGATAATTTTGGATCATAGTGATATGCGAGAGCATCTATACGTAATAGGGGCCAGTACAAACAGACGGTAGCGGTTTTCCATTTTAATATTTAGGCCAGGTAACTGTTTGATATTTAAATGAAAATATACGGAATCTCGTATCCTGAGGGACTTCGCCAGACATTTTGAAACGTGTATATTTTAGCCATATTTGTCATATAATTTACAAGAAAAGAAAGATAATATTGCTGAAAAATCATCTAATTTACAGCTGAGAGTCAAGTGTATCCTGCCTTTTTTTTGCGCGAGAGATAAGAATATAAGATAATCTTTCCTCGCTACTTAACGGGCGTTTCCGAGTTCCACAATACATTCATTTATTTGAATATTCAATTATGAATTGTCGGATCCATGTATCGCGCTCGCTTGCTGAGAGGGAATCGTATATTGAGTCTTGTAGTTCAATGGAAAGATTGTGATGCGATAGCCTGTAACATATTAATACATTCGATGTCACAATAATTCTGACCGATTATATGAAAAAAACGTCTAATATTTCTGTCGCGTCCTAAAAAGTATTCGAGGTATACGTATTTGCCATATGTACCATGTAAAATCGCATATAAACTATAATATAAGTATTATTATTAGCGGCACCAATGTAAAAACCATACTATATGGTCCGTTATGTTTCTATTCGATGGTAAGTGAGGTTTAGAAAAAGAATTTAAATATATGGTATAATTACAGTAACCTTAGCGTTATTAATGTCAGAAAGGAGGCTCTCCAGGGCCTCGCGGCGGGAGAAGTAAAAAACATATAAGATTCAATATAATTGAAACTTCTCGTCTTCCCACACCTAAACAATAAACGTTCTTTAACACAATTCATTTTTTGCTAGTCATATGTCACATTTTTTTCATTTCATTTTCACGTATGTTTCGAGTCCAAAGATTAGTAAGGTGGATATAATATGACAGGCCACTCCACCATTCAAGTTATTTTGAATTTGCGGCAATAGCCTTTTTGAGAGAGTAACCTTGTGAGCATTCAACACACTAACCCACACTCCTCCCCCTTGTTATAGGGTGTACATTTCAGTTTAGAAAAACCTTGTAAATAACTTTCTTTACTGTTTTCTTGTTAAACATCACATGTAACATCTAAGAGGAGGTCATGGGGTTTGAGGATTGTAGCGAATATATTGAGCCACGCGCCCAAGGGATTGGTTGGTATGCTGTGTGTGTCATACCAAACCAAGAGCTTCTTTCATAGCTGCCCTCGTCGAAGTTTGGGATACGAGCACGCCCACGATTAATTATTAAATGATAACGTCCCCCCAATGAAAAGGATAATTATTTCGTAACAGATGTCTTCTAATGGAACACTCTGTCTTGGAATGAGGCGAGTGACCTCTTGTTTTTGGCGCAGAGAACACGTAACACAGTTGACTAATATCTTCAGATTGTTTCATTGACTTACTTTCAGGTGAAGACTCGTACATGAGGCGTGGTGTCGACTGCCAATTGCAGAACTTTTGAAAACTTGTTACTTTGAGCTCGTGAGAAACGTATGGAGGCAGAATAGTACAGTAGAGATAATAAGGTATAGCCCCAGATTGATTGCCCAAGTGGGCTGCGGCTTTATATACACCTCTGTATCATGGATCTCTTTTTCTGCCTCCCATTCCCACCGAACCGTAAGCGCAGGTCCAAACAAACGAAAGATCCGTCTCTGATTTACTGGACCGCGTCATCATTTTATAAAAGACAAATACACGTAAGTATAAATAGCTTCCCAAGTGATGAACAACTCACTTCAATGGAGCTTTTTCTTCCATCGACTTGCCATCTCTCCATTAACATAAACAGCTGATTGAATTTAATCCCTTTTAATCTTGGGAAGACGGACAGTCTAAAATAAGACGTTGAAATCTGGGAATTGATGAATAAGAATCTAATATACACTCTCAATTCATACACTGCAGTCCAAATGCCCATGGTCCAAAAAGAACAGTGTCTTCATCAATGAAAGGACAACCTGGTACTCGGTGAAGACCAACGGGCAAACTTTGGCAAAACGTCTTAACGTTTGTTATCAGCTGTCTGTGTTATGCGCAACCTTTCCAGACGGCGCTCTACTTAGCCGAAGTTGTTCCGGAGGCATCCATGTTTTTAGGTTGTCCATTTGCTCAACCATATGAGGCTACTTCCATCCGTAGGCTATACATCCTAGCCGCAATGTCTCAGAGTGAGGTATATAGTTTTGAGCTTGTGATGTGTCTGCGATAGATCTATCTCATGAACCACTGGGATATAAACTTAATTCAAACCCTATGGACAGCAATGTAATACCAAAAGAATACGCACATAAAGACAAAATCTGATTAGATTTGGGAGAATGTAATCAAAGCCAAGGGGCCACATGCAATATTATGAATACTTATTTCAAGGGGGATTCATTGAAGACCAGTCCTTGTCTTGGTTTTCGCTGATGTTGAACCTCTCCATCTCAGTCATGTCTTCCATTTTTTGTTGATGAACTAGATGAACCTTACACTGTGCTCGCTTGTGGGCCATCCTGACAAACCCAGCAGTGGAACAGAGTAGAGGTCAAATTATCAGCAATGGCAGCGTATTTGCAATACTTACGAAACAAACTCTAGGCATGTCGTGTACCAGCTGGGTAACTCGCCATATAAAGGTGGTCCTTGTGGACTAGTCTAAACCAGCTGATGAGGACTGGAAGACTTGTAACATTCCTGGTAAGCATCATCGTGCAGAGGGTCAGGGACTTAAATCATCGCCTGTTGAAGCGATTGTGGAGCTCTGATCGTATAGCAATGCGACCTGAACTTGAACATTGCAGCCCAGGTAAGATAATAATGGATGTAGCAGACCAAAATATGCGGTGAAAGAAAACTGCTAAAAATTCCATAAGTAGCCTCATCGAGTTGTATGCACAATCAAATAATACGAAAATAATCCAGGTAAGGGATTTGAATCCCTTCCACAGCTGTAAAATATGTCATGTCTTCTATCAAGGCCATTTATGTAATTCCTCACCTACTCAGCATAGATAAATTGGTGACGAAATGGGGTAGTCTAGAATGCCATGGCGTTGGTCTCTGTGAATAGATGCAGAGATATAAATATGCATAAAGATATTGGTTATTAATAAGGTAATTGGCTCAAGCTCTTATGGCAGTATATCAATAACAACGGCATTGGTTTTCAATTGCATAATCAGCACAATAAGTACAGCAAACACCTCCACCCCTTGTACATTCGCCGGCGCACGAGAATTTGACGAACTGCATTGAAAAGTCTACACTAACAGTTGTCATCCTAACAGAGTACCCATGCAATTAACCAAACCTGCGATCACAGACACTTGCCAGGAGGGGTGGCTGAAGAGGACTCTGTCTGTCCTGGGATAATTACTCCAGAGAGAGGGTGGGGAGACAGTGAATATAGATAAAGATATATACCTTGCTCACGGATAGAAGTGCCGGTTTGGCATCACAAGTGGTTAGACACTAGACTAGGAACACTGTCTAGATATATGTGAAGATGTGGATATTTAAGTATGATATGGAAACTTATTGTTTATTTCCTGTGTTTAGATCCTTTTAACCCATGCTGACTTCGGCGTCCCTCTAAATCCTTTGGATAGTGTGAATGGAGGTTGTACGATAATGGCACTAGCTACCTGAGGTTGGTGTAGAGATGGTTATACGCTCACTGAAGATTCAGAGAAGTACATGTACGGTAAATACATACAGTGCCGTCTTGTGAGATACGTTAATGTCATTGTATGCTGAACCTGCTATCAGAAGTAGGATAGTGGAGGCATTTAATGATTACCGGGTTGTCTATCTAATGGTCCATAAATACGCCGTTTGTTATCCAAGATATATGCAAGAACAGGATACTTGTAAATTGAGGGTACTACTATAGATGGAATGATAGAGATAATTTGAGTAGGTTGTAAATTTGGATATGTATAAGTTTAGCTGTATACTTTGAGACGTTTCAATAAACCTTTACACATTCAATCAAAGTGCAGAGGTGAACTATGAAATTTTCAATATTGAAGTATTTTTAATCGAAAATATCTGATGAACCCCACGATCTATTGAGGCATTTGGGGTATGTACATTCATGAATGATTCATTTTTAAAAATAGAAATGATCACATTCTCTGTATCATACTAGTTTGACAATGAAAAGAAATTGGTAACTTAGATTATTTTTAAACGGAAAAAAAACACATAAATACAGAGATTCTTCGGTGAATTGCAAGGGCAATGAAAACCCAATTCCCATGCATAGGCCTTATTCCGACAAATGAAATGCTTCATATAAGTGCATCAAGATTATCGATTTGAATACTGTTGCCCGTAACATAGGAAGTAACAATCGATTGCAATAAACTCGATTGTAGGTCTAATCAGAAAAGATTCCTTGTTGAAACAGACTTCTTGCATAAAAGTCTCAATATGATCCAAATCGGAATGGTTGTTTCATATTTGCAATGACATAATCTTTATGTACAGGGCATATTTAGGTAGAGTATTATTATTTGAGTAAAGATCCTGAGATGGATCATCATACAATTTTCACCAAAACTCAATTGTCTTTCAAGCTCTAACAACCTATCTCACAGTCAAGCCATGACTAGTACGCTAAAATGGGAGAATGGTTTCTCCCTCTTGAAGTTTATTTTACCAAAGACATTCAGCACACCTAATCATAGGGTATATGCAAGGAAAAAAATTATAAAAAAAGGATTATCTTAAAAATATGAACAATTTTTTTATAAAACTTCTTTGAGAAGCCCCAGTCCCTTTTTTAAGCTTTCAAAAGCCCTCCTCCAGCATCATATTCTTCTTGGCTCGATTCCTTTCTTTAATTATAGGAGCAAAAAAGGGCAGTTTGCATTTAGAATATTTTTGGAAAATAAGAAGTACATACTTTTATATGAGAGGTAATCAAACCGTAAGAAGAACCATATAAAGGAGGCGGCCGTAAAAAGGAAGCGGCGGGGACGGAAACCTAGGCATTATGTAAATCAATAATTTTGTTTACATTGGAGCGGAACCTTTCAACTTATAGAGTAAAATAGATAACAAATGAAGTAAAATTTAAATGGGCAAAAGTAACCTAGGCACTGAATCACTGCTATCGAGCTATTGCGTATAGAAGAAACATTTGATTTTTACAGAGAATGGGGTTCGCAATCAATCACAGTATAAATATTAAATTTTACATACCTGGTTGCCCAGGAATACCCAGCCATACCTCGGGTACAGCTATGGAATTCCTTTTATACGAATTATTGTCAAATCAAATTTTTCTATCATTTTTTCTACAAAATGCATCGCTCATTGAACTAGGAGTCGGCAAGTGTGAGGCATCTTATATGGACGTTCGTTCGAAGACAACAGGCGATCAGTGATAGAAAAAATAAGTCGTAGCGACAATTCATAAGCCTCGCTATCGTGAACTTTTTTTTTTTTTCCCTTTGGCCAATATAGTTATTCCTAGTTTTTGAAAAATTCGGACCTTAGCGTACTTATTAAGTTGATTCATTTCTTTGAAAGATAGTTGCTCGCCATAAATCCAGAAACAAAAGTGAAAAAAACTGTGGGCAAAATACAAAAAGTCTATATGGGCCGCGTTCGCTTTGCGTAGAGTGATAGCGCCCTCTTCCCCTTAAGTTTACAACTAGAATTGATATGTTTCATTTGGGAATATTATTTTTTACTACGTAACTTGGAGTATGCATCCAGGCGGGTAAAAGAGCACAAGCCCCTGTGTTAATGAGAATCACATACGTTTTTTTTTTTTTTTTTTAGTTTGCCGTATGCGCCTCCTATATTTTTAAATCATCATACGTTCATGTTCATGTGTGCAAGTTCTATGAAACTTGAGATTTGAAGTATTATCAAATACTTTTGAATATTTTCAAGTACTGTGAAGTACCATCAAATGATCTTTAAAAACTGAAGTTTTTTAGTTTAAAGTATTTTCATTTATTTAATGAGTACTTCTGATCCTCTAAAGTCAATTTCTTGACTGCAGGCCTTTAATTTTTTTTTTTTTTTTTTTTTTTTTTTTT
>CALNVZ010003434.1:16343520-16387297 GCA_940671915.1 Paracentrotus lividus | reverse complement strand
ATTGGAGTCTGACGTCTGGTTTCCCTAACTGTTCAAAGTCCATTTTCTCAACAACCTTAGCCTTTTTCAGTTTTTTTAGTTTACATTGTACATTTTACTATCAATTTTTATAGCATTGAAAAGTTAATTTGTTTTTCTTTTTTATTGATACCCTATTTGCAATGGTAACATCATGTTTGAATGCACATAATTAATGAATATATAGCAAAGTAAAAAGTGAAAAGTTGCAAAATGCATTTTTGCGCCCCTACATTTGATCTAAATTTGGCGCCCTTACGTTTAAGATCATTTTGGCGCCCCTCTAGGTTTAAGTTCTATTTGGCGCCCCCTAAATTTAAGGTCGATTTTGCGCCCCTAAGTTAAAGGTCGATTTTGCGCCCCTCCTTAATCTAAGGTCGATTTAGCGCCCTTAAGTTGAAGGTCGATTTGGCGACCTCATCTAAGTTTCGGGTCAATTTGGCGCCCCAACGTTAAGCTCAATTTGGCGCCCATCTAATTTTAAGTTTGATTTGGCGCCCCCCTAAATTTAAGGTCGATTTAGAGCCGCTAAGGTTAAGGTCGATTTGGCGTCCCACCTATGTTGAAGGTCAATTTGGCGCCCCTATGTTTAAGCTCAATTTGGCGCCCCTTAGTTTAAGGTCCATTCGGCACCCCCAAGTTTATTGGCGTTGCTTAGTTTACCGTCGATTTGGCGCCCCCTAATTTTCTTTAAGGGCGCCCCCTTCCCCTCCCCCTTTTTCAATTTGGCGCCCTTACATAGTTTAAGGTCGTTCGGCGCCCTAAGTTCAATATCAATTAGGCGCCCCCTCATCTTCAGGTCAATTTGGCGCCCGCATCTAAGTTTCGGGTCAATTTGCTCCCCTACGTTTAGCTCAATTTGGCTCCCCGTAGTTTAATGTCGATTTGGCGCCCCCCTAAATAAAAGTCGATTTGGCGCCCCCTAAATAAGGTCAATTGGCGCCCCTATAAGTTTAAGGTCAATTGGCGCCCTTAGTTTACTGTCGATTTGGCGCCCCTAAATTAAGGTCGATTTGGCGCCCCTAAGTTAAGGTCAATTTGGCGCCCCTTAGTTACTGTCGATTTGGCGCCCCCTAATTTAAGGTCAATTTGGCGCCCCCCCCAATTTTAAAGGTCTATTTTGCGCCCTAAGTTTAAGTCAATTTGGCGCCACTTAGTTTACTGTCGAATTTGGCACCCCCCCTTTTTTAAGGGCGCCCCCCCCCCTCTCCTTTTTTCCCTTCCTCTCCTCTCTCTCTTTCTTTTTTTCTTTTTTTTCTTCCTTCCTTTCCCCTTTTCCCCTCCTCTTTCCCCTTTTCCCTTTCTCTTTTTTTTTTCTCTTTTTTCTTCTTTCTTTTTTTTTCTTTCCTTTTTCTCCCTTTTTCTTCCTCCTTTCGGCGCCCCCCTGCGCGCCCCCCGGGGGGCCCGGGCCCGTAAAGCCCCCCAGAATACGCGCATGTGTTAAGATCATATTGTAAACAAATAATGTGCCAACGCGAATAGAGATGACGCTAACTCCATTCTTTTGAGAACATTTCTAGGTCATGAAGAGAAGGGTGTGACGGGTTGAGTTTGCCTTAATCGCTGAAAGTTTCAAACAAACAGGTGATTCTCAGAATTTCACCTTTTCTTACAGAGTAAAAAGAAAAATATAACTTACAATTTACCGACAGCCGTTCCAAATTCAAAACTTTTTAAAGACGGGAAGTCAAGAATGGACTCCATCTAGCAACCCCCGTAGGTCTAGGATTTCAGGATTGTTAACGGCAAAAATGCTTCCTCGTAATTTGGACTCATTTCATTTTATGATTTTGATGATTGAGCCAACCAGGAAACTAATTTAAAACAGTGCAAGTTCAGATCAAACAGTAAAAGCCCAACAAGTTCCCCCCCCCCTTTTTTTTATGTCCGGAATGCCATTTAATGCACAAACCTGCATGGGTGATAATATATTTTCAGTTTCCTCGCTACCCTTATCAAATCTGGAAGAGTTAAATCCCAGAGCAAAAACAGGATCCAACACTGGTCGTATATGTTGAAATCTAATGCAGTAAAACAAAAATGTTTCTAAACTACTTCTTCCTCTCGATCTCTCTCAACTTTCTCTACATTTGTTGCGTAATACTACGTAATAGTTTGAATGTTACAACATTTTACTAGGCGCGGCCATGCAAACATTGTTTGAACTGAAATAAATTATTTAGTCTCTCTCTCTTTCTCTCTCTCTATAATGAATCATATATTCCACTTGTAAACCGACTACTTGGTGTAAGTTAATGCACAAACAAGTCACCATTTGAAATACAATGTATATATATCATCTTTATTTTATAATCACTTTGAACATTTCATTTGTGTGTTTTACACTGTCTCGTGAAGAATTCAGAGTAAATGACTAATACTTTGTATAATTCAGCAACTTCAACTCATATTAAAGCTCATAATAGATCATCATTGCATCATATGTAGTATTTATTGTGTACATAATCTAGCATAATGCATGATATAACATGAAATATTAAATCATGTACATGTACATGTATATCACTCTTTAGTCTCTAAGATGGTTATAACATGGACAAGAGTTATACTATATTGACAGAACTCAACCTACAATTTAATACCAGATGAATGGAATTTCAGTGATTGATAAGATTGTCAAGTATTATCAAGATTGGTCTTGGAAAAATATCATTTCAGTTTTGAGTGGTGGCAATATCTGTCTTTCAAGCTCAGTATATACAAGCCAGCACCATTAATTGTCCAGTAAACCATCATCATTGTCACAGATTTAGTCCTATAAATATACCATTAATGGTAATTCTATAACAAACAGACATGATTTTCCTGTAAATTACTTCTTATACCGCGTTTACATTGAGACTCGGCTCTCGTGTCGAATCCACAGGAAGGGTTCGACACTGCAAAGAGTGAACCTGTGATCGTGTTTATACACAACAAAAAAGGCGAGTTCAACACGGCTCCCAGATCATGACCGAAAGTAAGGGACGTCAATAATGTGTGTTGCGATGTATAGCAAAATTCCATATCTGACCTCAAGGTCATCGACTTCGACACGGCTTTCTGTTTACACACATAAAAATTGCTGTGTCGAACCCGCCTCCCGGATCGAAACCTACGATTTTGGCGGAGCAAAAAAGGTGTGTCGAACCCGGGTCGCGGATCACACTGATCCCTTTTACATGGCATAAAATTGCCGTGTCGAGCACGATTGCTGTGTCGAACCCGCGACCCGAGTCACAGTGTAAACGAGGTACTAGTCTTCCAGTTCAATAAACCTTTCACATTCAAAAGCAAATGATTTATGCATGCATAAACATAAATAATCCGGTAGATGCTCGTTATATGAAGCACTATTATGACAAAGGCAGTTGCAACTTCCACTTTCATGCATTTTATTGTTTATCTTTTAATATAAAAAGCCTTCATGTATAACAGCTAAATTCCTCTGAAAGTTACTGCAGGCATTGTATTCTACTCTCATACCTATTTATATTTAATTACATCATCATGGATATCATTATATTATAAAAGAAATTAGCATTCAGCACCTCAAATAAATGTAAATACACCATTGAGATGAACTGGCGAAACTCATTAAAGGAGGACTCCCGGCTGAAATGAAAAAGTTTTGTAAAATTAAGTAAAATTCATCAAGCACAACACAGAAAATTTCATCAAAATCGGATGAAAAATAACAAAGTTATGCATTTTTTAGGTATTGACTTTTTTTGGTAAAACAGTTCTTGGCAATTGTCTCATTGTCTCATTTGACTATTTGAATATTCAAATGAGCAAACTGATGATGTCACAGTCCCCCTACTTATTGTGTATTTTATTATATGAAATCCTATTTATCTCATTTTTTCATATATTGTGTATACAGAAAATCTGTCCCTCATACTGAAATAAGTAAAAGCACTTGTGACCTTGAACATTCCGCAAGGATTAATTCCTGTTTTTATATCCTTGGGGCAGTAAATCCTGATAATTGGTATTTCATACAATAAAATACAAAGAAAGTAGGGGGACTGAGACATCATCAGTTTGCCAATTTGAAGAACTGTTTCCTAAAAAATTCAAAACCTAAGAAAATTCATAACTTCGCTATTTCTTATCCGATTGTGATGAAATTTTCAGTGTTTTGCTTTTTCGATTTTACTTTATTTTTCTAATAATGCAAACTCCAGCCCGGATGAGTCCTTTAAAAAATAATGAAGTCACTTCAATTTTATCTGCTCCTTCCAAATACCAATATACAAACAGCTTAACCCTAAAAGGCCTGGGGGGGGGGGCGGATTCCGCCCCCCCCTCGACGTTTCGCGCAAGATCTCGGTAACGCATAAAGCTGTCGACACGCCGTGTCATGACTTTTTTCTTTCAAGTCTCGCGCAACTTTTAAGACCAAATTTGCGACGTCCGGGTACACGGTTCTTCAGTTACGCAACATTTTGTACATGCTCGTCAGACCAAAAATTGCTCTAAACGTGATTTTGTGTACAAATCCAATACAAATGTATTTATTCATAAATGTATGATTATTTTTGCTTTTACTGCTTCAAATTAATTAGTTGTTGGTTCTTTGTGGTCGTGATATTGTCGCCAACAATTCCCATTGAAAAAACAATAGAAAACAAAAAGTAAAAAAAACAAGGAAATACATAAGAAATTAATAAAACAATGAAATACATAAGAAATGAAATTTGATACAGAATTTTTTTTTAAATCCAAATCATCAGAATCTCACAAAGAGCTTATAAATAAAAAATTAGCAAATTTGGAGCATTTTTTAATGAATTAGAGCAATGTGTAAATTTATGCATAAATTAGCATAATTAATTAATACCGAAAAATTTTCGGAACATTTGATGATGCGATTTTGGAGATTACGTCCTATATGACGCGCGTGGTGATTTTCGTCGCGATCGCTCGGTCGACAGCCGAGATCTCAGGGGGGGCGGAATCAGCCCCCCCCCCCCCCAGTCATGAAGATGACCAAAAACCCCAGGCCTTTTAATAGGGTTAAAGAAAAGAGAAAAGGATCACACTGTTGCAAAAATTAATAGATGGGTTCAGTTGCTTTACAATTCATCTTACTAATAACTTAGTCACACTGACATATCTCCTTCAAATCATCAATGTATTGTCCATTCATTGCAATTTAATCTTTGGTTTTTGGTCTGCAATTGTTTTTATCCATACTTATTTGAGTTTAACAATTCATTTCATCTTTGGTATGTACTCACAATCAGTTTCAAGATATTTAACATTATTATCCATACAGAGGGTTTTACAGGCCAAATACAAACTTGTAACACTTGTGTTATTTTGTTGATGCAATTCATAAACTTTGAACTACTTTACAAAGTTCGTTGAACTCACCCAATATTTGGCATCGCGGTCCAATATTAAAAATATTGGGCTGCAAGAGGGGGAATCCCCAAAGTTGAAAGTGAGATAAGCAGAGAGATTAATATTTTTGTTATGTTTTTTGAGGGAGACCAAATAATTTTTTATTTCAGGGGGTCGGAGCGGATTTTTTTTTCTTCAGAATCCTAAAAAAATTGTAAATAAAGAATCATCATCCAGAAAAAAAATGTGGGGGTGGGGGTTTAGAATCCTAAATGAAAAGAAATATGATTTTAAAAATGGGGGCGGGGGGGGGGGCCTAGTGTTAAAATCCTTGGTATAGATAATAATGATAATATCAGATGTCCTATTTTGGGGTCAATACAAGGATATATTGAACTCGCTTTTCAAAATATTGGACTCGTCTTCGACTCGTCCAATATTTGGGCAAAGCTCGTCCAATATTCCTTGTATCAACCTCAAGGCCATCCAATATTCTATTAGTAACCTGCAGCAATTGGTTCTTCTACTAAACAAAAATTACATCAATATTATACTTCACGGTGAAGTCCACTAAAGTATTCCAAAGCTGCTTCAAAACTATAACACACTACAATATTTTGCGTCTTGGACATTAATGAAATTATGTAACAACTGTTACTTTGCTCAAATAATCAATCATTGGGCAAGATCACTGGCAAATACAAGTTCAATTCTTGTTTGAAGTTGTATCATGTTTGAAGTTACTGAAAACAAACACAATATTGTACCCAGGACAACATAACTGGAGGATATCTTTCAAGAATCCAAAACTGCACAAATATCCCCCACCACTAAAACAAATATAAACAAATAAATATAGATTTCCTGATATTTTCAGTATTCTCAGTCACTTTTTTGTGCCAAAGAAATGAGGGGGGGGGGGGATAGGATGTCAAATTCTAGCACCTTGTTATTTCTATCACTTGCTTGTGTTCTCCAATTTTAATGTTTAATTTGGTTCATTTCACACAGGCAAGAATTGAACATAAACTAAAAAATGTAATACATTTGCAGCATCATATTAAAAGATATGTCACATTACCTATAAATTTTTACTTAATTTTACACCATAAGTCTGAAACAACAAAATATAACAAGCTCTGACAGACTTTCAGAGAAAATGAAAAGCTAGCCTTTCATATATGCTATTAAAATGTATCAGGCTTTTAGTAAGTCGCTAAGAGCTAGAATATGATCAGTGTCTTAAAAACTCTTTCAACTGACATATGATATTAAACTACAATAAAGACTTAGCTACCAGTATGACTTGGATAATAAAAATAAATTTAAACGATGTAGTAAGTACCTTAAAGAATTTGCCATTAAAAATATTGACAAATACTGTATGAAGTTTAAAGCTCTTTGTACCCACATGAAATTCATTTGTAATTTTCCTGATTTATAAAAAATAATTAAAGAGGGTATCAGCACCCAAAAATTAAAAAGATAAAAGAAATCTAGAATATTTATGTAATTCAAACTTTTACTTTCCATAGAATATTAAAATACAATAATCAAGATGTCAGTATGATTAGCAAACACATGTTCAAAGATATTTGTAACTTCAATGTAATTCATTTACATTTCCCCCCTCACTTATCAAACTGAATTTACAGTGTATCATCAATCAATAGTTCAAACTGGAGGATAATCCAGCACAGATTTCATTTTTACAGAAAATCCATGTTACTCGGAGAAAAGAGATTTATAAAACTTTTAAATGAAATACAGTAAACTCCTATTCCGAGGAGAACGGATACAAGATTTTGTTATCAAAAGATGAGGCGATTTTCCCCTAGTCCTAAATTCAAACCATAGGCACATGTGCCTGTCATTAAAACAAGGTACATGTATGTGTCACTGTCCCAAAGCACCTTGGTATAACAAGAGAGGACTGTATTCAGATATGCATACATGGTTCCAGCAGGGACAAGTGAAAAGCTTTTAAATCACAAAGTCATTGATATCATCTCAAATAATTTTGGCAGTAATTTATCACAACAAATCATAATTGTTCAATATGTAAATGGAAGACGACATGCAAGTTTGAACACATAATAAAGTAAATTTTATGCACAGCATATATATTCAGCATATACACAAGTCAGTGTTACCATTATATGTAAATTTCATAATTGCACCACAAAAAGGACCAATTGTTGGAAATCGTACATGTACATAGTTACACAATATCTGGTATGAAAATAGCAGGCTATACATTTGTTATCAAGACTAACATTCGGTTTCAGAAATCTCTATAAATCATTCCATAAAAAAAAGACAAATAATTTGTATTTCATTTGCTTTTCTTTCATTCTCCTATTCAATAATTACAAATCTAATAAATCCAATTTATTTTGAGACTAGTGTATAAGTAGGGATGTCCACTAAAATTTTAAATTATTTTAAAGTTGTTTTTGCTAGGCTTATTTGATAGAGCATTTTGAAAGAAACATTTTGGTACTTGAATTATCACAATTGCATGTTCCGTTTCAAAGATATGACCCAAAGAGTGTCTCAGATTACCAATGAGCTGCTAGAACACTTTTACAAGTTTCAGACAAAGGTAGAAAATGCAATAAAGCTCAAGTTTATGGTTCTTTTGTCTTTGATTTATTAAACCAAATCATACCAAACATTTTCTATGTGTGTATCAACATGAAATGAGATTATAGTAACACAATTGAGTAGATTATACAAAGATACAATTTATGGCAGTACAAAACTGATGGTTTGACATGTATGTTACCGTATGTGATCCAATATGACCACCGTGGAAAAATACTCCATAGGGCATGTTTCAATAGGAACACCCTAGACAATGGGCTATTTCATGGTGGTGTGGGTCAGAGCCGAGTGTTAGACAGGATAGAGTAATTTTAAAACTTAAATGGCCAGTGGTAAACGTTGTTCTTTGTTTTTCACCCCAATACATTTTTTGTTCAAAAATAGTGAAATTTTATAGATATCCACTTCTCCTTATCTGAATCTATTCCAGTCATGAGAAATTCCAGTCATAAGACACATCACACAGAAGCATCACTTTGAACACGCTGTAGTTTTTATTATATCAATTTTTCCAACAGGAGAAGTTGATATTCTCGTGAGGTATTTTCTAAGGAAGAAACTGACCAATTAGGAATAAAAATGATTGATATTTACCACTGGCCAAAAGACAATTTCGAAAGCTGTTTTTTATTGAAAATGTTGCTGTTTCTCTGCCTGTGTATTATTGAGTAGGCAGTGCATGGGTTATTGTTTGCATAGTAATGCATGGGTGACTACATCCATACAGTGAAGTGGAAACCGTTCTAGTGGCTTTTTGCCTTTGTTTGGCCATCCCTAGTATAAGCTTTTACCCATATTCATGTCCAAATCTATGTTAAATCTCATGTCCAAACTTGAGCATCAAAATTGAAAGGTGCTAAAAATAATATGAAGAACCAAAGTAACCAAACGCATAATTGGTGTTTTGCTACTGTCTAAATAAATGTCCAATTAATCGTAACAAAACACTGTTCATCTTGACAGCTTTACAGGATTCAAAATACATAAAAATCATTATACTGGCTTTAGTTCACCTGTTATTTTATCAGGTGGTTGATAAACTAACGACTAAGATCAATCCCAAAAAGGATAAAACCTTAGGCTCGATATCAGTCCTGAGAGCAATATCACTTTTTGCATTGAAATCGCTTTGCCTCTTACGTTATATTAGCCAGTGAAGGCACATTTCAAGCACAAGACACGTATTTCATTTCTAGTGTATGTGCAGCTTTGATTATAAAATCAATCATTTAACAAATCAAGAGCCATTTGTGACTGCAAACTCTATTTTCCTTGTTCAAAAAACATTAATTAGCGTCAGTTCCTTTTCTAATCGATGTAATAAAACTTATAATGAATCCCATGCTTATAGCGATTTAGAGAACCAGTGAGTTGGGACTGATTTAACCCTCGACTGACATCAATCCAATTAATCGCTTTTAGGAACAATGATCCCAGTTAATGAATAAGCCCAGGAGTCTACATACTAGGTAAATTGCCATTTGGTTTAAACCCTTTTTGACTAAATAAATGCACGTTTTGTCTCAACCCACGTAGTCTAATTCCATTTTTGTCTATACAACTAGTTTGTCTAATTAACTTTTGGTCTCATTACCACTTAGCCTGCAATGTATTTACCATTTTGTCTAATTCCCAATTCATCTAATGTCTATTTTGTCCAACGGTTAATTCCTGTAAATAAACTTGTTATAGACCAAATATTCATTTGGAAATTTAGACAAAAATGCAATTTGACAACTGGGCAATGAGATAAATTGGTGATTAGACAAAGAGAGAGAATTAGACCAATGGGAAATTAGACCAAATTGTTAGTAGACCAAATGGGTTTAGCTCAACTGGTTTTACACATTCAGAGTTGGACCAACTGCTGTTAGATCAAGTGAATATAAACTACTTACTATACTTTGGTAATTAATGGGTTATTAAGGTAATGATAAAGGATAGGAGATCCATGCAGCATAATGGTTATGGCACTTAAAAGCAAGAAACACAGAGTTGATTATCTGACAGCCCATTAATATCCTTTGGTAAAGCTTTAGAATGTCCTTATTCATGGTCAGAGCCTGGTCAAAAATAGCACATTTTTTGTAGTTTGATCCAACATAAAAAAATAGTTTTTATTCTTTGTGCGAGATTAAAACGTCATAGTCTCTGTATTTTCCAGCCAGAAATCTGCCAGCTTGCCCTCTACATTCCGGCTCATAGCAATCAACTCTTTCATGATGCTGTCATACACTTTCTCATCTCCGCAAGCGCTACAGCGCCACCTCTTGGTCAGCATATGGTTCATGGACCATAGAAATCCTACGTTATTGGCACGGCCATCCATGTGCTTCTCCCGTACCTCCCTGATGCTCCCGCTGCGCATCTTCCGTCTCTCTTCCACGAAACCGACTTCGGGTTCAACTTCATCCATGGTGTCGACGATGTCGAAGCTGCTGTCGCGTCCGACCATGATGGGGATCCCACCGCTGGACTTCCTACGCTGAGGAACCTTCACGACCTCGCATGGTGAACTCCGACCTTGTGAGGTCACACAGGCAGTGATGGGGGTGTCGTCCGGGGAGTTGATGAGGGAGACGAAGCAGACGCCTGATTTATGGATGTATTCCATCTGATGACCCTTCCTACCTGAATGGAAGCCAAACCCATCAAAGCTTCCTCGGCTCTTATCACGGATCAAGATGAAACCAAACCTATATGGGAAGAGAACATTAGAGATACATGTATATACACTCATTTTTTAATGTGATCTTACACTAGTCAACTTACATGTACATCATTCATGCTGGCACACATTTGGAAGCTAATACATTTACAGTACAGGCCAAAAGTCTGGGGTCACCCTCAGATTAAAAAAAAAAATCATACAATACACAGCGTTCTGCATTCATTCAAATGTACTGATACAGAACGATTTAATTGTTTCGGGGAGTACCTCTGATTTTGTTTTCACAAAAAATCCTGATGTTTCACGCCTCAGTGGGCACAATATACAATAATATCATGCAAATGAGAAAAAAGTTTAGGGTCCATCATGGTTCAGTGACTTTCTTGATACATAATTTGAATCAAGATCATGTTAGATAGTGACTTTCTGGAGCTGTGTGTCAAGTTTCATGGTATAACCCATGTTTTAGAATGAACAATATTCATCAATGTATTTAGGCCGAATCTTGTCAAGCATTGATTGCCTCCTGCATTGACTCTATGTACAGAGCCAGAGGTTTACCATAAAGAGAAATTTGGAATATTTTCATTGTTAATTTTTGTCCATTTGACTTCGAGATATTTCATGAAACTTGGCATATACAATGTAGCTTCAACTGTTCTCCAAATAATAATGCCAAATGCCAAATTACATAAACGATAAATCACTGAACCATGACATAGCCCTAAACTTTCTTCTCATTAGCAAGGTTTTCTAGTATCTTGTGCCCACTGAGACGTGAAACATCAGGATTTTTGTGAAAATAGAATTAGAGGTACACCCGAAACAATCGTTCTGTATCAGTGCATTTGAATGAATGCAGAATGCAGTGTTTTGTATGATTTTCTTTTAATTCTGAGGGTGACCCCAAAATTTCGGCCTGTACTGTATACCCCCTGGGGTAAGCTGTTTAGTTAACCAGATTCTGGATTGGATTTGGCAATTGAGTTTCTGGGGTACACATGTATACATTGTAGATAGATAGAGACAGATCATGGTCTTTATTGGCAATATTCAAAATAGCAGCCATAGGCTGAAACAAAATGAATTTACAAAGGTATAAAACATTCTTAAAAGCTACACAACAGCAATACAAAAATTCAATCATCTTGAGAAATATACAATTTTACAAAGAATAATGAATTGATTAACAAACAAGATTATAGACATACAAATCAAAGTAAATTATAACACAGAACTCATGTTAGGCCTTGCGGGTGAGTCTCAAAGATATATACAAATTTCAATTATTATATATCTAAATGTATAACTAACACTAATATCATAACCTATTTAAATCTAAATGAAGTCAACAATTAGGAATATTGTCTTTTACCGGTATATACTAAATCTTGTTTCTTGTTCACAAAGATATTAATGTTTTTAATGTAAGATGGCATAAATAAAGAAGAATGTATTGCCAATGGATGTAAGAAATGTTTTTGGATTCGCCGCTTCATGATTGACAATTCAGCCATTTATTCATCGACCACATCCCCTCTTTCACGAGTTTCAAGGATGCAAACAAGAATATTGACTCACTTCTTCATGATGAGCTCCAGAAAGAGGTCTATAGCCTTATTTCCTGGCTCCATCCCATGCTTGCTGCTCCCACCATCACTCTCATTATCCAACACCTCCTCCCCACCGGTATACCTCCTATTGACATCCTCCTTGAGGGACTGGATGTCTAGGGGGATGAAGAGGGGGCAGCGTAGGGGGTTGGCAAACTCAGGGTGCTGGTGGAAGGGGTCAGTAGGGGCGGGGACCAGGTGGAAACCAAAGGTGTTGGCCTTCCTCGACCAGCCCTGAAGCTGTGAAGCGGAGACAAAATGGAGTGAGTTCGGAGGGAAAATGTGATCCATCATGTCAGAATGAGACACAAGTAACCGAGGAGAGAGTCAAGGAAAGCAGCAAAATAATCCATTTCTAAATATTTTCCCCTTATCGTTTTCACCCATTTTTATTTTACAGATCAAACATTGAAGATTCAGAAAATAAAAATATATTTCACCCACAAATATGACATTGAAAATTATTTTGCTGATTTCCTTTACACAAATTGTTCGTTTCCTTGGCAACTTGTGTCTCATTTTGATATGATGCATCCCAAATGGTATAGTTTATTAAGCATATACTACATAATGATAGATAATATATTAGAATAGTAAATAGTGGTAGAAAAATACGCGTTGCGATTGGCTAGAGCAGTACCACGTGGCCTACTTTCAATTTGTTATATTGTACATATGTACAATATAACTTTTAGTTTTTGGAGGGTAAAGCCTGAGTTAAATGAATGGGGAGACTATCGATTCTATCGATTGCCTTGTTGCGCTGCCGTGTAATGACAGTAAAATGTTGCGCACTATAGCTCATAACAATGGATACGCGGAGTAACAAAATACGTCACAATAGCTAAATTTGCGGCAAAAATTTTGCAGAGATAAATCTAGATTAGGCAAGGTCAAAGATCTAGAGGTCTATTTACTATAATAAATAGTGAACGCTCCATCTTGCGACATTACTGGACTATACGAACTCCAAATACTAAATTATCCCTCGTGCATATCTATTTCACCTCGGCCTGCGGCCTCGGAGAAACAAATCTGCACTTGGGATAATTTAGTATTTGTCGTACTTATAATCCAGCAGATTGTACTCTATTTATATAATAGATCATGTTATCATAAATAAGTCATTTGTTTAATCTTTTCTACTACATGTACTTGTAGATATTGCGGAAGTTATTCACAGAATACATGAATGGTGTACCACAGATACCACAGATTCTTGCAAAAAGAATAACAACACAATATGACTGTCTAACTAATTTTGCATTCTTTCAAAGCCTTGAACATTTCTAGCCAAAGTTTAAATACAGTCTCATCCATTTCAAACAACATATACAGAAAAAATACTCACCATTTCATTCAAGAGACTGGGAGTGCAGACTAACCATTCGACCTGAAGATCAAATGCTCTATCTACGCTGTAGTTCCCATCATAGGTGACATGACACCACTCAACACGGTCTGTCTTGTTACAGTCAATTTCTAGCATCACATTCCGGGTCTCCTGTGGTTTGAAACCTGATACAGTGATCAAATAAAGACGTTAAACATAATAACATATGAACCCCTTTAGTCTTATTAACAAACTTTCATGTGAAAATCTTTGTTTCATGGTAATATTGAGCATCATTGGTGGGCTGATAAAACAATTTACATGTATCTCAAATTTTGGTGATTTTTTTTTTAAATCTTCAAGTAATCATTCAAATGATGTCCTCTCCAAGTCCTAGCTCTCTTACCCCCATAAATATGAGGTTCTATCAGCACACCAACAAATACGTTTAACAAAGCAGGATTCTTTTTTAGCTAATTACGTGCATTGGGTGTGGCAAATATGTACATGAATAGCTTTCTAAATGGCATTATTGTTGTGGCAGGAAATAACTTGATCATATTACATGTACATGCATTGTCAATTATACCACTGAATGGCCTTGTTTGAGATACAACAACAAGATAGAAAATATTGTCAATGCAACATTTGCGGCAAGCATGAGATACATAAAATTTTCTGGTAGGCACAAAACCCTTTATCCAAATAACAATTGATAACAACTCACCTCGACTATTGGAAGGATTGGATCTGAAGCCAGGTGTGTTACTACTCCATAGTGAGATTGGATGAAAGCCTTCCACAACGCTACCCATACTCTCATTAGCTTTCTGTCTCCATGACAACTCCTCCATCACAGCAACCTGTACATTGTAACATAAGAAAGAGCAGAGTAGAAGATAATGGTAATAATTGTTCCTATTGAATGATATCAATGTAATTATTTCTCTTTTCTTCTTCCTCCTCGTCCTCCTCCTTCTCATCATTATCATCATCAGCAGCATCATCAGCAGCAGCATTAACATCATCATCCACATCCTGGTCATCATCATTCTCTTCCTCATCATTATTATCATCACTACCATCATTATCATCATCATAAAAACAACCATCATCATCACTATTAGCACAGACTGTGATTATCATCCTCATTATCCCAATCACCACCAACAAACAAACAAAAAAAACAACATGAAGGTCTCTTTACCTCAAACCAGTGACTAGGAAAGTCCGAGTTGACAGGGAGCTGAGTGATGTAATCACTCCAGGAGTGAGACCGAGATGTATCCGTCATAGGAGGTACGTTCTCTGGTAGCGTCAAGCAGTAGACGTAGAATCCATGTACAAAGGGTATATGAGGGTAGCCAGATGCGTGCTGAATCAGCTTGTTCTCTCCCATGTTCTAAGTAAACAACAAAGATGCAAACATGAAGACATCATTAACCATTAAAGTGGAATAGTAGTATAGTAATAGTATTGTTTTTCTCTCTTTCCTCATGTTATTCATTGTTTTTCTCTCTTTCCTTATGTTATTCATTGTTTCTCTCTTTCCTTATGTTATTCATTGTTTTTCTCACCTTCTTATGTAATTCATTGTTTTTCTCTCTTTCCTTATGTTATTCATTGTTTTTCCTTTATGTTATTTATTGTTTTCTATTCCTAAACATAATTATTTGTTGTTTCTATTTTCTTATTCATTGATTCTCTTTATTCCTAATTGTATTATTGTTCTGTCTCGATTTGTTTATCTTCTATAATGCATTATAGATATATAGATATGCTTCATGCATTACTTCCGGTTTGCTCTCTCACACTTGTGACATCATCAAATTGCCCTTAAAAATATCCACGGATCTTCCAATTGAACCGATATTACAATGTCAAAGCAGCATTTCTCGTGAACAATATGCTAAAAGGATCAACTAAACGGTGTTCTGTTTCTCATGTACTAAACTTGATAATGCCATTGAATTCAACAGATGGCCCTCTCTTATATTCCAATTTACACTCACTTGAATGTTTCCATACTGCCAGCCCGCAGTCAAGAAAAACAGTGGATTAGAAATTACGCGAATGCGCAATTATGTCCCGCCGATAATGTAAAATTCCCATTATACACCTTAGTGCTATCACATAAGGCAACGCGAATCGAAATCGGAAAAAATGTGCAGAAAGTTGCATTTTGTAGCCAATGTACATTATAGGCCAAAATCAAGGTCAAAGGTCAAAGGAGTGAAAAGTCAAAATTCTGTGAAGAAGAATTTTGTATCCTCACTAGTGCTATCAATAAAGCAAGCGGAATCAAATCGGCATGAAAATGGTGAAGGAGTAGCATTTTGTAGCCAATGTACAATAAAGTAAAAGTCAAGCGTCAAAGGTCAAAGGGGTCAAAAGTCAAAATTCCGCAAAGAACTTTTGTAGTCCTCACCTAGTGCTATCACATAATGCAAACGGAATCGAAATCGGATGAAAATGGCGAGGAAGTAGATTTTTTAGCCAATTAACAATATAGGTAAAAAAATCAAGGTCAAAGGTCAAGGGTGAAAAGTCCAAAATTCCGTGAAGAAGTTTTGTAGTCCTCACCTAGTGCTATCACATAAAGCAAGCGGAATCGAAATCGGATGAAAAATGTGAAGGAGTAGCATTTTGTAGCCAATGTAAATATAAGTAAAAGTCAGTCAAGGTCAAAGGGGTCAAAAGTCAAAATTCGCAAGAGAAGTTTTTAGTCTCGCCTAGTGCTATCACATAATGCAAACGCGAATCGAAATCGGATGAAAAATGGCGAAGTAGTGCATTTTTAACCACATTAACAATATAGCGTCAAAAATCAAGGTCAAAGGTCAAAGGGGTCAAAAGTCAAAATCGTGAAGAAGTTTTGTAGTCCTACCACCAGTGCTATCACATAAAGCAAGCGGAATCGAAATCGGATGAAAAATGGTGAAGGTAGCATTTTGTAGCCAATGTACCTGTACAATATAAAAAAGTCAAGGTCCAAGGGGTCAAAAGTCAAAATTCCGCGAAGAAAGTTTTGTAGTCCTCACTAGTGCTATCACATAATGCAAACGGAATCGAAATAGGACAAAAAATGGCGAAGGAGTAGCATTTTTTAGCCAATTAACAATATAGGTCAAAAATCAAGGTCAAAAGTCAAAGGGGTCAAAAGTCAAAATTCCGCGAAGAAGTTTTGTATTCCTCACCTAGTGCTACACATAATGCAAACGGAATCGAAATCGGATGAAAAATGCGAAGCAGTAGCATTTTTTAGCCAATTAACAATATAGGTCAAAATCAAGGTCAAAGGTCAAAGGGGTCAAAAGTCAAAATTCCGTGAAGAAGTTTTTGTAGTCCTCACCTAGTGCTTATCACATAAGCAAACAGAATCGAAATCGGATGAAAAATGAGAAAGGAGTAGCATTTTGTAGCCAATTAACATTAAGGTCAAAAATAGGTCAAAGGTCAAAAGTCAAATTCTGTGAAGAATTTTGTAGCTATCAACCTAGTGCAATATAAAAGCAACGGAATCGAAAATCGGATGAAAAAAGGCGAAGGAGTAGCAAATTGAAGATTTTGGTCACATACGGACGCAACGGACGCGGACGACGATGGACGGACGGATCGGAGGATGACGGACGGTATGCACTAGATGACGGAACCACACACATACGTACGGAGCCCGTTTCATAGTCCCCTGCTCGAACTTGTTCGGCGGGGACAACTACCTGTATTAATAAAAAATGCTAATGTCAAAAACAGACATTCTCAAATCTTCTATATGATGCTATAAACAGGTTTTTATGAAATAGGTAGACAGGTTTGCCAAAGGTAAAAAATTATCTTTCATTCCCCCCCCCCCCTAATAAGTCAGAATAATTAGCATGTGTGCGTTCCTTACTTCTTGCGTTGTATTGAAATCAATGATGAAAAGGCTCTTGGGTAGATGAAATCTAGAATTAGATACATTTTAAATAATACACACACAAAAAAACAATGCTCCTCAAAACAAAGCAATCATGGCTCGAATAAAGCCAGGGTAACAGTTGAAAGTGCTTTGAATTCTCAGATTAAAAACAACACTTTCTAACACTTTCTTACAGTGCACATCATCTGATAGGAGGATTGACTGCAGTTCTTACCTTCAACAGTTCAAAGGCTTCTACCTCAGTGACCTCACCATTCAGTGACCTTTGAACCCAGGTCATAGCCTCACCAGACATAAAGCAGTTTGGAGGAATGCCTTTCTGCCCTGGTGCAATAAATCGTAATCCTTTACTGTAAAAGGTGATAGGGGAATGCAAGATGGCATATATGTTATTTTTAAGTCCTAATGATCGTGGTACAACACTTGACTTACATGTACATGTACAATATACCTGTTAGTTGAACTTGACACTCATATGATTTAAATTGTTGCATCTAATATCTTTGGACATATATTTATGAACTTTGTTCAATTCCATTCAATTTAGTTATTAATTCATTCATTAAAAACATTTCAACAAAATAAAATTATGGTTTGGTAAGCCTAAACATTTTAACAAAATACAATCAGGGTTTAGTGACCCCAGAGAAAGCTGAGCTTTATAAAAGATGGGCCACAAAATTACATTACATATAGAAATCAACAATATTTATACAAGATTAACTACATTCATCTGCTATATGGCATTTCCCATCTGTTGCTCCTCAGCTGTGAACCTCCCTTTCCTGTTCAAAGAAATTGTCAGCCTTGAAGACTTCATGATTCCAAACTCACAATCTACCTCAGTAAATGAATCAGAGCCTGCATGTTTGAATGTCTTTAAAGACAGTGAGTCTTGGGCTTCCATGGGTAATTTGACACCATGGAGGTGTCTGTATATTCCATCCGTAGCCCATATTTGAAAAGTCGTTATATATCTTTCCCTGACCCGATGATGCCCGAAGCAGACCAAAGAACGGTTAGGGTGGGGCAGCCTGTTTTGCTGAGGTCCAGAAATTGAGCTTCAATACAGGTATTTCTAGGGCTTTTCACAAAGTCTGGTGTTAGCAAATTGTGACCCATTGACTGGCTTTAACACAATAAAGTGCCATATACATGCTGTAAAACATCATAATCAATTACTAGTAACTATAATCTGTTAGAAACTAGAAGATGATTTCTAACCTTGGATCAGCCATGGCTTTAGCAATTGCTGGTAACAGAGTGCAGAGTGTCAGGGGTTCTTCACTAGTAGAAGTAACAGGTGCATTAGGAGGGTGTGGTGATGGACTACCGGTACCACTTGCATGTCTCTGTTTATCAGGTCCTGGGGATGATCTACTACCAGGGTGTGTCATATCACCAGAGATGGGCGTGTGACGACCGGAAGAAGGCTGCTGGGGGTAAAGAATGTTGAAAAGGGGTAACATCATTACTACTAGCAGGTGCATTAGGGGGGTGTTGTGTTTGACTACCGGTACCACTAGCATGTCTCTGTTTATCAGGCCCTGGGGATGATCTACAACCAGGGTGTGTCACATCACCAGAAAAGGGCGTGTGACGACCGGAAGAAGTCTGCTGGGGGTATAGAATAGGTGCATTCTTTACCAATAGCAGGTGCATTACGAGGCTGTGGAAAGTGTTACCAGAACAACTAACTGATCTTTTCAAATTTCTTTTTGTACATGTGCTAATAGTGTTTAAGAATTCTAAGAATTGCTTTCTGGAGTGGAAATACACGTACATGACAACAAAACTGCATGGAGATATAAAGCTATGTGTGACAGAGAAGAGTAACATGTCACTACCCCCACATTTTGGCATATGACATAAACACATGTTTCAGGCTACATGTACATACATGTATATTCACTAAGTATGCTTTTGTTTTATACTGAAAGGAATTAAATTGGAAAGGTTTTGGAAACTGCTTGAATATGGTGACAAAATACCAGATGGCCAAGAATCCTTTTCCTAGTGTCTCCAAAAAATGTATCCTACCTTTGGTCCTCTAGATGTGCTTGTCTGTCTTCGGATACCGTTCAGTATCTCCACAAATCTCAAGAAAGAATCTGTTTGGTATTGTCTGAAAGCATAGTCTCTATCACATGAAGCTGCCTCGGTTGTGCTGATCCCGTGCTCATCAGCAAAGCGTTTCATCAGCACAGGCGTGTTCGGGATCAGCAAAAAGCGGCTCCTCCAGAATTTCAGAGACTGTGAAAGAAGACAACATTTGGAGAGTGTTATTACTAATTAGTGGAAAGCAGAATGGATCAAAGAACATCTTTGAACTACTTAGAGGCACTTGATTGTGAAACTTTCAGGAACTGAAGTGAGTCATTTGTGCTGTTGATGTTGTAATTTAGACTTAGGGGCGCCCCCTGCGCCCCCGCCACTGTATAATGTCTTTATCCTTATTTCTCTGTTGGTCTACTTTAAATCTCAATATAAAATATCATTCCCTTCTCGACTCTTAAAAAAATAAAAACAATAAAGAGAAACTTACATCTACTAATGAGAATTCACTATCATGCGATGAGATATAATTATCCAGATAGTTCCAGTTGTATCTCTCTATCTCTTCATGTCTAAATGTAGTCTGTATCTGGGAATAGCCCTCGTTCTGTACAGACCATAGCTGGTATGTGTACTGGATGGGTTCACATATGGATGGATGCCTGTAAATATGAAGTTAAGTAACATGGTACATATTTTCTCATTAGAGACAAAAGACAATCAATTTAGATTATTACGATACATATATGTGAGTGAATAAATAATATTTTACTGTGACAGGATTTACATTTCACCATGTAGTTAGTCCTGAAAAGGATCGTGGAGAGGGTAGAGGAGAGTAGATATGGAGAGGCAAGATAGAGAGTAAAAACTTGAGTACAGGTATAATTTGAAAAGATGAGAATGTGAGATGGAGCTTGTAGTAGTAGTAGTGGAGAGTGCTCAAAATTCCAATCAGCTTGACTGTTTGTCTTTATTGAACAGCATTTTTTTTTTAATTATAAAAAAGAAATTAAGTTGGAATATGGATAATGAACAAGCCAGGATGACAAGGATTGCTGAAAGAATTTCAATGACACGTCATTAATACAGGAATGTTTAATTTTTTACTATATTATTTAGTGGTAGTTTACTATGACATGCATAAGGGATGAGAGCATATCCGCCCCAAGGACAAAGGTAAACTTGAAATGATATGGC
Organism: Paracentrotus lividus; assembly: GCA_940671915.1. NCBI lineage: Eukaryota > Metazoa > Echinodermata > Echinoidea > Camarodonta > Echinidae > Paracentrotus > Paracentrotus lividus. Next base: position 16,366,529 of record CALNVZ010003434.1, on the reverse strand, counting down.
CATATTATGTGCAAATACCTTGGTTTATACATGGTAACTGATATAGTCTTCCTCTCAACATGCAGACATAGCTTGTGGAAGATACGACCAATACTCAGTACATACTCCTTCTGTAAAATCAAATAAAATGTAAATTAAAAGACAGATGTCAGTCCCATCTACTCATTGAAATGTTATTTCATAAACAGATCACAGTCCTCAATGCAGACCTGATAGCCCAATACATGTAGCTTGTCTATTCAACAGCTTCAAATTCTTAATAAAACACTCAGGGATGTCAGTAAGAATTTATTAGACAGCCTAAAATATCACCTTATTAAGCAATCTAAAAAAAATAAATAAATAAAAATAAATAAATAAATAAAAAATAACCTTAACTGCAACCTGAAAATGAATTGTGAGGGTCTTAATTCATGCCATTTCCTGGAAACTGACATCCCTGAATACAGATCAAAAAGTGGGGGTGGACAATTTTAGAAGTACACATAAACAAAGTGTTAATTAGTAACAAATGGTAAGCGTCATGGGTTACGTTGACACAAATAAACCCCTCCAAAAAAGTTTCGAAAATCGATTTTAGGCCATGACAACTTTTCAGGTACGCTTTAGTTATTCCTGATATTCACACCATTGGAAAGATAATTTATTCCCCCTTTAATTGATATCCTATTTGTAATGATTTTGTCATGCTTCGATGCACAGAATATCAAAATATGGAGAAATGTAAAAAGTCAAATGTTGCAAAATGCATTTATCAAAGTGAAGTTCCGCAACTCGAATTTAAGCCCTGATAACTTTTGGGGTATTTTCTAATTTTTATTGAATTCTATACCATTGTCAAGTAAATTTATTCCTCTTTTTAATGACACCCTAATTGTAACAATAGTGTTGTTCTTGCATGCACAGAACACCTGAATGTTAGGACAAGTCAGAAGTTAAATGTTGCAAATTGAATGCCTATTGTGAGTATTATTGTCTGTTGCCAGCAATAACAATGCATTTCGCAACTTTTCACTTTTTACTTTGCATTATATTCATGAGTTATGTGCATTCAAACATGGTGTTACTATTGCAAATAGGGCATCAATAAAAAGAAGAATAAATGAACTTTTTAATGCTATAAAAATTGATAATGATTAAAAACCCACATTAAAATGTATCAAGATTCAGTGTAGTGTTACAGAAATTTAAACTGAAAATTATCTTTCGCTTTGCCATGTATTCAGGTGGTATTTAAGGGTTCTGTGGACCCAGGCATGACATCACCATGACAAATAAGGTATCAATCAAGAGAGGAATAAATTAACTTGACATTGGTATAGAATTCAATAACAATTAGAAAATATCCCCAAAGTAATAAGGACCTAAAGTCAAGTTGCGGAACTTCAATGTGATCAGTAAAAATGCATTTTACAGCATTTGACTTTTTACTTTTCTCCATATTTTGATATTCTGTGCATTGAAGCATGACAAAATCATTAAAAATAGGATATCAATAAAAGGGGGAATAAAATTATCTTTCCAATGTTATGAATATCAGGAATAACTAAAGCGTACCTGAAAAGTTATCATGGCCCAAAGTCGATTTGCGAAACTTTTTGGGAGGGGTTTAGAATAAATAGTCCTCCAGGCTGCATAGGCTGATGACAAACCTATCATTGTTTAAATTAATGACCAACCAATCTGATTCTTCTTTTATGAAATCATTATTCTATTGCTATTCCTTAAAATGGCAATGCCTTATTTTACCTTATCTGGATTAGTGATCAATGGAGGATGGCGCTGGCTTCTTGTAACAGATGATAGGTCTAGGCTGGGTAGAACCACCAGCTGAAAACCCTATAAAATACATTGCAGAAAGCATAGAGTGATCACAGTGAAACATAAGATATCCTTCTAGTGAATATATATTTATCTAACTTTGAATCATCTAGCACTTATGGCATGGATTACAAAGTTGAAATAAAAGAAACCATTCTCTTTCAATCACTTGTAATGTTCATGCACAATTAATTCAATTTAGCTTTCACTTTAAAATGCTGAATAGAAATTCTAAAGTTCTTTCTCCTTTGATAAGCAATTATTCTAATCTTCCAATACAGAGGCAGGGGAAGATAACAATTTCCAATCAATAAATCCCTGACTCTAAAGGATCTCACCTGTAGCAGTCTTTGGGATACAAGCTTCTGAGAGATAGTGTCCACAGTCCAATGGTATCCTCTATTACAAAGGCCACATACTTGAATTCAAGGAAGCCCCTTTGCAATCCCATTAACACACCACTTGAAAGTAAAGTAATCGAACAAAACTTACCTGTAATAGTCTTTGAGATATAAGCTCCTGGAAGATAGCGTCTACCGTCATGAAAGGTCCAATGATATCCTCCTCAGCTAGGAGCTCATAGTTGAATTCCAGGAAGTCCCTTTCCAAGGACAGCCTATCTGGATAGAAGTCTGTTGAAACTGGCAGACATGCTGTAGCAGTAAGAGACTTCCAGTCCACTCCTGTGAATTTTACAGTGATAGTTTGGTTCAGCACTCAAGATATAAAGGGGTTAAGGTAGATCTGAAACTGTTTACCCCGAGCTACTTCAATTGCCCTTGCAGCTCTAAGGAGCCCATGTACTTTTATAACTAATGAACTTTCTTTCTCATATAAATGTACCATACGTTATCTGACAATTTTGCATCATTACAACGCCAGAAATTTAAATGAGCATTACGTGCATTCCATAAAATGCCAAAGAAATTAGACTTGTGTGGTTGACAACATATTTACAGTATTGTTCTCTTTTTTTAAAGTAGCAATTGTTTGAAATTGAACTTATTGTATCATCATGATTTTATTTGCTTGTATATATATACATGTATTCATATAATTATTATATAATTATATTTTTATAATTTTTCTTTTGTAGAGATAAGAAAAAAATATATGATCTAAATTCAATTATAGAGAATAATCATATATTCACAGGTATATTGCATCATATGACAAACATTTTTAGTTAAAATGTGATATTAATTGCAAGACACAGCAAATACTGGAGTATCAAATGAATGAAAAACAGAAGTGATGAATGAATGGAATCAAATATACATGTACAGACAAGATACAGAGTTGTTTTACAAATGATTTAGAGAGGGCAGAATCATAATTTCTGGTACAATGTGAAAAAGCGAAATCAAATTCAAAGTGAAATTATTTGGAAGAAGTATAAAGGTGAATATATATGTGGAAAAATGTTATGGAAAAAAACACTTTATTTAATGAAATTAATGTTTGAAATTGTAAGTAGAACAACAGAAACTAAAGCTGTTAATTCAGATGCAAAAATGACGATGGCAGTTGAGAAATTTAAATGACATGAATGTTTAAAAATGTACAAGGTTTAACACCGCAAGACACATAAAGCCAGGCATAAATGTACATGTAGACACAAATTAAATGAAAAAGAAAAGCAGACAGCAGATAGAAAGTAATCCCCCCCCCCAAAAAAAAAAACAAACAAACAAACAAACAACAACAACAAAACAAAACAAAAGCACTTTTATTAACAAAGACATGTACAGTAACAGGGATATAAACATTTTTAATCCATTTTTCACAAGTAAGCAGCAGCAGGAGAAAATATCAATGTAAACGCAGTAGGAAGGAAGAAAATAACTATCAGTAATACATGTACATGTGTCATACAAATGTAAAAGGAGAAGTGGATAGAAGCAGATCTGTATGGTAAAACACATGAAGAGAAGTGAGAAAAACACAGATTAATGGGAATTGGATTTGTAGAACTTTGGAGGGATAGCACAGAAAGGTAACAGCATAACAATAATTACATGCAAGATACAGAATAGAAACAATGACACTTCAACTATGAGGTTTGACATAGGAAGGGGATAGGATGAAAGGGATTTTGAGGAAGGGGGCCATTGGGGTCATGCTTAGCACCTGTGAGGGTATGAGTCCATTCTTGATCCCCAGCTACAGGATGCCACAGAAAGAGAACAGCAATAACAATTATTACACACAAAACACAGAAGAGAATACACTGATATTTCAAGTATTAGTTTTTTTTTTGATAGGGGAAGGGTGAGAGAGGGGAAGGGATTTTAGGGAAGGTAGGGGGGTAATGGGGGCATGCACAGCACCTGTGAGGATGTAAGGGGTCCATTCTTGATCACCAGCTACATGATGCCACAGAAAGGGAACAGCATAACAAATAATACACGCAAGATACATAATAAAATACACTGACACTTCAACTATTAGGTTTCAGAGAGGAGGGGTGAGAGGGGGAAGGATTTTGAAGAAGGGAAGGGGGAGGATACATGAGATCAAGCACAGCACCTGTGAGGGTGTAAGGGGTCCATTCTTGATCCCCTGCTAAGCTCCATAAGAGGTTGAACCTTCGTAGTGAGGGGTGCTGTTGCATGAGATGATCCAGGGAGCTTGGCCCATCAGGAAGACCTCTTGTGCCTGGGGTGGAAATGGGGGACATGACATAGCATGTACTACTACTACAACATGTACGCCTGCGCGCCTTGACAAGAGACTCTAACTCCCCTGCTTTTGGCGTGAGATCTCCTGCCAACAGGCAATTTTCCAAAAATCTCAAGCTCTCCCACTTGAGTTTGAATTTCTTTCGCCAAAGCTATGTTTCTCCTTTTTCTCACACCCTAGCTGCACTTTCCCTTTTTTTCCTCCAACCCAAAGTAGATCTGAATCACTGAATTATACCTCATTTTACCTTATTTATGGTTGTCAAATAAATATCAAATGAAAAAAAAAATGGTTAAAGAGTGCATCAGTTATAACCCTAAAAGCAGGCTCTGGCTACAAGAAATTTGGGCTTTGTGCTGTTAATTTAGTCTATGCGCACATTATGCCGGAGCCTTCTGTTTACTAGGGGTCTCAGCAGGAGAATCTCATGCTCAAGAGGTGCTTGGGGTTGGAATCTCTGCTTGACTTCCAAGAACATAATTCCTCCAAGCAAATCCATCTAGCATTGACTGCTTGTGATTTTTGGTATCTAGTAATCCCAGTGTTTTTATGAAGTATAGTTCATAGAGATCTCAACATAACCCTCTTATTGTTGCCTTGCTTCAGTTCTTAAAGAATGAAAGGTCTGGCAGAAAGGTTGTATAACATGTCCCCGTTTACAGGTTGGTTGGTTACTAGTTTGTTTTACCTGAATGCTATGGAAGCAATGCAATACTTCTAAATGTAGGTAAGCAGTGAGAGGGACAAGCAGCTATTTACTCCAATCCCAAGGGACTTGGTGATTGGTGAAATTGGCTAAGGAGTGTGTTTCAAATCTAGGACCAAGATGGAAGGTGCAGCCCTTCAATAAGTTTCAAAGTTTCAAGAACACAACTCTACCAAATGGGATACCACAGTGTTGATCAAGCTCATGAAATTTAGTATAGTGGCTGACACTTTGCCAAGTAAAGAGAATTGAGCTGAACCTCTGGCTAAATGTTACCCAGAAATAGGATTGATTTTAGTTTACCAGAAAAAGCACCAACCACTCAAAAGTCCAAACAGTAATAATTTAGGCCAATCTTTCTTACCAAACCAGAAACCTCATGTACATGTAACAAGTCCACTGCTCCAAAGGACCTATCGATTTATTTAAACTTGTAGACATCAATTCTAATTTAAATATTATACATTATCACATATGGCATCATGAGCAAGCTGTTTAATGCATGACTATAAAACCTCACTTTCATTTAAGACAAGCACTATATCAATAAAAGATAGTTTTCCCTTATTTTTGCAAGAAAGCCTTTTGAAATAAGCAAGCTTAATTTAAATTCCTATTCTACTAATGGCAAAATATGATGATAAGAGCAGCTGCATACTTGAATGAATGAATAGTGTTTTTAAATAAAGCTTGGCAAAGAAGTGGTTTAGCTTTTCAGTTGTATCTAGGCAAGAATATTCAGGTGAAATTTTTAATGCAATATTAAGCAGATATGGCAATGGAATAAACAACCTGTGCAAGAATAAAAATTTCAAGAGCAACTTTATCCTGTTGGAGACGAGCTGATTTGACTATAAAACACATTTCCCATAGACCTCAGCCCTAATATATTCAGGCTCAGTCCCCAACGGGTTAAGGTAATTTGAATCTTGTTTTACAAAGTGACGTTTTAAAAAGACTTGTGTAAAGAATGATTTCAATTGGATGTGCATATTTTGTGGTCTTTTTAGAAAGTTTACATTGACCTACCCTGTAATCTGTCCTCTATACAAGGGTTAGATACAAAAATAAATTTACATTTAATCTAATATTTGGCAATCCTTTTTTTCTTCAAATTTTTTTGTAAAAATATAGTGCTAAATAAATTAATTCATTGAAACTTACACAGTTCAAATGACATAAACATTACATGCTTCCCCTTTTTTCATAAAATTTTGGGATTGCTTGGCATCACATTGGTTTTGGTTTTGGTTTTGGTTTTGGTTTTGGTTTTGGTTTTGGTTTTGGTTTTGGTTTTGGTTTTGGTTTTGGTTTTGGTTTTGGTTTTGGTTTTGTTTTGTTTTGTTTTGTTTTGTTTTGTTTTGTTTTGTTTTGTTTTGTTTTGTTTTTGTTTTTGTTTTTGTTTTTTAATATAGAAAATACAAAACAATACATGTAATTGATGATCATTAAGTTCTCTTTTTAATATCATAGAAATTAAGTTGGTGCAAGCACTACTACATTTGTAAGTTCATTCATGTACCATACACTTGCTGATACTTTTATTATAATATTTGAGTCCTGATAATGATGGACTTGTGAACAGAATAAAGTGTAGATCTGATTCAAAATTCAAAACAACAAATAAACGATAGAATAAGCAAAGCAGAAACTGCTAATAGCAGACCAAAGAAAAACAGTTTACATTTTTCATTTTCCAAACAACCTATCTAATGCAAGATAAACAAGTCTGTATTTTTTAAAATGTAATTCCTTTCCATCATGTCAACATTAGCTTAATATTCAATACACATTCATCACTGTTACAATCTATCTAAGGGATCAGATTTAAGGTAAGTTTAAACTCCAATTTTAAACTGTTAACTACTAAACTGTCTTGTTTGAACAATATTAGTTCACAAGCCATATGGTTCGTGGAAACAAAGAAATTAACAGAATTATCACAACATCTGGCTCTAAACAGGCTAAAGGCAAGTAATGCAGGATATAAACTAGCAAATAAAGGGGAATGCAAAGCTGAAATCAGATCACATTCAACCATACCTGCACTTCCAGGACGCTGTAACACTGTATCTGTACTGGGTGACGAACCAGCGCTGAACAGACTACTACCACTAGCCGATGGGCGCAGTCGATTCTCACTCCCACTACGGGGTAATAATGGCCGGTCTGAAGAATCAGTAGGGGTGCGTGCCCCGCCCCCACTGACGATAGGACCAGCCCAGGGGTAGTGGGGGCTGGAAGGGGATGAGGCAAGGGTGGCAGAGTTTCGGTGGTAGGGGTAGGAGGAACTGGACGGATAGTAATGGGAGTAGTAATAGGACGGAGTGATCTGGTTGCGATGGTGGGTTTGTATAGCGCCCCCACTTGGGCCTGGATGGTCAATCAAATAGAAAGAACAAATGTTGAATAAGAAATCGGTTAAATGCAATTTTGGGAATAATTTACTTAATATGAAGTTCCCTGCCCCTGCAAAAAGAGTAATTTAACAAGGTATATGTATCTAATCATAAAGAGTACCTCTAAAATTTTGTGCTGAATGCCATACCTTCCACAATAGCTTTATTACATGTACTTGCACTCTTTTGAACTGTGTAGAATGTATTAATATCTGTCTTTTGTTAATACTTTAACATTCCCAAGCGCACAGTACTTTCTTTCGCAGTGACAAGTGAAGTGCTTCATCACTTTCTCTATCTCTCACAAAATGTGTTACATGTACATGCACAGTATATGTGTCAAAATTTCTGATGAGATTACCAAAAAAATAATGTATGTACAAGTTTGAAGGTTATACATTACAAATATTTATTAAAAAACAGAACACAAGGAAAGTGGTGATTAATTATTTGATGACAATGACTAGTTAGATGTACATATTCATATGAAATAAAGATGTTAAGAATCAACAAAAAATTTCCTATGATTATATAATGGACAAAGTCTAAATCAATGAGAATCATCTTACCATGAAGAGAATAATCATTATCATTTATCTGAATTGGAGTAAATTCTTCACAAAAAAAAATTATATTTGATTAATCAAGAAGCTTATTTTAAAATAGGAATGAAGAGAAGAAAATATTTTTAAAAATCTTGATTTACACATCAATCCAGGAATAGATTCCCTTATCAAGACAAACCGATAACAATCATCTCCAATCACAATAATTTAATAAATTGATCATAAATCTTTTGATCATACAACATGCAATTACAAAACAAATAACTAAAGATAGATATTCCAAAACAGGTACGTACCAACTTTGTGAGGTATCAAAATGTTTTAATTCGTGATAGAGTTAGTAAACCATGTGTACATATCTTTGTAGTTATACTCATAGCGATGTATATATATTATGAACCCTTAAGCCCAGCGCACACATTGCGATTCGATTGCACTAAGATCCGACTGCAACAAAGTCGCGTAGTGTGCGCCAACCTGCAACACGCTGCAACTGCGATGCAATGCGTTGCAGAAAAATCGCAGACAAAATTTCAGACATTTGACATGTCAAATCTTGCTGCAATTTTCCTGCGATTTTGATAATTTCAGCCAATCAGATTGGCTAGAGATGGAGGTTGTATTACTGCGCGCCTGCGCGTAAAAGAGGGGTACCATGGCGATATGCGGCGCCTGTTGCAATGTGTGCGCTGGCCTGCGATGCGATTGCACTGCGATGCGATTGGCAATTTGTTGCAATCGGATCTTAGTGCAATCGCATCGCATAGTGTGCGCTGGGCTTTAACTATCATAACTGTACCTTTCTACCTTTCATTTACATTTTACGAAATCGGTATGACAATGAAAAATATCAGAGAACAGAAAATGCATACATTGTATATGCGTTGTCAAAATAGAGAAATGTTTTGAATAATACATGTATTTACAATTATTGCATTCCTATTTTATTTTCACTAGAAAACAACAAAATTGTATCTTGGCTTTAGTTATGGGAACTATTATGAATGGATACTGCATTAAAATTATTATTCATGCCAAGTAAGTCATTTTCTCAGCCTGATTTGAGAGTTACAACAACAGATTTTCTACTTTGATAAATGTCTTACCCTGAGGAAAGGTGTGCGTCCACCTGCGTCTGTTAGAGGTCAGTTTGACCACCAAGCTAGATGTCCCGAATGGATTGACCAATGCCCTCGGTTGTGTCTGACCAGGGTGGGTTACAAGGGTAGTGGTTGCCCCAGCACTGCCCACTACGATGCCCTTGGGAGAGGTAGATGCTGTGTGGCTCTCGGACGAGTCTCGTCGTCTACCCTCAAAACTGTGGCTCATTACATTGGCTGCAGAAAGAGATAGAGGCATGATTATTGATCTTAATAAGACTACACGAAAATCCAAGCCTATTTTGCGGTCACACCCATATTGCATATTGCGGAGTCCGAAGTAGGAGACTAGATACATGAAGGTATGTACTGAGGCTGACAGTCTCCATCCTAGACATGGTATAAAGTGTCAAATTGGAGTTTACCCACAACCACCACTTGTTCTTCGAGTCTAAAGCAGATAATGATGTGATGATATTCCCCTAAGAAATGATGGAATACCAGTAATAATAAACTGGTGTTATTCCGTTTACAACTTTCAATTACAGTCAAACCATGATGAAGGATAATAACTAATTTTTCTTGGGGGTGACAAGCAAGAAAAAAAGAATGAGGATTTTGGATTCTAGCAAAATGAAGGTACATGTATAATCATTCATATTCCTTGCAGGTGACAAGAAAGGGGAAAATACCTTCTCTTTGGATTCTGGCAAGTGGGTTGGCTTTATTATTGCCCCTCCCTGGAATGGCTATTGCAGCATCCCCATCGTCTGAATGGTAGCTTCCATGCTTAGCTCCAGCGCTGTGTCTTCTACTTGGATCTGTTAAGTCTGCTCTGGTCAACTTCTTCAAATACATGTAGAACAAAAAAAAAGAAAAAAGAAAAGAGGTCATGAATTTTATTTGGTTAATATCAATGTTAGAAATATTATGTAAAATGCAGGGAATATTTCTTTCCCCAAAAAATTAATCAGATCTGTGCCCTGTAACATAAAGAGTTACGATCAATTATTGTAAATCAATGTAAATCCATAGTAACCAATCAGGATCCTTGTTGTATAGACATCTTGCACAAAAGTCTCACTATGAACCAATCAGAATGGGTGTTTTCAAATTTACAATTGATTGTAACTCTTTATGTTACAGGGCACTTGATATTATAATTAATAGATAGCATACATGTGCATGTATAATAACGATTTTTTTTTTTTTTTTAAATAAAGATTTCTTACTTTAATATATACATGTATACAACAGTAGAACTGCTGATAATCCCTACTTGCTTTATAACGCATAGAAACACACTTTATTAAATGGAATTCCTAAAGTCCATGAAAATTACCAACTATATCAACATATTACACATATTACACTGTATCTTATCTTTTCACTTGACATATTGAAATCAAATATACATTTTTTTTTCCTGTAGATCATGTTTGCATGTTTCATGATATACAGGTTGCAAAAAAAAAAGAAAAAAAAAGCAAATGATACTCTCCTAATTCACTAACTACAGAATTCTCATATACCAATAACATCCATAATGAACCAAGGGTGGTGTTTCGCTAAGTCATTCGTAACTTTATGAATAACTGGAACCTGTTCTTGGAAGCAATACTAATCACATGTGTAATTATTTAGCAAAAGAACTGATCACCAGACGTTCGTAAAGTTGTTTGTAACTTACGAATGACTTGATGAAACACCACCCTGATCCCATAGTGAATGGCTTAATTGAATGAGAGTAAAAACACTACCTGAGGAGATCCATGTTTATCTGATGTCACATGACCCACAGATGCAGGTTGACGTTGACGTTGCTGACTGCCTGATGGTGGACGCATAGAAGCAGGTGTCCTATATACAATAAACATATCATGATGAAATAGACTAAAACAAAAAAATAAATGGTATCCCAATTTCTTTGCTCATTATTTTGATATTGTCTATTTCTGTTCAGTTTCACCCTTTGTTCTAATTTATATCAATAAAACTGCATCACTTCACCATGACCCTGGGTTTATCTCAAGTTGAGTTCTATCCTTCAGATTTATGCCAGCTTCTATAGCATCTGATCACTCGAGCATTGACAGCTAGGGGGTTCTCTGGAATGTATATTGCCATTAGGGCTTTCCATAGCTCAGGCGGTACAGCACCTGTCTAGTAATCAGGAGGTCTTGGGTTCAAATTTTGGCTATGAATGTTTTTCTTTGCTCCGCCAAGTAGTGATATATCCAAAATGATACAATGCAAAATATGTCTTTGATGTCATATTTCGGTTCTCTATTGTATATTAAAGTACCTTGGTTTTGGTGACTTGCCACTGAGAATGGAGAAGACACATTCATCATACTCCTCACACTGGTAGTCAATGTCATCTGGTTTAGGAAGGGAGTGGTCAGATGAGATGTGACGTAACAAGGCATGTCTGCTCAATATCTGAGGGCTTCCCTTGACCAGGGTTGGAAGGGGGTCTCCTGATTGTGCAGTGACCACCTGTGGCAATCATTAATAGAATGAGAAATAGAAGGGTTATGGTCAATTTCTTTGGTTAAATATGCAGAGTGCATATAATGTCAATATCTGAGGGCTTCCTTTGTTTAAAGGGATGCAGTAACATTGAATGATATTCAAATCACATTTTTTTTTATTTAGCTTATTTTGCCAACATAATTATAAACACTTAGGTCAGTCTGGTATCTCTTCAAAATTGCAAGCTAATTGCTTGCTTTACCTTCGAGATATCAATGATTTCATACTCAAATTTTATAAACCAACACCAACACCGGATTTTTATAAATCCATGTGCTTTTCCACACACCCATTTCTTGTTGTATAGTCCCCCGTCCCGAGCGGCCTGGTGAGCTATCAGCAGAGGGTACTGGTGTTCGGCTGTATGCTTGGCATTGTTTGTTACACTGTTTTAAGGTAGTAAATGACTTCCATTTGATCTGAAACTTTCAGTAGTTTGTTTTTACTGTTGGAACAATATAATTTTAGTAATCTTAATATAATTGCTCTTGTTTTTGAAAGTTAATAAATCCCTTTAAGGTTGGGAGGGCATCACCTGACTGAGCTATAACAACCTGAGGTACAACGTAATCATAATAAAATAAAATAAAGAGTTAATTTAATTTAGTCACTTGGCATGGTATCAAGGGGGGGGGGGGAGGAAAATAGCATGTTTCCACCTGCCATGCAATGAAGAAGAATATCATGGAATTATCAAAGGACGTCATAGTCAGACAAGATTAGACAGCAAGAGGGCGTGTCTGCTCAATATCTGAGGGCTTACTTTGACCAGGGTTGGGAGGGGATCATTTGACTGAGCTATAACAACCTGAGGTACAATGTAATCATAAACAGAAATAGAAGTATAATGGGTGTTTGCTTGATCATTTGACATATTATACAAGGATTGAATGACATCACAGACTGGCCTAAGGAGATGTAGTGTATGAATGTATGTCTACTCATTATCTGAGGACTTCCCTTGACAGGGTTGGAAAGAGGTCCTGTGATTGTGCAAGAATTGAGAAAAAAATTAAACATCATGGAATACATGTAGTTCAAATGGTGTCATAAATGTAGTCAAACTAGTTGCCTGCTAGGGGAAGGGTAAAATCATGTCCACACCTACTATCATTTTTGTTGTCCTTATCATCATAATACTAAGCAATACCATCATCATCATCATCATCATCCCCTTCATCATCATCATCATCACCTTCGTCATCATCATCACCTTCGTCTTCGTCATCATCATTATCATCATTTTCATCTTCTTTATTCTCCTTCTACTGGCAATGATCAACATCATAAACATCATCCTCATCACCTTCGTCATCATCACCTTCGTCTTTGTCATCATCATCCTCATTTCCATCTTCTTCACTTTCCTCCTACTAGCAATCATCAACATTATACAAACATCAACATCATCTTCACCATTATCATCAACATCACTGTCGTCACCACGGACATCACAATCATCATCTATATCATCTTTAAACCATGTCATCATCATTCTCTTCATCATCATCAACTAGATGGTAGGGTAATAAAGTTCCCACCTTCTCAGCGAGCCTGATTCTAGGTTCGAATGTCTCATTATTGCACTGGGGTGTTTTACAAAGTGTTGAAATAGATTTAGAGTCGCACTTAAATTCTTATTTGCATGTGGTATATTACACATCACCTCATTTGTTAGTTCATGCTCAGGGGATGCTTGCCATTGAGAAATTTATCAAGTTCTCAAAATCATCATTAATATCAACATCATCATGATAAGGTTCCTACCTTCTCAGCTAGCTTGATTCTAGGTTTGAATTTCTCATTATTGCCCTGGTGAACATCCTGCTTGGTGTAGAAGCTGTAGTTGAGCCAGTGAGGGATGTTATAGTCACCACTTGGATCTTTGGTCTTGTTATGGAACTGGAGCGGAAAATGAAAGAAATGCGATTTTTAAATATTTACATGTTTTCATAATATTCATAAGCAAATTTGGAGAAGAAAAAACAGAAATGTTCTCGAGGCCAGATTAGATGAAAACAAAGACCATTACACATACTTCAGGGTAGGGAGACTGGTAATCGATTCCTTTGTTTTAAACGTAAACTTGAGAAATAAAAATATAATATAATCTACAGATACTTACTCTAAACAGTGGCACAGCATGCAATGGTTGTTCAGAAAGACATACTAAATCACTGCCAATGCCTGAAACAAAAATGAGAACATAATAACAAACTCAATATAAAAATGCATAAACAACAAACATAAAGACGAAAATGACTAGTTGAATGCAAAGACAAGTTCTGCATATCCAATATATATGCCTACAGTCGTTTGTAATTTTGTTTTTGACTGTATAGTGAAACACCTCCCTAGAGAGTCTGACATATATGATCCTTTCCACTCTAAAATCAAGCCGGCTTTGGTAAGAATTTCCTAAATGGCGTACGTCACAAATGATTTTTGTGAAACATGATTCTAAACAAGCATGGCTCTGCTTTTCAAAAAATTTCACATTAAGGGGGGGGGGGGGTTATACCCAAATTTGATCAAAATTCACCTAATAAAACCATTTGTCGTTCTCTTCATTTTATGGAACTGTATAGTTTGCTTAACAAATATTATTTAAAAAATTCAGCCTGAAAAAAATGAAGAGAATGCCTTAAAATCAGTGTTTTTGTAAATGAATGCCTGCGTGAACTTCAACAAAATAATGGCGGAAAATTCCCCAAATCTAACATCATTTCCCTAATTATTCATTACGGTAATTCATAGTATATTATGTATATTGAATAGTGTAATTAACACTGCCTATGTAAGCAGTAGCTCGTACTTGACATTTTAGTTCCATTTCCAATCCATAGGTGTTTATTTCTCTCATTTATTTCAACAATTTTATATTACATCTTAATTTATCAAACATTCATGTCTTGGATCCATTGGAAACTACAAGCTTATGTTTTTTTGGTTTTTTTTCAGAATCAGTTTTTTGATAATTTGTCTCTGTGCAAATCAAGATAATTCTATAATGGAATGTCTGATGCAATTCAAAATGTGCATACTTGTTTAATGAAAATGTATCTAGGGAATGAATGGATTCGAATTTTAAATACAGTTTTAGTTTTTTTCTAAAATTGTCATGAATACATAATTAGCTAAAAAAGAAATTCAGTCATAAAACAATATCAAAATTTTTGGGGAATTAAAATCCATTCATTCCCTGGGGACATGTTTAGAGAACATCTGTGCCAAAAATGGACTTGCTAAGGTGTAAGATGTTCACAAGATTTTGTCTTGGGTAAAATTTGGGCAAATTTGCATAATTTATACTAATTAGCCATTTTTGGTGGATTTTTTTTTGTGTTTGTAAGATTCCTTGATAAACAACCTTTCCATCCATATATGGTTTTGTAGGGTGTTTTCTTTTAATTTCTTTGGAAATAGACCAAATGGATGTGTAGTACCAATTGCCTATTATATTTACATATTGTTTTGACATCTCCGCATAATTTACATTGGTAATATCTTCCATTATTAGCTATACCTCTGTTATTTCTATGTTAATCTACGTAAAAATCAAAAGGCTTAAGAAAGCAAAATTGAAATTTTATAAGAATATCCTTCTTACCATTATCAATCATTCTTTGTCTGGTAATTTTGCACATTTCCCGATCTACATCAAAAACTCCTGCTCCAGGGGTCAGTAGCACCACTAATTGACCAGTGCGCTCAAAGTTACGGTCAACGTAATGCTTGTCAAATACTGGCCAAACAGAAGAACAATAAATGATAGATGTTGAAATGTTAGGGTAAAGTCATTTATACATTGAATTTCAATCAAGAGGGTTTTGAATCCCAGCATAAGCCAGCACTAAACTAATCGATACTTTATTGTGCTGACCAAAACTTCTCTCAGATGATTATTACCACTTACTGACCACAGAGTTCATGCACTTTTTTTGAAGTTCAATTCCATGACTTTCCATGACCTTTCAATGAAGAATTCCATGACTTTTCCATGACCTTTAAACAACTTTTCAAAGAATTTTGCACCGAGATGTCTGATAACCAAAACTTGCCTAGGACACACCACGCTCTGGGATTCTCAACGCTCTCGGCTACATAAATTGAATATTGACAAATTTTTATATTCCATTACTTATAATGGAAGTCTCTATAATATTTGTGCTATAATATACCAAAATCAAATCACATGCAGCTGTTAAAATCACTTTGAAAACATATCCCAGATAATGTAGGTTTTCAACATACAAAATGATAAACTGCTTTGAGCCAGAGTCCACTTGCTAGTTACATGTAACTCCCTTCTGGCTCTCAGCGAAACCTATAATAATGAATACTTACCATTGAGTGTCATGTTGAGAGTTTCTAAGAAGTTTCCTTCTGCAGCTGATGAGTTGTACCCAGTTGGAATCGATCCACCTAGATATAGAGGAACATATTGTGAAGTGATGGGACATATTAAGGCTGCTGTGCCACTTTGAACCCCACATCAGTTGGAATTTTAAAAAGTACTAAACATACATGTACTGTATATACTATATAATTCCCAAACTCATAACTCTTGACGGTCCCTGATTGTTCTATGAAATGTGCAGTGTACATGTTATGTCAAATTTGCAGGTTGAATCAAAGTGACATCATAAGAGCTATTTTCATAAGTAACATCTGTTGTTTCATGTCATTAACATTTATTTCAAAATATTGCTAGCATGCCTTTGATTAAGGGGAAAAAAACATCAAAATTTATCTTAAGTTTAATAGAGTACTATACTTCTCGGGTCTTGTCCTTCTTATCGAATTATATTTTATTAACTGTCATGTACTATGTACATTCAATTTTATTCCTGTTGTACGGAGATATCTGATTTTAATAAACATATCATTGAATTGAATTGAATTTTTGTTCAACTGACATTAATTGAAAACTTGAAGTGTTTAGGTTTTACATGTACTAGCTTATCTATCACAGCATGAGTTTACCTTGATGTGATTGGGACAAAATTTCTTTGAGGTACATGTAGACTGTGAAGTGAGCTTTGAGTATCTGCAGTTCATTCCTTCTCTCATGATGAACTACTGCCAGGTAGAAATTCTGGTCTAACTCATCAAAAAATGAAAATTATTGATCTTTGAGTTTACCTTGATGTGTTTGGCACAATACTTCTTTGAGGTAGACTGTGAAATGAGCTTCGAGTGTCTGTAATAGACCATGCCATTCTTCCCTTCTGTCATGATGAACTACGGCCCGGTAGAAATCTTGATAGAACCCATCAAAAAAATAAAAACTATTGATCTTTGAGCTTACCTTGATGTGTTTGGCATAATACTTCTTTGAGGTAGACTGTGAAATGAGCTTTGAGTGTTTGTAATAGACCATGCCATTCTTCCCTTCTGTCATGATGAACTACGGCCCGGTAGAAATCTTGATAGAACCGTCCAGCATAGTCCACTTTCACATTGTCTCGCATCCACTTAGGAAACTGGTCTGTTTCAACACAAAGAGAGAGACAGACGCACATAAGGGAAAAAAGGCAAAAATGATTTATAAAGCGAGAACAGCCACAACATTTTTATTGGCTGGTAATATACTGTATAGTAAGCCACAGTACGATAGAAATCCTAGTAGAACCGGCCTGCATAGTCCACTTTCATGTGGTCTTGCATCCACTTGGGAAACTGGTCTGTTGTGACATAAAGAGAGAGACAGATAAGAATACATTCAAAATGACAAAAATTAAATAAAAGTGATTCAAGGTGCTTTTCCAGTCCAAGGCACAGGGGATGTTCAAATTGATATTGCAGACTTAATAAAAAATATTTTGCTCATTGACACCCCATCATTACAATGGTGAAGATTAATCCCGTACATGTTTTTCTAGTATTTTTTTAGTGACACCACAGTCAAATTTAATGGCACTATGGAAGCCATAGGCATTACATTCACAA
The DNA here is from genome assembly GCA_940671915.1 of Paracentrotus lividus. Taxonomy (NCBI): domain Eukaryota; kingdom Metazoa; phylum Echinodermata; class Echinoidea; order Camarodonta; family Echinidae; genus Paracentrotus; species Paracentrotus lividus. The sequence continues at coordinate 16,348,768 of CALNVZ010003434.1, read as the reverse complement.
GGTTTATCAACATTATTAGAAAAAGATGCTCCAGCATGCCTATTTACTCTCTTCCTATCAACAGCTTGCTGGCATACTCAATAGTAAAACAATAAAACATGAACAAGCAGGAACTCACCAAGTGATTTTGCCTTGAAGAATGTCCGAGAGAAGAGAACTACGGTGACTTCATTGTTGACCCCTTTATCTCTCCATTTATTGAAGAGGTCTGTCAAGAATCCACCGACTGCCTTCTCCCAGTACAGATCACCTGTATAAGGGAAGAATGATAAAGGTGTATGGTTGGTGAATTAGACAAGTGTTACTTTACTCTACATGATTGTCATTTGTCTCTGACAAAGATTCTGCTAGGATCAAACACTCAGGCTCTCTTTTTATTTAATTTTTATCAACTAATTCTCTTTTATTGTATAAGCAGTTTCAGCTGTTCATTTTGGTTGCAGTTGCCATTTGTGCTTTTCAAGTTGCGCCCTGACTGTGCAGTCACTCCTCCATGTTATTCCTGAGATTGAAGGACTAGATGAGTGCAACACCATTTACATGTATTAATCAAAGTGTCTCTATTTCAGAGTGATTGCGATCTGAAGGCTACTCTCACATCAGAGGTCACAATTCCACCCATAAACCAATTAAACCATTCAACTATCATAGTTCTATTAAGATGTTTAATCATTTCTTACCACAGGTATCAAAGTCCCACATCTCTGAGCTCATCTGAATGAAAAGATAGACCATGGCTGTAGCAGATCTGAAAGCTACCCTCGTATCAGTGGTGATGGCCCCACAGGATACCCTCTCCCATCGAGACCAGAGCTCCTGCACATGGGCCCGTATTCCACTCAGTTCTAACTTCTGCTGGATGTGGATGCAGGAGTTCACCTGAAATATGAAGAGGCAATGATTAGGTCTTCTTGGCCTTATAAAATATACAAATATAAGTATGTCTGAAATGAGAGAACTCTTTATAATGTTTACTAGTTAATGCTCTTCTGGTTCTCAGCAGATAATAATAATAACAATAATATCTGTTTCTATATAGCATTTCCCAGTTACTCGTAACTGGTCTAACAGTATACATTACACCAGTCATTGGATTCAATCGCAATTAATTGGTGTACACTCTACACTCCCTAGGAAGTATTCCATCCTGATGCATTTGGTGCACTGCTTTGCCGACCACAATAACAAATTACACCTGGGTGAGGAGAAGCAGTGTATATAAAATATCTTGTACCGGTCCCTGAAAACTAACTCCCTCAGGTCTATAGAAGATGAAGGCAAAGGCCCATCCTACATTTACGACATCTGCCAGTAATGTAAAATCCTTTCTTAGGATCTGTGTCCTCACCTGACTGTTCTTGAGCCTCCACATGTCACTCTTGCAGATGCAGGCCTACTGCTGCTCGGAGACAAAATTCACAACTCAAGTCTAAGGCCATGTCCTGACTCTGTCTGACTTTCAATGAGTGACATGTTCATAGCTGGAAAGTGGAGATCAAGCCCCATCTCCCAGTTTATACATATTCTTAAGGACCTGTGTACTCACCAAACTATTCTTGAGCCTCCACATATCACTCCTGCTGATGTACTGTTCCTTGAAGACCAACTCCACCAGGTCTAAGGCCACATCACCAGGCTGGACTTTTGTCACCTTGACATTCTTGTAAGCTCTCAGCTGAAACAGGGATGCCACTCCTTGCTCAATACTAATAATTTCTAGAGGAAGGAAACAATATTGGTTTGGAATATGATATTGAACATGCTTACTATGCTTTAATTAGAACAAAATGAATATTTCTTCACATGGAATTACACAATCTAATTTCACAGTCTATACTTCCTATGCAGGCACTATTGCCAAAAGTTGCATATTATTGTCTTAATTTCTTTTCCAAAATGAGTCCTCCCAAAAATTTCATTTGAATATAAGGCCGCTTATTGAGTGACAACATCACCAAAATCACTAAAATATAATACAGGAAAATATTGGCTTTTATAGTTCATATAACTAGAAATTTGTTATGCTTGAAATTGAATTGTGTGATATGCAATGAGTTCTTAGTGTATATAATTATCTAATTTCTGAAGGGATATTTTACTCACCTTTACTGTTCTGTTGAAGTTCATCTTTGAAAGATTTCACTTGTAACAGCAAGTGGCTGAGAAATCAACAACAGCAAAAAAATGATAATGTATATCATAATAAAACAAAAACAATTATTAATATTCAATATACAATTGAGTTTTTCTCCAAATACCAATTTCACTCAAGTACATTCTTGAAATACAAAAATACATTTCAGCAAGCTGGGTTAATTCCATTTGTTTATCCATCTCAATCACGTCTTTCATTATCTTAGCTGAGTGTAGTCAGGAAGTTGAATATTTTCTGCAATAACTTCCCCTCCTTCACTTACACTTATGTATGGTCGATTAAAAATTTACCTTGAACAAGGATGTGCCATTCTATGACATTCGCTCCAGCGACAATTGCACCGCTATAAAATTCCACACACTAATCAAATGACTAACTTAAATCCTGAATTTAACACTATACCCTACCCCACTCTATTGACCTAATAGTGAAAGTGGGACTATGGTTGGCAGGTTTCACATCTTGTTCCATTGATTTTTCCCCAATGTTTTTCTACTTTTTTTTCAATAGATATCGACTCTAAATTTAAGCCCTCCCATATTTCTATGTAGTTATATTCATCAGAGAATAGGTTTTCAATAAATTTGATTTCACTATCATTAAAATAAAAAATAAAAAATACTTCTGAGTTTTTGCTGATCAGTGGGAAACCGTATGGGAACGGTTTCAGTCTTCACACTAAAATTTTGCCAGTCTTGACATGGCTTTACTGCTAGCGTGCCCTACCCTAAATATAACCTTAAACCGAACATAAAAACCTTATAGCACCCCAACCCTATAATCTTAGATGAAACAAAGCCCAGTTCTAGCAATTGTAGCAAAGGAAATTGTCGTATTAATATTAATTTTCTGTAAATATTAATAACTTTCCCACCTTTCACCTTACCTGTTTTCTTCGTCAGGATGATAAATCTCCAAGATGTCGCCAATCTGAACATCAGGAAACTCTTTGGGATTGATCAGTAGTTCATTCTCTGTGTGAATCAAAATAATATTCATCTTTACATGTTTTTTAAAAACTATCTGGATCTATAATCTACGAACTCAAAGAGAGAAACAGGAAAGCTAGATCATGACATAGATCTCTAGACCTAGTGTACATGGTCTAAACATTTGAGAATGTGCAAGTCTTTATTTTCAAATCAGTGGAATGGATGCCTAAAATATCTGCAAAATTTTACAGGAAGTTTGTTTTTTATTATATCAAAGAATTTAGAATACATTGTGAGATGAATAGAAAATAATTTTAAATGCCCGAACAAGCCAAGGGCTAAAAAAAACTCAAAACGTAAAGAGAAACAACATCATAACAATCACAACACATCGTAAGTGCACTGCAGCGTGCAACTACAATAATAGAAGTAGAAATCTAACTTAGATCTATTAAACTATTTAAAGCCATAATAAAGAAAACTAGAAACAACCAAATGAACCAGAAGATAATTCATTCTTACTCGTTATAGAACTCTAGCTTGGCAGTGCGAATTCATTTTGACTAAATCTTAGAATCATGAGATCACGGTATTGCCAGAAAGATGAAACAGCTGCCAGGTAATTGTCAGCGATTTCTCAGTGCATTTCTACGCCAAGCAGTCGGCGTAGACTTCTTTGAGCTTTCGCTAACTCACTTGGTCCCAGGGCAGTGAAAATTCTACAATATTACTTACCACTAAATGCCTTTTGGTGGACCCACAGCTTGAAATTTTTCATCTTGAAAGAATGCTCAAAGTGTCAACCAGCTAATATGCGACTAAATTATCACAATTATGGAAACAAACGCATATTTGAGGTTATTTTTTAACGATGACCCCTCAACTCAAGACATCACCAGCTAGCTTAATTGTTGTTGATATCGATTGACGATATCGGATAAGAACGGAACATTCGAAATTTAAATTAAAATTGCCCAACTTTCTGACACATATATCACTGATCATCTCTACCCAAAAACTTTTGGGTAGAGATCAGTGTCAATGACATAACTTGTTTTTTTCTTTCTGTTGTATCAACAATTAAACTTATATCCAATATGATTACTCAGGTCAGATCTGGTGCAGGTGGCAATTCGTGGGGTAGGCTAATTAGGCATTGATGTTCTCTCGAGTCGCCCACCCCCCTCAAAAAAAAAAGAGGTGTCCACGCCGCCCCTCCCCACCCATAACCAAGGCCTCGATTGACGCATGCTAAGACGCACCCCCCCCCCCCCAAAAAAAAAAAAATAAAATAATAATAATAATAAAATAAATAAATAAATAAAAAAAAATAAAATAAAATAAAAAATAAAAAATAAAAATAAAAATAAAAATAAAAATAAAATAAAAAATAAAAATAATAATAATAATAATAATAACAATAAATAAATAAATAAAATAGATATATAGAATTTCAAAAATGGGCATTGTAGGGGTTGACAATTTTTTTCTTTTTGAAAATCCCTGGGAAGGTTGGGAGAACATCCCAGATATAACCAGTCTGTAACGAGTGTCCCGAAGAGTGGAAGTGGGCCGGGACAAAAACTTCCAAGAAAGCCTGAGCAAATTAGTTTTAGCCTCCTGGGGGTGTTTCATCAATATTTAAAATCGATTTGAAATCGACTTTTCTTAGTGAAACGCCCCATTGGAGTGAAAACAAAAATTATTGAACGAACTTATTTAATCTTCATGACGATCAATAATTATAATACTACGATATAAAGTATTCTGTATTCTAATTAAATGAACTTATGAACAATAGGAGACATTACTAAATTATTGATGAAATTTTAAAAATACTATTTGACATTTTGACTCTATATTTTATTTTATTCAGGTGCCATATTTGTAGACTTTGGCAATCATGTTATTCCACAACACTGTTTTTAGTTTTCTCCATTAGCTCAGTAACCCTGTTTCTCCTTTCCATATACGGTCTAGCTGTGAAATTGTGAACTTAAATATAAATAAAATAATATAGACGTTATATTACTTGGCAACATAGGCTCATTCTTTCTGTATATTGGATGTACAGATCTAATGATTTAGCAAACCGATCGTTTGTATTATCAGTTGTTCAAGGGGTCATCATTACCACAAAATAATTGGGTCTTTTCATAAT
>CALNVZ010003434.1:16289573-16324053 GCA_940671915.1 Paracentrotus lividus | reverse complement strand
TTTTCTATCATGTAAAAAAAAAAAATAAATAAATAAATAAATAAAAAATATACTCTCAAAAGGGAGGGGGTGTTAGGAGTCGACATCTTGAATTTTGAAGTTTTGTTCTCATATATCAAAACGTTTTCTTTTCAAACTCTGCCCCCCCCCCCCTCGGGGGGCCAACACAACACTTATGCTTATTCCCGATTTCTTAAGAAAAGGGGTATATTTTAGGGGTTCGGTTATAAAGGGGAACAATTTCTGACAAATCTTTGAAATATGTTGTTGTTTTTCCCCGAACTATTTTTAATTACGGGTAGTTTTCAAATCTTTCTGGAACAATCCTGAAATAGGAGTTAATAGGGTCGCGAAAATATGCCCCCCCCCCAAAAAAAAAATAAAAATAAATAAATAAAAAAATTGTAAAGGGGTAATTTTGCTGGCTTTCCCTTAAAAGCCTAAGTAATTTTGATGCAGATTTCCTTAAACCCTGTAATAGGGCAGGGTAATTTTGACACGGCTTCACTCCCCCCCCCCCCAAGAAAAAAAAATCACTATTTTTATCAACATTCAACTGGACAATCAAAAAAGTATCATTTGCCTTTACTTCGTACTTCTCATTTAAAACAACCTTTATCTACGATGGTCCAAAATTGTGGAATTTTTTTTTTTACTGATTCCTTGACAAATGTCCCTGAAAATATTTTTGTCCAATAAATGTAAACAAAACACAGTGCATGATTGTTTTGATCATTCTGGAGGAGAACATGCATATAATTTTCCCTTTATATGCACTATTCATCTTTCCATGTTTATTTACTGAAAATCGGATTTTGTTTTGTTTTGTCCACGTCTGTGTTGTATTTTCCTTCCCGCCCCCCCCCCCCCTTCTTCTGCTTGTTACTCATTTTCTTCGCAGGCTTATGTATATGAAAAAGAACAAACCTATACGCATTTAAGGTAATGTGACTTTTATGTTTTATTGAGCTATTTGTAATGTTACTGGCAACGCCGTTACTTTGAGGGACTGATATTGTACAAGATTAGTATTCACTCTTTAAATGGGTCCCTCTATTTTCATAGGAAATATCGAAATATATTTTTGGTACCTCTTCATCTCATATAAATTATACCCAAAAATATATTTATATATGCAGTTAAAGAATTATTTTGTAAATTATATTATTCAATGTTATATTGCACAATTCTGTTTGGTTCAAATGTTTGTAGGCTTATTCCGGCTCTGGAAATGAAAAAAGAGTTGAGCAAAAAAGTTGAAAGCCTTTGATGGGATGCATCTCTGAGAATCTGGAAAAAGCAAATTATGTGTATGATTAATCGCCTGATTAAAGGGGGGGGGGGGCTTTTGAAATTGGGGGGATTGGGGCTATGGATCTTTTTAATATCAATTTGTGGGGGGGGGGGGATGTCATATTTGGTTTTCAGTGTATAGTACGACCGTTTAACAAATGTTAGAAACCAGCTCCTAGCCAGAATTCACCCTGCTATGGAAATTTGCATGGGCAGCAGTAGGCCTATGTGGCTAGAAAATTTTTAAACTGGGGTGACACCCGGTAATACAAGCACTTTTTACAAAGGGTGCAACGTTAGGCCTAGGCTTTAGTTGGGTTCGACACTTCAAAGTGAGACAGTGGCAAACTGAAACGTTATTACCAGTAATAAACAAGCTTATTGCATTATTTTGCAATTGAGAATGCCATGGTGCTATAAATTATCTTTAATTACTAAAAATAAATTGAAAAGCCGAAAAAAGTTAGCACATCGTTGTTTAGCAGTGACTTCTCCATATTTTGCTAATGCGCGGTTTCTATCGAATCGGTAATCATGCGTATCCAATTTTGTGTGCAGAGATCAGATGCCAAAATTGCTGACTGCTACGGCTGTATTTTCTCTTAAACACACGTTACCAGAGTGATTGATAGGCAATTTCGTCTGTGGAATTTCATGAGTTGAAAGTGTGATAATACTAGGTAAGCATTAATTCCTATTGATTTCAATTGAAATTGATAACAACATTTACTGCGCGAAATAAAACCAAGAATGAAACCCATTCGTTTGATGTAACAGCTGGTGTATGGAATATCGCATACATTATGCACCGCGTTCCCTGGCGTGTCTCTTGATTGGTGCTCCGTACAACATGCACTGCAGCTTGCCTTGGCATCCTTCGCTGCGCGGCAATAGTTTGGTTTGGTGCTTCTGGGCATCCATTGTGCGCGGCATCCATGTAGAAAATGATCTGAAATCAATTAAGTTAGTCGTGTGATTGGAATAGTATTTGAACAAAAATCTTCCTCAGTATTAAAGTTTTTAATGAAGATAATTATGCATATTCTGAGAGCACCATAAGAAAATTGAATTACGTTGAATTAGCGACCCTATGATGTCAGATCAGAAGTTGGGATTAGATCTATAGAGGTAGACTCTAGATATAATGCTTCCGACTTTCCGTCTCATAATTTGGGATCTTTCTAGGTTCAATAAAAAGTATGTTGAAAACTAAAGTTTATTACATATTTTGAATAAGGTCAGGAATAGTTTTAGTATACATGTAGGTGTGATATGAAAGATTGTTAGAATCCATTTTAAAGGAAATTTTGTTTCATGGTTTGCCTTGACCTCAACGACATTATTTATTAAATTTAATTTTTTTAAATATGATATAATAGCCTCAAGCAGATTTATGTGTGATAATGATGAATTATATTGTATTTAATTTTCATTGAAAATTGTTGCTCACTTAATTGTTCAACTTGTTATTAAAGAAGACTATGGCCGGTATTCTCGATGGGTGACTAAAGTTAGTAGGCGTACTAAATACACTGCCATTCAAAAGTTTGGGTGCACCTGATGCCATCTATGTTTTGGATCATTTTAAGGCATTTTATGTCCAGTATTTCAGTCCAAATGATGTTTAAGTACAAAAATTACTTTATGCAACAAATATACTTAACGATTATCCCACAAAGTCTCCTTGGAATTTAGAAATTAGTCAAAGATATGCAAAAAGTGCAAAAACATGATTTTCCACTAATTTATTCAATTATTGAAAAAATGAGATATCTTGGCCAATAATGGTCCGATCAATGTGAAATTGTGCATGGATGTTGAGGCACGTGTAAAATATAACCCTGTAGTAGGCCTATTTGATTGTATTTTGAGGCAACAATTTATTCATTATTGTTATTCATGCAAATTAAGGGTCTATTTTTACACATTTTTCAGTATTTTGTTTTAAAAATTGCTATAAAGCCCAATTTCTTTCTAAAAGTTTCTGAGTATAATAGTCAACAACATTGTGATTAAAAAATTTGAGTTTCTCATGAATTCTAAATACTGGCCTATGTTTTTTTTTCCTCCTGCTATTTGTTTGGTTCAAGAGGGGAAGGGGAGTTGGGAGAGAAGACTATATAGAGGGGGAGTGGAAGGAGGGGAATTTAATGCCTGAAACCCTCTTAAACTTTATAGAAACAGGATGTATCTCAATACGAAGATGATCCATTTAGAGTTTGGAGTGTGTAGGTCAAAGTCAAGGGTCACAGAGGTCAATTTATGAAATTCCGTGTATTGAGTTCGTTATTGCGATTTCTCAAGAACCAATTGATATACAGTGTGTTCCTAAAAAAAGGTAATCGAAGTTCAAAGGTCAGTCATTTCAAAAGTGTATGATTTATTTTGGGGATTTGTTTACTAAAATGCTAAGTAACTCATCAGCTTTAATTTGAGACATTTCTTACGTCCAAACTGTAATGGGTCACAGAGTTAGGGTCATTTGAAGGTAATAGGTACAAAACCCATTTTTTCCAAGTTTTTCGTTTTTAGGGTATGAAACCAACTTTTTATAAAATTTTGGATACATAGTTTTGTCGAGTTTTGTCACACAAAGTTTCAATTAAATGCAATCTCATTTGTCAAAAGAACTATCTCAATGGCAATGAGATGGGTTCGCAATTAAGAGTCTCTTGAGTCGTGGAGACGTCGTGCTAACGTCTCCTGAGACTTAGGGCATCGAGGGAAAATGAAACAAAAGTAAAACATGTTCAATCTTTTAGTAGACTTCTTTAAGATGCCAGCAAGTAAAAATTATTAGCCCGTTCGATTTATTTTAATCGTTAGAAAGTTCCGACAACGTCTCTGAGACGTCATGAATACTGAAGGGACGTCGCGGCAGCCCCGCAAAGACGTCACAGAGACTTGCTCGCGTATTAAAGAAGTCTACTACAAGATTCGACATGTTTGACATTTCTTTGATTTTTCTCGCGACTTCCTGCAGAATCAGGAGACGTCGCGGCGACCTCTCCGAGACTTCAGAGACTCGTGCATAATCGAGAACCCATGTTATTGCCAGTGGGATAGTCCTTTGACAAATGAGATTGCATTTCATTGAAACTTTGTGTAACAAAAACCCCCAAAACTAGTGAATCCAATATTTTATAAAGAGTTGGTTTCATACCCTAAAAACGAAAAACTTGGAAAAAATGGGTTTTGTATATTACCTTTCAATGACCCTAACTCTGTGACCAATTACAGTTTGGACGTAAGAAATGTCTCAAATTAAAGCTGATGAGTTACTTAGTATTTTAGTATAAAACAAATTCCAAAAAATAAACCATATGCTCTTGAAATGACTGACCTTTGAACTTCGATTACCTTTTTTTAGGAACACACTGTATGAACGTAAAACTTAACAGTATATATCATCATGGAAAAAATGATCTGAATAGATTTTTGAATACGTACTTCAAAGGTCAAGGGTCACAAAGATCAATTTATGAAATTCCATACGAGTTTACTCAAGGACCACTGAATTTCCAAATTACTGATAGTATGTATCACCATAGGAAAGCAGTCTGATTAGATTTTAGAGTATGTAAGCAGTATGTCAAATGCAAAGGGTCACAGAGGTCAACTTACGAAATTCTATGTATGTAACTCATAAATTCTCAAGAACCATGTGAGATAAAACTTCAATCCTTATAGGCATATTACGTATGACCATAGAAAGGTGATCTAATTAGATATTTTTTTTTGTGTGTAGGTTAATCATTTAGGATTGTAGAGTTTAAAAAAAAAAGCCTGCATGCATCTTATATCATGATGTTATGTGCACCATATACAAATATTATTACTCAGTTTCTTCTCTTTTTTGAATGTGACAAGATAACCTTTGAACTATGTACATTTTGTACTTCAAAATCTTATCATATTATCTTCATATTTGATGATACATACTATAAATTTTGAAGTATACAAATGTATGCCAAGTGGTTCTGTAGATATAAACATGTTATTGTACAAGTCCAATAGGCCTACATTACATTTAATAAGTTGTTTTTATTATTACATGTTAGTCTCCAGTAGATTACCGACCCTTGTATGAATCTGTTTTCCTATTCATTCTCTTTTGATATTACATTATGATATTATGGGACATGTAGAGGACTATTTTGTATGACAACACACATTGTGTTTGTGATATCATGTTAGGCTCCAATTGATTTGCAAGCCTTGTATGGATTCAATCTCTGTTTTCCTATTCAATTATAAATTCTAATTTTTATAACATTGTCATTTAATGGGACGTGTAGAAGAATGACAACACACATTGTGTTTATAACATGTAAGGCTCCAATTGATTTGCAAGCCTTAGATGGATCCAATCTCTGTCTTCCTATTCAATTATGAATATGACATTCACGATGAGCCATAAATCCAATCTACCCATGCCCTGAATGGATCTCCCCTCCCATCTTAACAAGGGTACCTCATCTTGAAAAGCCAGCAATCCGCGGTGTAATGATCCTACCATTTTGTAATGTCATCATCCATCTAATTAAATTCACTTTCCAATAATATGCCAATCCTCTCCATTGTAAGAGGCATATGAAGGCAGTGTGAGCTTGTTATAGGGGAAGGCATTTTACAACTACGCCCTAAGAATAGTCTATGATTCTGTGAATTCAGACTGTAATGTAACCATAATTCAACAAAATTTTGACGCTGCGGAGTGAAGCCTAGTTTTTGACACATTGTTACTTTTAGCTCTAGATTTTAGCATCAGCAATCTACATGTATACAGGGCCTGCTGGGTGGCATAATCATCTTAATATACTTCAGGCACAGTGTTAAATGTACGTTATCACTGATACAAATTTGTGCCTGGAAATTAGGCAAGAGATGTCAGAACGAAATCAGCAATTTATTGCCCATTCCGTGGATACGATTGTGATTATGTACGTTGAGAATCTTGAGTCCATTCATTGTATACGTTAACCTCAGAAAGAAAATCACTGAGAAAGGAAGTGTTTTGTCTTGCAATTATTCTTCACGGAACTGCTTTCCACTGCCTCCCCTGTTATTCACCTTTCAAAAATTAGCAACTTTTCCTGCATGTTTTCAGAGTAATATTTACAGGACACAGATCTTGCATCCCTGTCTTGATACTGGAATTAACAGATAAATTCTTTAAAACACCAAACTTTTATCTACCTGCCTTTTGCATCCGATTCTAATCTGGCTTGCTCATCATAATGATTGATGCTGCATCTACCTCTGAGCGATGGCCTATTGGGAGCACCGTTCCCTCTTAAATTATTGCTCTACCTATCGCCCTTTAACAGCATGCAGTCATCCATATTAAGAGGTATCCATGCTCCACATCATCGCAGGTGCTTGGGCTTAAATGCCTTAATACCATTTGAAAGTGGATTCGCTCAGTGCATTGCATTAATCAAATGTGGTATTATTGGTGTATAATGGCAAATTATTCTTTCCTAATTGAATATTCAAGTATTCAGCTGCAGATGGGCAATCCAAATGCTGAATACCATTTACATTAAATAAAACTGATATGTTCTATCAAATTAAACAGCTTCACATATATCACATTGATATCTAATGAAGATGTGAATGTAGAATTGTATGTATTACTGTATTCCCTGTTATATTCGCGTGATTAATTTTTGGCACTGAGCGGCCTCAAAAAATGTTCACAGGTTCTTGAATATGTGCTGCATTTTAGTAAGCACGCACTTGAATGCTCCCAATACATGCATAAAAAAGCATGCTCATATATTCGCGCGTTTTTAAATTCGCCCCTGCCGATCTTCGTGCAAAATCCGCGAAAAATTAATGTACTGCAAATATTTCCATGATTACAGTAATCCGTTTATGACTAAATTCTATTGATTTATATTAGTTTATTGTTTACATGTAACTTCATTCAGGATTTGAAAAAAAAAACTCCTCCAGTCAATACTGTTATCATATTTTGCAAACCTTTAGGTCAACAGGAATCACCTGAGATTTTGAAGTTATGTAATCGGTCATTTGATTTGCTGAGATATTGATATTATCATTATTAACTCTTTACCTGCCATACATAATCCCCCTTTGCCATATTAAATCAACCTGGCTTACTCTGAAAAGACTTCCTGTCAATTTATCTCTTAATTTCCCATTTAATACAAAAATTTTCGATGTAAGCAATGTCAGTGAATGTCATTAAATGAGGAACCGAACGCTACACAATGCATTCATTGCTATTGTTTGTGTGTGCGAACAGCGGATTAAAATGTGCTCCGTTTCTATTGTGAATGGATTGTGACTGAAGTCGAACTTGGCAGTCCGCTGAATGTGCTGCAAGTCGATGAAAGCGGGCAAAGAGTTAATATCAACATGGTCATACACTACATGTATGTAAGTGTACCTAGGTACATCTAAATTAAAACTGCAGTCCATGAAGGGAAATGTATAACTTTTTATTTATACTTATTGTGAAGCATGTACATTGTAATTGATGCTTTTATAGGACATAAATTCAATTTAAATTCTTTGACAGCAGCTACATTGTATGGCCCCAAAGCTCAAATTTTTTACAACCCTCTACAAAGTTATTCAATCCCTTTAATACAATACTTTACAGGAAGCACTCACTTCCAGTGTTTATGGGTTAAGAATTTTCATAATACATTTCAAATATTTAGAGTGAAACATATACACAAGACCAATTAAATTTAAACTTGTACAATAATGATCAGAACCTATTTTTGTCTTTAACCTTACTTGAAGTAAAAAAAAGACATGTTACTTTACTTATTGGAAATTGTGGCCACATATCAATGGTTCAAATGTGCATTTTTGAAATCTGAGGTAGATGTGATATCAGTTAATAATATATAGCATTTATAATGCGCCGACTATCTAGTTGCCTATTCAGTGGCGCAGCTTATATTATTTACTTCAATAGAAATATACATTTGCCTACCATTGCTATTTGACCTCAAATCGCCATAAATCGAAAATTGCACCGAAATTTTTGCCCTATCATATTGCCTATTTACCCCCCACCCCCCATGAATGGCGCCCTCCATTGGCGAGGATGCGGCCGCGCGCGATCTTATACTCATCCTCTTATCTCTTCGCCTCCGTCGAGATAAGTCGTACATTTTTGCCTGCGCCAAAAATAGCGTGTTTTTCTCCCTTTTGGGACTACTTTGCGGTTTTTTGCGAGGTTTAAATTCTCAGGATAATCATATTGAGTATTCTGAGCTTTATTTTTGGGGTCTAGTTTTTGGTTTTGCCGAGATTTTGATAGTTTTATCTCTCGGTGATCGTTTACTTTTCTCGCTCTCTCTCCCGTAGACTTTCGTACGTTACTTACTGTGTGTATGTAATACGTGTCGTAGTTCACGTTTGAGTGTTGTGTGTGTTGCGGCGCACAGAGTGTTTGTGCTCCGCTTCTTTGATAGACCCGCCTATTTACCCCCTTTTGTGTATTAAACACTTTTCTCTCTCTTTTATTTTACAGATTCATCATGTCTAATTTTCTTCTCGCGCCTGCTTCATATAAAAGGAAGCGGGGGAAGAATTAGCGAGCAAGCGTGTGTTTTCGTCGGAGAAGTCCCCCTTCAGGGGTGAGAGGCTTGTCGTTCGAGGAGGCGTTGACGCTGTCCTTCCGCCTTCTTCCCCTCGAACTTCGGTGAGTATTATTGGTCGAACACCGGTGACAAAACCTCGCTGCTCGGGCTTCGTCGGTCCCTCAGAGTACGGGACCGTTGATGACCGACAGGTTTGGCGGCGTCCAGGACGATGACGATTACGGCCTCGCGCCGGATCGATAGTCCTTTGCCACGTTCGATCAACGGGAGATCTAAAACGGTTACTACATCGGTTTCACAACCGGTGGCCGGTTCTCTGGTTAATTCAGTACTGGCTGAATGGCGCCGGGTTCATTTCTCTCACGGTGCCGAATCCCATTGTGCCTCGGCTTCGCCTGGCATAACCGGATCGAGCTCGGTTTCTATATCGAGTTTGTCCGGACCGGATATCGGCGCCGTACCCTTAACTGAGGTAAATCGGATTCCGCGAGTCGGTTTCCGTACCGGTTTTGGGAGTGAGTACCGTTCCGAGACGGACCTATATCCTCGGATAGTAGGCCGCTTGCTCGGTTACTCACTAACCCGGATGGCACGCCCAGAGCTTTCGCTCTGTTACTCGTCGGCGGTATCCGGCAGAGCGGGTGTCCCCGTCTATATCCGGCCGCCCCCTTTGGTGGCGGGGGTCCGTCTCGCTCCGTTTTCATCTCGGAGTGCGCCCTTCTGGTTCGGATACTACGTCCGTGAGGCGTGTCCGTGTTTTCGGATCCCTTGCGGTTTCTTTTCGAAACCAGGGTCCGTTACAGGCAGACGCTTCTTTTGTTGGAGACAAGTCGGATTCCCACTTCGTCTTCCAAGTCGGTTTCTTCTCGATCGGTACCGCATTTGTGGCGGGCCCTTCCGTAGCGAAGCGTCGTAGACTTACAGTTTCGGATCCCGATCCGGTTCCTGCGCGAACAGTGCCCCTTTACAGGCGGGCACTTTTGGTTCGGAGAGACGTCGTTCTTTGCCGAACCCGGATCCGGTTCTCGTTGGGAACCCTGTTCCCAGAGTTTGGCCACTCCCTTAACGGTCGGCATCAACTACCGGATACCAATCCGGATAGTTTGTGTGTACCTCCGGAGGTTCGAAGATGGGTTGAGCGTTACGAGGCAGCGGACGTCACCACTCCCGACTCACCTCCATGGGTAGGTCACACCCTCCGGTTAGGAACTGGATGCTTCATCATCAGAGGATGAGATTGTTTCGGTGGCTGATTCTCACGTCTCTTTGTTTGAATCTCATCCGACTCCTTGTCCCGCAATTCGGATAGGAATGACATGCGGATCCTCCCAGGTTGATGCTTCGGCGGATTTTTCATCCGACGGAGATGAACCTGAAGTCGTTGTAAGCTTCCTTTAGCGAAGCGAGTGACGGTTTGTTTCAAAAATACGTTCCAGATGTCGGAGTGACCCCTGAAACTTCGGAGGGACGTAAGAGGTTCTTTTCGGGAAAGGTCGAAGCTGTTGCGTCTTTTCAGCTCCGAGTAACAGGACATTCATAAAGAGGAATTTGTCTGTACTTCATCTAGACCGAAGAAAGCCTCACTAAGATATTCGAAAAAGTATCGGGTATCTTTGTGGAGGGAGACGATGGTCTTTTAACACTAAGTCCATCTCCCCGGAGGTTCTGAAGTTGGCTGATATGTTCGAGACCGGGAAGAATTCTTTGTTGAAATCCGACAAAGGTGATGCTGACGTTTCGTTGGCTATCACAGGCGGTCTTCGTTTATCTGTCTTAAATGACATGCTCTTGGAACTCTGGCTGGCTTCCAGGAGTTGGACATTCTCCGCCGGACCAGGCCGAGATTCTTTTGGCTCTTAGAGAGGTTTCTTCTCTCTTGTTCTCTCAGATTGCGGCTGCATCCACCTTGGTGGATAATGCCCGTAGAGTTCATGTTCTTGAGACTCTTCATATCAAACAATCCCTCATTCCGGATATGGTAAGGAGATTGACGTGTCTTCCCCTTTCTTTGTGGGAACAACTTGGCAGACATCTTACAGAAAGAAGTGGATTCACGGTAAGAAGGCCAAGGAACTGTCTACATCTATTAGAGATGTTCGTCAGACTCCATCATCTTCTAGTTCCGCTAAATTGGCTTCTTCAAAGCTCCTCTTTCAGGAAGGGCAAGAAGAAGAAGACAAGAAGACTTCCGTTCCTGCCAAGGTCGACCCCGGCAGCTCCTCCTCAGGATCGTAGAAGTGCGACTCTTCTCATGATTTTTATGATCGCAGGTGTCGTTTCAAGACCAGACTCCCCGTCGAGGACGTGGAAGTGGTAGGGGCTCTTCCCGAGCGTCGCGAAGAGTCAGCCCTTTCGACAGGGCGGGAAGCATTATTCCAGATGACTTCCCGAGTTCGCTTGGAGATCCGGTAGGTGGTCGACTTCGGAAGTTCTTTCCAGCTTGGAAGTCAATCACGGACGACGTTTTCGTCCTCTCCGTGATCAAGAACGGTCTTCCGATAGATCTAGAAGAACCTCTTCCAAGAGGGTTATCGAAGAGTCGATCACCACCGCAGTCGATCCTTTTTCAGGAGCATATCGTTTCGGAAGTTACCTCACTCCTGAAAAAGGACGCGTTCGAACGGGTGAGGATCACGACCGCCTGTGTCTCTCCCCCGTTTTTGTAATCCCAAGCGTTCAGGATCGCTCAGGATGATCCTAAACATGAAGAGGATCAACAGGCACATCGCAAAGTCGCCCTTCAGGATGGACCATCTAGCCTCTATTCTTCCGGCTCTCGGTCAGGAACGATTTTGCGGTGTCCCTCGACCTGAGCGTATGCCTATTTCCACATCCCAATAGACCCCTCGTCGAGGGATTCTTTGGGATTTGCCGTAGGAAAGGAGACTTTTCGCTTCAAAGCCCTTCCTTTCGGGCTGCGCCCAGCTCCCAGGTTTTCACCAAGGGTGGTCTCGGCGTTGATGTCTTCCTCAGGGCAAGGGTTTCGATCTTTGCCTACTTAGACGATTGGCTTCTCGTCGCCATTTCGGAGGTTCTGCTTTCTCACCATCTTTCGCTGTTAGTGGAAACAACCGAGAGTTTGGGATTCATGATCAACTGGTCCAAATCGGAATTCATTCCCTCCCGAACTCCGATTACTTGGGCGGCCCAGTTGGATATGAATCAGCTGGCTCGCCGAGTCTCGAGAGGGTAGAGACTGGTAATCTTGCGGGGTCCCTCCTGAGCATGCGGAGGGTTCGAGCCGAGGTTGGTTGAGATGGCTGGGTCTTTAGCCAGTCTGGTGGACATCTTGCCGAATTGTCGTCTCTTTATGAGAACCTTTCCAGCTGCATCTCCTGAAGTTTTTCAGGCCGAACCTCAGCTCCCTTCTGGTCTGGATTCCTTTGCCGATGGAGATCAAGAAGCTCTCTCACCTTGGACGAACCGTACTTCCTTCTTCAGGAAAGAGATTCAAGGACCCTTCTTCCCTCAATTACAGTGACCATCAGGACGCGTCACTTCAAGGTGGGGGGCCATTGTCAAGGTCGGATGGTTTCCGGATCTTGGCCCTTCCGAGGCCGCTGCCTCACATCAACGTTCTGGAACTTTTGTCAGTTCTGTTTGTCCTCCAACGTTTCCGCGACCTGTTGGTGGCGCGTTCAGTGTTGATTCTCACGGACAACACCTCTGTGAAGGCTTACATCAACAAACAAAGGGACACACTCCTTGGAGTTGAACAGATTAGCGTTCCTCCTTTGGAATGGTGCAACGGGAAGGAGATCATCCCGGTGGCTTCCCACATTCCGGGGGAGGACAATCTGATAGCAGATTTTCTATCCCGAGGTCGGTCGCTGCCATCGGAATGGATGTTGTCCCCTCTGTCTTCGAGTTAGTAATCAGAGATTCGGGAGCCTGGAAATAGATCTGTTTGCAACCTCTCTGAACAACAGACTTCCTCGGTTGCTCCCGAGTCAGGGAGACTTCGGCTTCGTTCTGGACAGCGTCTCTCTTCATTGGAAGGGTGGAAGGCGTACGCCTTTCACCATTCAAGCTGATCCTATGGTTCTCAGAAAGATCAGGGAGATCGGGCAACTGTGGTCTTGATCGCTCCCACTGGCCGGTGGCCTGGGTTCCAGGATCTGTTGCCCCTGTTAGAGGGACGCTGCCCCTTCCGCCTGTACCGGACTTGTCTCTCAACCTTTGTCGCGGAGCTCTCATGCTGGATCCATCGCTCCTTCATCTCACTGCTTGGCCTCGTATCGGCCAGCGGGCTAGGGATGAAGGCTTTTTCGACAGACAGCTGAGCTGCTAGTGAAAGTAGACGGAATCGACTAGGATTGTTTACAATTCGCGCCTTGAGGCTTTCTTTGCCTGGGCGAACGCTGGGGTGTCCCCAGAAGAGGCTCCTTTGGCCTCTCATTGCCCGACTTCATTTATTTCCTCTGTACGATAAGGGTAGGTCTATTTCGACGATTCGTGGATTACGCGTTCGGGCTATTGGGCCATTCATACTGGCTTTGATAATGGAATCGGTTCTCGACCTCCCCCCAACTCTCGCGTTGCTTAGGGCCTTTTTCTTAAAAACGCCTATTTCTAAGCCCTTACCCAGCCTGGAGTCTTCCCAAGGTTTTGGAGGCTTTGTCAAAGCCTCCGTTCGATGCCTTTGAACTCGATTTCTCTGTTGAAATCTGTCCCATAAGACAAGCTTTCTCTTAGCGATCGCTTCCGAGCAAAGGAGGAGTTCGCTACATGCTTCTCTCAATATACAACAGGTATAATTCGTTGGGAGAGATATGGGGTTCGCTCTGATTTCCTGTTACATATTCATTCGTAAGATACAAACAGCCCGTCGGGTCTCTATCGAGATTCTTCATTCGGGCCTACTGACGGAGTTCTCGTCTACTAGAGAGACAAGGTTTGGTTGCCCGTGTAGGGGCCATCAAATGGTAACATCGAACGAGAACGGAGAATCTTCGCAAATCTTCACAGTTATTGGTTTACTTGCCTGAACCCCATAAAGGGCGGTTCTAGAGATACGTTATTACCCGATGGTATGTATCCGCTATCAAAGGCTGCGGAATGAAGGCCCTTGAAAAAGGAACTACTCCAAGCCCATCAGACCAGGAGCATTAGCTGCCTCTTAGGGCCCATTTACAGGGTCGGAGTGGGAAGACATCTGCAAAGGGCTTAATTGGCGTTCTGCCAATCTTTACCTCCTTTAACCTGAAGCAGAAAGCTGTCGCCGCTAAGGATGAGGTGTTTTGACTCCACCGCACCCTCTCAAAAGCGCGGCATCCTCCATAGTTTCAAATAACTCATGGTTGCACCTCACCGACTTTTGTCGGTGGCGGTCGTAGCAATGGTAGGCAAATGTATATTTCTATTGAAGTAAATCATAAAAATTAAATTCTAATTTTATTATTTACGATATGGAAATATATATTTGCCTACATTCCCTCCCTCCGTCCCCCTGTCCTTTGCAACATACGGAAGTTTCTGGGGCGAGAGAGTTAGAGGATGAGTATAAGATCGCGCGCGGCCGCATCCTCGCCAATGGAGGGCGCCATTCATGGGGGGGTGGGGGGTAAATAGGCAATATGATAGGGCAAAAATTTCGGTGCAATTTTCGATTTATGGCGATTTGAGGTCAAATAGCAATGGTAGGCAAATGTATATTTCCATATCGTAAATAATAAAATTAGAATTTAATTTTTATGATTACCCGGCTATAGCCATAGCTGCCCTTTATTTGATAATAAAGAGCACTTAGGCATCGAGGAATTTCTTCCTACCGGTACCCATTTACCTTACTTGGGTCAAATCTGACAAATTGTAGATTAATATCTTGCCAAAGGATATTAGTGGAATGGACGGGATTCGAACCGCGTACCCTGTGATCGTCAGTCCGCCGACTTATCCACTCGACCACACTACCTCTAATGTGCAGGATATGAATTATGTTATTGATTTTTTTGTCTTTGGTGTTTGAAAGAGGGTCTAATGAGTACTTTAAGTGAAAAAAACTAATGTTAAATGATCATTAATCATGGGATCTTTTACTTTAAAAGAAAATTGAAAGAATAGAGGGTTACTTTACTGCAGCATTATGAAACAACACTCACACACACACACACATCACACACACACCAACAACAACACACACACACACACCAACACACACACAACAACACACACCACACTCAAAACCCAAACAAAACAAATAAACCAAAACAAAATAAACAAAAACAAAGCAAAAAAGAATTGTTTTTATTTTTATGTCACTTAGGGCCCCATATATAAGGACCTGTACATGTATGTTTAGCGTCCACAAGAAATTTATATTTTAAAGATAAAGCATTGGCTTTATTTTGGGGTAAATTGCCTGATGTCTGGTTTTAATTGATCCCGTTGATTTACAGTAAAATTTCTCACAAGGAGTTGGGGGTGGGGAAGTCTAATCTTTATACAAACATGTATGTAAAGATCATATAATTTAAGTTACAATGTATGTACATGTATGTAGCAATAGATATTTTTCTGGGAAAGGAAGCGTCTTTATTGCCTCCGAGTGTTCTCCAAATTGTACTTGAATACTGTATACGTATGTAGACTGACAAGTACATGCCCATTTAGGTCATACTCAACTTGGGCTTCCCAAGATAAGCCAATTTGAAGGTTGCAAATCATAAACATGCTCTGCCGGCACGTACACGATGCCAGATGTGCCCACTATAATCAGTGCTCCTCCGCTAAACCTGCACTGCGCCCGCTCACGCTCTTGCAGACGTTGCCAATTAAAGCCTCGCATAAATTACCCCTATCCCTCCCTCTCTCTCCCTGCAAGCGCCGTGTTCCGCTCCCTGGCATCATTGCATACTGGGTGTATTATTATCACGATCCACCGTGAGCAGCGAAGCATGTACGGGTGCATGTATTTATGATCCCTCTACTCAATCAGGTTGCTTGTTTGCATTTGGTCGTTTTATCTTTCTAATGGGTGGATGAATTTAGCTATACAGGAGGATTTGGATACTATTTGGGGGATCATATTGGTGGATTTGGAGAATATCCTTGTAAAACCAACTGTTGTGATAGATAGTTGAAATTATTTAGGAAGGTGAAATTTTGGTGAGTGTTTATTTTACATTTGTTTGAGATATGAAACCTGATTCTGATGGATGATAATGCATTATATCATGCAGGATGACATGAATTTTGCTTCTGCGCCTATTGCTCCGGCTTTTATTTTGTCTTAGATGTAGGGTTATGATTATGGTCACTATAGAGTTTTATGTTAGGTTTAGGGTTAGTTTTAGCATAGGGCATAAGTCCAGGGTGGATTTTGGTCATTCGATTAGTGTATGGAGTTTGAAGCGTACTTGTCACCGACGCAATTGTCATGGAATCTGTCATGTTAAGTGTGCACATTGAAGACCAAGGAATAAAAGTGTTGAAATTGAGGCCTCAGTGTTTACGTAGATGTATGTAATCAGCATACATGTACCAGTTTTACTGGTTTATCATTAAAAATGTAAACAAATCTGATATATACCAGCACAGTGGACATACCAGCAAATTGGATGGAAGCCTACTACTTCAGCTGCACGCCTTCCTTAGTCAAGGCTGGATTAGAGAAATGTTTTTAATAGTAAAATATGATAGGATCTACATGTATGATAGGATCAGAAACCCATGTCTTTTTTTTTGTCGTGTCACTCACGCACTGTTTTTAACCATTATTTCCAGGACCAATTGTAAAATTCAAATCCAACTGGTAATGACACATGCCACTCCTACATTATACATAATTTGATACTAGTCATGATCCATTCATAACCTACAAGTGCAACTTAGATATGGATGTCACTCACGTTTGAATATGACCACATGTGTAATATATTCAAGAAGCTTTCCAATAATCATAGAAATCCACACCCCTCTGTACATTACATTTGTATAATGTTCCTTTGATAATTTTTTGTTCTTACTGTAGGCCTACATGTAGGTGGTGTCAGCCATGATAATGATATGGTTGTAAACATTGTAAGTAAAATTTTATGTGGGTACAGTTAAATTTAATGTACTACTTATACATGTATTATTATAAACTTCTGAAGCAAAGCAGTTTTTTGAATATATACATTTAGTCTGAATTTTTGAGATCTTTGCTAACTTTGTATTATTGATGAGTCCTGTGATTGTTGCAGAATATGCTTTTTCCCTTTATTTTTTTCATGACTAGAAAACTTAGACTTAATATGCAGAACTTGGTGAGATTAGGCCTACATGCTCTACATCTGTATGGATGTATTGTATTGTGTTGTATTGTAATGTATTATTTGAGTATTTATTATTCAAATACATGTGTACATTATTACAAAGCATATGAACATGGTTTATGATGACATCATAGGATAAATGATATCAGAAAAATAGCATAAATGCTAATCGGGTACCAGGGTGGCAGACATTGTACTTACACATGTATTTTGACATACATGTACATGTATAACATGCATAGAATTATCCTCAAACTTCTAAATGATTAAAAAGAACATATAAGATTTACAATGTAAGCTAACTTGCATAACTAGTTAAGGTAAATTCTTAATACACCAAGAATATTTAAGACAAACAAAATAAAAAAAAGTTGTTTATGGTTGATTCATAATATATGTTCGTAGGGATTTATGAAAGGAATGTAAGGATCTGATGTCTCGAATTGGTGTTGGCAGTTCATTCCAAAATGTTGCACCAACAAAAGAGAAAGAGAATTTTCCATAGTTGGCATGCACATATTCTGGGGGGCTTTACGGGCCCGGGCCCCTGGGTAGGCGCCAAAATGGCCTCAAAAGGGTGCCAATTGACCTTAGAGGGGCGCCGAATTGAGAAAAATGAGAAAAAAAGAAAAAAAAAAGAAAAAAAAAAAATATACATGATTTGAACCGATTGACATCTGAAACCTACCCCTACAGGTAATATATGACCTTACCTACCATCCCCCCCCCCCCAGGGTGCCAAATCCTGGATACGCGCCTGGTTGGTAATGTAATTCATCGAAATGCACTCGCTGGAATCAACGTCATTGGGTTTCATTAGGAATCCTTGTGTCCCATTGGGATGCAAATTGGCATTATTATTGATTGTGCAGTTTACAAGTCATTACATGGGTGAATAAGGTCATGTTTTAACATATTCCTACTGGTAATACTGTTGCAGCAGTATATTGACTCATGTTTAAAGGCTGGCTTTAGTTTTGAGAGATAAAGAAAAAAAAAAATTATTGTGCACTGATTTGATTCATTTTTGCACTCTATTAAAAAAATAGAAAAAAAAAGAATAAACCTGTTTAAACGGTCTACTTTAACATAACTGGGTCCCTAGCACACATTTGTAAAAATTCTCTCATGCAGTTGTCATGCAGGGATCACAGCGAAAGGGTTAGTTAACAATGATTCATTACTTCCTTCACAAATTTACATTAAAATTCTCCAGAAATCATGAAAGGAATATTACACGATCTCACATGCTTTATGTGCCATGTATTTATATTGTTGGACTATATATTTTCTAAGTCTTGTGCTAATTCTCTTTTTGCAACCAAAACTATAACCAAAACTATATTGTATTATTTTTTAAAAATCCATATCAGGATAAGTACCCCTGGACAACTACCCTAGGACAACTACATGTACCCCCAGAAATATGGTTAGGGTTAAGTGTAGATTTAGGGGCTAGATTTTTGGCCAGGATAGTTGTCTGGGGGTAATTGTCCAGGGGTATTAGAACAGGGCTAAAATTAATCGACGGCCACGGAGGCCATGGCCTTGGATGCCCCCCCCCACCTTACTGGCCTTAATCGCCTTTTCCAAAATCCCCTGTTTAGCCTTGGAGATTTTAATGCCCTTTTCCAGACATTTGCATTGGTGCTGTACTTTTAAAAGAAAAAGTGCCCTTTAAAAAAATGGCCTTGCCCTAAAACTGACAAAATTTAAGGCCTGCTACAGTGTACAGTGTCCCCAAAAATTATTTGTACACTTTGAAAAAATGAAATTAAACAAATCGACGTTGGTTTGAAATTTCAATTACTATTTATTTCAGATGGTAGGTAATGTCTCCATCACCTGAACCCTAAATTCTAAATGTTCCGTCAGTCTCTGAAGTTTCTAGGCCGCATTTGCAATTTTCATGGCCCAAAAATTATTGTACCACTTCAGAAGAATGGGTTTTTAAAGGAGTGTTTAAATTTGGGGGGACTTCTTGGCTTCCAGTGCAGTCATCAACCTACTTGGCATACTGTTGACCAATTTAGCACTATTTCACCGCCAATACCATTCCAAGTTCGCTGGAGCGTGTCCTGGAGCTGCTGGAGGTTTGATTGGTCAGTCTAGAGGGCGCTTTCGCTTCAGATCACCTCTCATGTGCTAAATGGGGATTAAATCTGGATCTGAGGCGTCCTGTTCTAGCTTCTTACAAGTTTCTGCTAAAATAATGCTTTTAATATGCTTCACTCATGCTTGGGCGGTCCCTGTCATGTTGGAACACAACTTGAAGACCAATCAGCTTTTACGCAAGTGTGAGCCTCTAAGAGCACAAATAGTCTCATGGACATCAGTTTCACGATGATAATGATAAACAGACAGTAAGGAATTAAATATTGCAATTTGCGACCACAGAAAATTGCATCCAAGGCCACGGAGGCCTGAGGAATAATTGGGTGCCCTCAAGAGTGTCTGCAACAGGCTAAATGGCTACATGACTATAAGTGGAATAATTAAGCCAAGAAGAAGCCAAATGTAACAAAGAAGCATCATGCTTGCAAAACAACATGTGAACAAGCCTGCAGAATTCTAGCCACTCAATCCTAAGACCTAATAAGTGCAAAAGTGATTGATTATAATGCACAGGACCATGTGTGTCTTGTAGGAAGTTTCAGTCAGTCATGCTGGGAGCCAACAGTGAGGCATAGTGGAGAATGTTTCATGATTTTGGAGTTGTATGGCAGCCAGCTAGAGTTGGAGAGATACATTTCATAACCATGGCATTCATGAATGCTGAAGCCATGAGGATATCCTTGCCCCTCAGAATGGCTCAGATGCTCCCATCTGATTCAAGTCCTGAATGGTCGTCAATTTACGGTCCAACATAACAATGACCCCAAGTACACAGCAATCCATATTAAAGCAATATTGCCTACAGAAACATGTTGAGCTGCAAGAAAAGGAACCTCACAGCCCAGATTTAATCCCCATTTGGCACATGAGAGGTGATCTGAAGCGACAGCGCCCTCTAGACTGACCCATCCAACATCCAGCAGCTTCAGGACACGCTCCAGCGAACTTGGAATGGTATTGGCCATGAAATGAGTGCTAAATCGGTCGATAGTATGCCAAGAAGGTTGATGACTCTCCTGGAAGCCAAAGAAGACCCTCAAAATTTTAAACACTCCTTTAAAAACCCATCTTCTGAAGTGTACAAATAATTTTTGGGCCATGAAAAATGCAAATGGCGGCCTAAAACTTCCGAGACTGGCGGAACATTTTAGATTTAGTGTTTAGGTGATAGTAACCTTACCTACCCTTTGATATAAATAGTTATTAAAATTTCAAACCAACGTGGATTTATTTAATTCCATTTTTTCAAAGTGTACAAATAATTTTTGGGGACACTGTACATTGTAGAACCTTATTTTTCATAGAGGTGATTGACATTGTGGAAAACAGTTTAAATAACGTACATGTATATAGGAGTATTGATTGATGCTAAAGCCTATTGAATTTGAGAGATATGAATATTAGACGTTTGAATAGGGTATTGTATGAAGATGAGTTGCACACACATAGTATTGATCCATGCTTAATAAGCCTATTTGGTTTTGAGCGAGACTGTTTAACAGGGTACGTATGAAGATGCATCCTCATAAACCAGTCCATTATGTAAAATGGGCGGTGCTGCACTAGCTTCAACTTGAAAAATAGCGTGCTCGTTCTGATCTGATGATTAAGCTCAATCAGAGAATATTAGACTTTTTCACTCAAACGAGGTGCTAAATTGGGCAAAATCTCAGCCCAAGTCATCTTGAGCTTAAACATTTCCAAACTCTATCTCTAACTAGTTTTTGCATTTTTTTTGGGCATCAAAAAAGCATGCTCAAAAGTACTGCGCTATAGCCTGAAGCCTCATCCCACCTTGAACATTATAAAGCTTGTCTGATTAAGCTCAAGCTAGCTTGGGCTTGTGCAGCATAACTTAGCCCTTGACTGATATTTATTTTTCCGCCCCACATTTAATCCGAATGTACGTAATTTAGCTCGAGCTACAATGTAGTGTAGCACTGCCTTCCGTACAGTTCATAGCTCCGGTAGTAGGCCATTCATCCAAGCCGGTTAATTAAGCCTATTTGATTTTGGAGCCAATGAAACATGGTAATATGCTAATAAGCTAATTAATTGATCCCGTCACTGTTATGTACTTGGAGGTTCATTGTACGCCACGTTTTTGTAATAAAGTGAAACCTGATACTGATATAAGAAGAGGAACAATTTAATTTTGAAAGACAAGCTATTTAAACTAAGACCATGTGTATTGATGGTAATAAGGTAATTGCTTTATTCTTTCCACTGTTTTTGTTTGTTTAATTTTGTGTACAAAGTCTCCTTTAATACAGTGAAACCTAATTTACAAACACTGCTGTACATGTACATATAAAGGTAAAACGAGAAAAGCATGCATTTGCTATGAATAGAATAATCAATATTGATAAGAAAAGCAGTCTCATGAAGGCACCTGGTCAGTAGTTACGAAAAAAAAAATAATAAGTGTAAGGTTGATTTAATCTGAACTTCAATGGAAAACAAACAAAATGTTTTTTTTTAATGCAAGTGGTCTTTAAACCCATTTTTATTTTAAGTGATATTGAGTTCTTTTCCTGCTTTATCATACAAATGCTTGATTCTGAACCCCGCCCCCTTTTTCAAAGAAATACTGATTGATAACCTCGGGAATGGAATTTTGAGCTGATAAAATGACCTTGTAGCTGATTTGAAATATTGATTGTAGCTGATTTGAAGCGTTGATTGAAACATTTATGTTGCATGAATCCATGAAAACCTTACACAATCAAACCCTTTCAAGATAATTGCTCGCTGGCAGCCAGGTGCTATAAATATTAATGCAACTTGTATATTATTTATTCCTCACATGCCAAGAAATAAAATCCTCAAAATTTACGCCGAACCTGTAGATAAATAACAAAACACTCGATAAATAATAACCAAACTTTTTTTTTACAAAGTAGACATGAACTGCATAGTTTTATTTGAAATCAAGTTATTTGAAGTGGATTACAAAACTGAGTACACAATAGCAATGAGTAATATGTATTTAGTGGTTATTTTCGCGTTGGTTTTATTTTCCTCGAATTTTGCGAGTCCATGTTTGCGAAAGATTTCTACTTGACACAAGGCTATCTATAGTAATCAGAACGTCACAAAAATTGGAAATTATCCACTCGCAAATTTCCCAAACTAGTCCAAAATTTTGAAAATATCTGTACGCTTAAACATTGGCTTATACAGTAATTGATACCCCAAATAAAAGAGAACAAAATTCAAAATCAAACAGTTTCTAATTTTATTTAAAAAAAATAAAATTATTTTTAAATATTTTATCCTGATATGATAGACTGGTTTTGATACATGCGCCTTTTACATTAGCATTACCTGGATGCTTTTCTGAGAACATATTAGTGACCATTATCAGTCTATTAGGAAGCCACAAACGTGGTAAAATATACTATACACTGTAGCATGCAGTCAGCATCTGGTCTGTGTACACAGTGTCAGTGTAAATATTGACAGCTGAAATTTGAAAACTATCCTGTTGTCAAACAGTCGTAAAGGTTGTAAACAGCAAGAGCTAATGGCTAATTTAAATCAAATTGTTCTAACTGATCGGTAATTGTACACTGGTCGATATTTACATGTACATGAGATGTACATGTACATTCATTGCATAATACCTTTGTCAAATGAAAGAGACAAGCAGAATGTAAATTTTTATGCTAGCATCAAAATGTTGCTGACAATAAATGTTTTATCCATCATGTCTCTCTCTCTCACTATCTTTTTTTCTCTCTTCTCTTCATTTTTCTGACTGGCATGCACCTTTTTTCTTAATTTTATTACATATGTGGTCTGGCATTTTAGATCTATTATCTCTATTTTTTTCATTTTTAATTGATTCAACATCTTACAAGCACATAGTATGTTTGAGGTGAGACTCACATCTAATTCCACACACTGCAAGATTGAGTTCTTGCAGGCTTCAATAAGGTTAAATATTTTTAAATTGTATAAATTCTAATATCACTATAAACGAGATTCATCTGAGTTTTTACTGGTTGTATCAAAAGAACATTTTCATAATACATATATTTTTAATTTTTGTTGCTACCTAGTTTTAATTTCTCTCTCTTACTTTTTAAACATCGTAAATGTTGGTTATTTTATTTATCTGGAAAAATATGGTATGATGATGGGTGTGCCCGCATTACTGGTAATAATCAAATCTGAACTTTATGTCGACTAAGAGGAATTATTTATCTCATTAATATACTTTATATTTCAACACCCACCAGAGAATTTTAAAATTATATTTTCAATTGTCCTTCAAATGACAAAATGGATATTACTTGATATTCTTCTTTAGTTTCGGCTGCTTAAAATTAGTACAAAACTATTTCTTCTTGAATGTAGTATTAATATCTGGCAAGGACCGTATCCATTTTAATATAAAATGAAGTATCAATCATGTGTATGCTTTCAAGGCACACAAGTTTTATATGTTTAGCATAAATATTCTATATACTTCCCAGATTTTGTACACCTTTCAGGGACCTGTAAATGTCAATGATAAACTACATGTAAATTTCATGACAGATAAGCTCTTCTCATCCATCATGTGATCTACCCGGGTATAGCCATTAGCTGCCCTTTATATTTATAATAAAGAGCACTTAAGGCATCGAGAGAATTTCTTCCTACCGGTACCCATTTACCTTACTTGGGTCAAATCTGACAATTGTAGATTAATATCTTGCCAAAGGATATTAGTGGAATGGACGGGATTCGAACCGCGTACCCTGTGATCGTCAGTCCGCCGACTTATCCACTCGACCACACTACCTCTAATGTGCAGGATATGATTATGTTAGTTGATTTTTTGTCTTTGGTGTTTGAAAGAGGGTCTAATGAGTACTTTAAGTGAAAAAAAACTAATGTTAAATTGATCATGGGATCTTTTACTTTAAAAGAAAATTGAAAGAATAGAGGGTTACTTTACTGCAGCATTATGAAACAACACTCACACACACACACACATCACACACACACACAACAACAACACACACACACACACCAACACACACACAACAACACACACCACACTCAAAACCCAAACAAAACAAATAAACCAAAACAAAATAAACAAAAACAAAGCAAAAAGAGAGATTTTTTTTTATGTCACTTAGGGAAATCTTACCCCTATATAAGGACCTGTTAATGTATGTTTAGCGTCCACAAGAAATTTATATTTTAAAGATAAAGCATTGGCTTTATTTAGGGTAAATTGCCTATTCTGGTTTAATTGATCCCGTTGATTTACAGTAAAATTACTCACAAGGAGTGGGGGTGGAAGTATAATCTATACAAACATGTATGTAAAAGATCATATAATTTAAGTTACAATGTATGTACATGTATGTAGCAATAGAATTTTTTTGGGAAAGGAAGCGTCTTTATTGACCTCCGAGTGTTCTCCAAATTGTACTTGAATACTGTATACGTAT
Organism: Paracentrotus lividus; assembly: GCA_940671915.1. NCBI lineage: Eukaryota > Metazoa > Echinodermata > Echinoidea > Camarodonta > Echinidae > Paracentrotus > Paracentrotus lividus. Next base: position 16,299,345 of record CALNVZ010003434.1, on the reverse strand, counting down.
GTAGACTGACAAGTACATGCCCATTTAGGTCATACTCAACTTGGGCTTCCCAAATAAGCCAATTGAAGGTTGTCAAATCATAAACATGCTCTGCCGGCACGTAACACGATGCCAGATGTGCCCACTATAATCAGTGCTCCTCCGCTAAACCTGCACTGCGCCGCTCACGCTCTTGCAGACGTTGCCAATTAAAGCCTCGCATAAATTACCCCTATCCCTCCCTCTCTCTCCCTGCAAGCGCCGTGTTCCGCTCCCTGGCATCATTGCATACTGGGTGTATTATTATCACGATCCACCGTGAGCAGCGAAGCATGTACGGGTGCATGTATTTATGAATCCCTCTACTCAATCAGGTTGCTTGTTTGCATTTGGTCGTTTTATCTTTCTAATGGGTGGATGAATTTAGCTATACAGGAGGATTGTGGATACTATTGGGGATCATATTGGTGGATTGCGAGAATATCCTTGTAAAACCAACTGTTGTGATAGATAGTTGAAATTATTTAGGAAGGTGAAATTTTGGTGAGTGTTTATTTTACATTTGTTTGAGATATGAAACCTGATTTCTGATGGATGATAATGCATTATATCATGCAGGATGACATGAATTTTGCTTCTGCCCTATTGCTCCGGCTTTTATTTGTCTTAGATGTAGGGTTATGATTATGCGTCACTAATTAGAGTTTTATGTTAGGTTTAGGGTTAGTTTTAGCATAGGGCATAAGTCCAGGGTGGATTTTGGTCATTCGATTAGTGTATGGAGTTTGAAGCGTACTTGTCACCGACGCAATTGTCATGGAATCTGTCATGTTAGAGTGTGCACATTGAAGACCAAGGAATAAAAGTGTTGAAATTGAGGCCTCAGTGTTTACGTAGATGTATGTAATCAGCATACATGTACCAGTTTTACTGGTTTATCATTAAAAATGTAAACAAATGTGATATATACCAGCACAGTGGACATACCAGCAAATTGGGGAAGGAAGCCTACTACTTCAGCTGCACGCCTTCCTTAGTCAAGGCTGGATTAGAGAAAATGTTTTTATAGTAAAATATGATAGGATCTACATGTATGATAGGATCAGAAACCATGTCTTTTTTTTGTCGTGTCACTCACGCACTGTTTTAACCATTATTCCAGACCAATTGTAAAATTCAAATCCAACTGGTAATGACACATGCACTCCTACATTATACATAATTTGAATAATACTAGTCCATGATCCATTCATAACCTACAAGTGCAACTTAGATATGGATGTTCACTCACGTTTGAATATACCACATGTGTAATATATTCAAGAAGCTTTCCAATAATCATAGAAATCCACACCCCTCTGTACATTACATTTGTATAATGTTCCTTGATAATTTTTTGTTCTTACTGTAGGCCTACATGTTAGGTGGTGTCAGCCATGATAATGATATGGTTGTAAACATTGTAAGTAAAATTTTATGTGGGTACAGTTAAATTTAATGTACTACTTATACATGTATTATTATAAACTTCTGAAGCAAAGCAGTTTTTTGAATATATACATTTAGTCTGAATTTTGAGATCTTTGCTAACTTTGTATTATTGATGAGTCCTGTGATTGTTGCAGAATATGCTTTTTCCCTTTATTTTTTCAATGACTAGAAAACTTAGACTTAATATGCAGAACTTGGTGAGATTAGGCCTACATGCTCTACATCTGTATGGATGTATTGTATTGTGTTGTATTGTAATGTATTATTGAGTATTTATTATTCAAATACATGTGTACATTATTACAAAGCATATGAACATGGTTTATGATGACATCATAGGATAAATGATATCAGAAAAATAGCAATAAATGCTAATCGGGTACGCAGTGGCAAGACATTGTACTTCACATGTATTTGACATACATGTACATGTATAACATGCATAGAATTATCCTCAAACTTCTAAATGATTAAAAAGAACATATAAGATTTACAATGTAGATAAGCTAACTTGCCTAACTAGTTAAGGTAATTCTTAATTACACCAAAGAATATTTAAGACAAACAAAATAAAAAAAAGTTGTTTATGGTTGATTCATAATATATTTCGTAGGATTTATGAAAGGAATGTAAGGATCTGATGTCTCGAATTGGTGTTGGCAGTTCATTCCAAAATGTTGCACCAACAAAAGAAAAGAGAATTTTCCATAGTTGGCATGCACATATTTCTTGGGGCTTTACGGGCCCGGGCCCTGGGTAGGCGCCAAAATGGCCTCAAAAGGGTGCCAATTGACCTTAGAGGGGCGCCGAATTGAAAAAATGAGAAAAAAAGAAAAAAAAAAGAAAAAAAAAATATACATGATTTGAACCGATTGACATCTGAAACCTACCCTACAGGTAATATATGACCTACCTACCATCCCCCCCCCCCCAGGTGCCAAATCCTGGATACGCGCCTGGTTGGTAATGTAATTCATCGAAATTGCACTCGCTTGCGAATCAACGCATTGGGTTTATTAGGAATCACTTGTGTCCCATTGGGATGCAAATTGGCATTATTATTGGATTGTGCAGTTTACAAGTCATTACATGGGTGAATAAGGTCATGTTTTAACATATTCCACTGGTAATACTGTTGCAGCAGTATATTGACTCATGTTTAAAGGCTGGCTTTAGTTTGAGAGATAAAGAAAAAAAAAATTATTGTGCACTGATTTGATTCATTTTTGCACTCTATTAAAAAATAGAAAAAAAAGAATAAACCTGTTTAAACGGTCACTTTAACATAACTGGGTCCCTAGCACACATTTTGTAAAAATTCTCTCATGCAGTTGTCATGCAGGGATCACAGCGAAAGGCGTTAGTTAACAATGATCATTACTTCCTTCACAAATTTCATATAAATTCTCCAGAAATCATTGAAAGGAATATTACACGATCTCACATGCTTTAAGTGCCATGTATTATATATGTTGGACTATATATTTTCTAAGTCTTGTGCTAATTCTCTTTTTGCAACCAAAACTATACCAAAACTATATTGTATTATTTTTTTAAAAATCCATATCAGGATAGTACCCCTGGACAACTACCCTAGGACAACTACATGTACCCCCAGAAATATGGTTTGGTTAAGTGTAGATTTAGGGGTAGATTTTTGGCCAGGATAGTTGTCTGGGGGTAATTGTCCAGGGGTATTAGAACAGGGCTAAAATTAATCGACGGCCACGGAGGCCATGGCCTTGGATGCCCCCCCCCACCTTAACTGGCCTTAATCGCCTTTTCCAAAATCCCCTGTTTAGCCTTGGGATTTTAATGCCTTTTCCAGACATTTGCATTGGTGCTGTACTTTTAAAAGAAAAAGTGCCCTTTAAAAAAATGGCCTTGCCCTAAAACTGACAAAATTTAAGGCCTGCTACAGTGTACAGTGTCCCCAAAATTATTTGTACACTTTGAAAAAATGAAATTAAACAAATCGACGTTGGTTTGAAATTTCAATTACTATTTATTTCAGATGGTAGGTAATGTCTCCATCACCTGACCCTAATTCTAAATGTTCCGTCAGTCTCTGAAGTTCTAGGCCGCATTTGCAATTTTCATGGCCCAAAAATTATTGTACCACTTCAGAAGAATGGGTTTTTAAAGGAGTGTTTAAATTTGGGGGGACTTCTTGGCTTCCAGTGCAGTCATCAACCTCTTGCATACTGTTGACCAATTTAGCACTCATTTCACCGCCAATACCATTCCAAGTTCGCTGGAGCGTGTCCTGGAAGCTGCTGGAGGTTTGATGGTCAGTCTAGAGGGCGCTTTCGCTTCAGATCACCTCTCATGTGCTAAATGGGGATTAAATCTGGATCTGAGGCTCCTGTTCTAGCTTCTTACAAGTTTCTGCTAAAAAATGCTTTAAATATGCTTCACTCATGCTTGGGGGGTCCCTGTCATGTTGGAACACAACTTGAAGACCAATCAGCTTTTACGCAAGTGTGAGCCTCTAAGAGCACAAATAGTCTCATGGACATCAGTTTCACGATGATAATGATAAACAGACAGTAAGGAATTAAATATTGCAATTTGCGACCACAGAAAATTGCATCCAAGGCCAGGAGGCGTGAGGAATAATTGGGTGCCCTCAAGAGTGTCTGCAACAGGCTAAATGGCTACATGACTATAAGTGGAATAATTAAGCAAGAAAGAAGCCAAATGTAACAAAGAAGCATCATGCTTGCAAAACAACATGTGAACAAGCCTGCAGAATTCTACGCACTCAATCCTAAGACCTAATAAGTGCAAAAGTGATTGGATTATAATGCACAGGACCATGTGTGTCTTGTAGGAAGCTTTCAGTCAGTCATGCTGGGAGCCAACAGTGAGGCATAGTGGAGATGTTTCATGATTTGGAGTTGTAGGCAGACTAGAGTTGGAGAGATACATTTCATAACCATGGCATCATGAATGCTGAAGCCATGAGGATATCCTTGCCCCTCAGAATGGCTCAGATGCTCCCATCTGCTTCAAGTCCTGAATGGTCGTCAATTTACGGTCCAACATAACAATGACCCCAAGTACACAGCAATCCATATTAAAGCAATATTGCCTACAGAAACATGTTGAGCTGCAAGAAAAGGAACCTCACAGCCCAGATTTAATCCCCATTTGGCACATGAGAGGTGATCTGAAGCGACAGCGCCCTCTAGACTGACCATCCAACATCCAGCAGCTTCAGGACACGCTCCAGCGAACTTGGAATGGTATTGGCCATGAAATGAGTGCTAAATCGGTCGATAGTATGCCAAGAAGGTTGATGACTCTCCTGGAAGCCAAGAAGACCCTCAAAATTTTTAAACACTCCTTAAAAAACCCTATCTTCTGAAGTGTACAAATATTTTTGGGGCCATGAAAATATGCAAATGCGGCCTAAAACTTCCGAGACTGGCGGAACATTTTAGATTTAGTGTTTTAGGTGATAGTACCTTACCTACCCTTTGATATAAATAGTTTATAAAATTAACCAACGTGGATTTATTTAATTCCATTTTTTCAAAGTGTACAAATAATTTTGGGGACACTGTACATTGTAGAACCTTATTTTTCATAGAGGTGATTGACATTGTGGAAAACAGTTTAAATAACGTACATGTATATAGGAGTATTGATTGATGCTAAAGCCTATTGAATTTGAGAGATATGAATATTAGACGTATTGAATAGGGTTATTGTATGAAGATGAGTTGCACACACATAGTATTGATCCATGCTTAATAAGCCTATTTGGTTTTGAGCGAGACTGTTTAACAGGGTACGTATGAAGATGCATCCTCATAAACCAGTCCATTATGTAAAATGGGCGGTGCTGCACTAGCTTCAACTTGAAAAACTAGCGTGCTCGTTCTGATCTGATGATTAAGCTCAATCAGAGAATTTAGACTTTTTCACTCAAACGAGGTGCTAAATTGGGCACAAATCTCAGCCCAAGTTCATCTTGAGCTTAAACATTTCCAAACTCTATCTCTAACTAGTTTTGCATTTTTTTTTGGGCATCAAAAAAGCATGCTCAAAAGTACTGCGCTATAGCCTGAAGCCTCATCCCACCTGAACATTATAAAGCTTGTCTGATTAAGCTCAAGCTAGCTGGGCTTGTGCAGCATACTTAGCCCTTGACTGATATTTATTTTTCCGCCCCACATTTAATCCGAATGTACGTAATTTAGTCTCGAGCTACAATGTAGTGTAGCACTGCTTCCGTACAGTTCATAGCCTCCGGAGTAGGCCATTCATCCAAGCCGGTTAATTAAGCCTATTGATTTTGGAGCCAATGAAACATGGTAATATGCTAATAAGCTAATTAATTGATCCCGTCACTGTTATGTACTTGGAGGTCTGCCCCTTCCGGCCGTACCGGACTTAGTTTCTCAACCGTTGTCGGGGGTTCTACATGCGAATCCATCGCACCTTCATCTAACTGCATGGTCTCTATCGGCCAGCGGGCTAGGGATGAAGGCTTTTCAGACCGAGCAGCTGAGCTGCTAGTTGAAAGTAGGCTGAAGTCGACTACGATTGTATACAATTCGCGCCTTGAGGCTTTCCTGGCCTGGTGCGAACCTCTTGGAGGGTCCCCCAGAGAGGCTCCTTTGCCTCTTATTGCCGATTTCCTTATTTCTCTGTTCGATAAGGGTAGGTCTCTCTCGACGATTCGAGGGTATCGTTCAGCTATTTCGGCCATTCTTACTGGTTTTTGCTTATGGGGGATCGGTCTCGACCGCCCCCCCACCAGCTCTCGGCGTTGCTTAGGGCCTTTTTCTTAAAACGCCCTATTTCTAAGCCCTTGACTCCAGCCTGGAGTCTTCCCAAAGTCTTGGAGGCTTTGTCCAAGCCACCGTTCGAGCCTTTGAACTCGATTTCCCTGTTAAATCTGTCCATTAAGACAAGCTTTCTCCTAGCAATAGTCTCTGGGCAAAGGAGGAGTTTCGCTACATGCTCTCTCAATACCACCTGGTCATATTCGTTGGGAGAGATATGGGGTTCGTCTGATTCCTATCACATCCTTCATTGCTAAGAACCAATCAGCCTCGTCGGGCTCTATCGAGATCTTCATTCGGCCTCTGACGGGGTTCTCATCTATCAGAGAAGACAAATTCTAGTGCCCCGTCAGGGCCCTCAAATGGTTCTTCAAGAAGACTGAGAATCTTCGCAAATCTTCACAGTTATTTGTTACTTCCCGTGAACCCCATAAAGGGGTTTCTAGAGATACGTTATCCCGGTGGATAGTCTCCGCAATCAAGGCTGCGGGAGTGAAGGCCCTTGAAGAGGGAACTACTCCCAAGGCCCATCAGACCAGGAGCATCAGCTCCTCTTGGGCCCTATTTACAAGGGTAGGGGTAGAAGATATTTGCAAGGCGGCCTTTTGGCTTTCTGCAAATTCTTTTCACCTCCTTTTACCTGAGAGACGTCGCCGCTAGTGAGGGTGCTTTCTCCACCGCACTTCTCAAAGCAGCGGCATCCTCCATAGTTTCATAACCGTTATGGTTGCCCTCCCGACTTTTGTCGGTGCTGGTCGTAGCAATGGTAGGCAAATGTATACCTAGTTCTATTGAAGTAAATCATAAAAATTACAATCTAATTTTATTATTTACGATATAGAAATATACATTTGCCTACATTCCCTCCCTCCGTCCCCCTATCCGTTGCAACATACGGAAGTTTTTTGGGGCGAGAGAGTTAGAGGAAGAGTATCAGATTGCGCGCGGCCGCATCCTTATCAATGGAGGGCGCCATTCAAGGGGGGTGGGGGTAAATAGGCAAATAATAAGGCAAAAATATTTCGGTGAAAATTTCGAATTAGTGGCGATTTGAGGTCAAATAGCAATGGTAGGCAAATGTATATTTCTATATCGTAAATAATAAAATTAGATTGTAATTTTTATGATATACATGTACAAGGTTTTCCTACTTGAGGTAAAAATGAATCACATTTTGATCTTTAAATTGGCACCAAAATTTCGTTCCTGCAACCTTCAAAATAAATTCTAGATTTGTATTTAATGGTAAAAAAATGATTGAAAAAAAAAATGCCGATTGGCTTGAACTCAGTGATTTTAGGTCATGTACAGCTTGGGCAAAAAATAATATTTGACCAAGCTCTTTAAGGGTTTCTTCTCTCTTGTCATTGTGGCCCATTCTTGTTTCAAGAATTCAAAGAGTTCTTCTCTTTTTTACAGGCTTGTGGTACTTTTTCCTGTCTTTGATTTCATTCCAAAGATTTAAAAAAGTGAAATTCCTACCTGAAAAAAAAACACAAAAAACTTTCCCCCCCCTAAGCCGTATTGTGATAGTGACTTTACCTGAAAATCTAAAAAAAGGTGTTAACCCATTTGCAATGAAATTCGTCAGTTGACTGTCAGTTGCACCATTGGATGTAATCTGTTTAGAATGTGCGGAATGAATGCTTAATTCCTGCAAAATGGTAATTTATTGTCTCAGGAAGACTTTGGATTTCCCAAGCGCTTTCTAGAATTTAAATTTTGCTGTCGTTGCTTTGGGCTTTATTCTCTGCCTTATTCTGTGTCAAGTGAGAACAGTAAATGTCATGAGGGTGTGGTTCTCTGAAAGGATAATGTGGGATTATTGAAGAAAGTTTAAAGATAAGGCTTTTTTTATCCTGGTTGAATAAAATGCAATGTACGAAATAGAAAAAGTTAGTTAATAAACAGAGACAAGAAAATAGCATAATTGATATGATTTACATCCGGTCATAAGAAGCAGGGGATCCATCTTTACGTCACATAATTGATAGTTTTGACCCATGCCCACACATAATAGAGCTGCTATTGCCCCCAGACTACTTGGCCTACACAATGTTTTCAAAATGCGAATCCTTGATCTGCGCCTGTGTATGTGGAATTTGTTTCAAGAATATTGGCTGAATGCTTGCACCTATATTCAACTTAACAATTTAAACCTACATTATAGATTTATTCGTAATAATTTATTTTCTCTTTTTCATATTTTCATTATTTTTTTTTCAAATTCATTAAGAAAATTCTGCTTTTTGTGCTTGAAGTTAATGCTGCTTGCTAAGAGTTAAATTGAATAATATAAAAATTCAGTTATTATCCTTGAAAATTTGGGTAGACTTACACATGTATTCCTTCATTCAACTGAATAATAATATTTCAAACTTTAGAGTACTTTTTGTCATTAAATGGTTCATGTTTTGAGCCAAACTGTGCACAGAATTGCACCATTTCCCCCGCATTTTGTCATGTCAAATGCATTTTTATCCTTTTCAGATTTTTGCTTTATGTATCCACTCACATTTACAATGTTGTATAGCCAAACATTTCAGTATGTTTAATGCACATGAATAATGTGAAACAGAATTAAGAGATGTGAGATCGATGTTTTGCCATGATAAGCATGCACTGTCAATTTTTCGCTTCCATGGTTTTGCTAACCAACTGTGAATTGCTTAGGAAATCCTGCATAAGTGCAGCCGTTTGCAAAACCAGTGACAACATGTTAACCGTGCTTACCACAAAGTATACATTACAGAACTTCTGTGGTGTCTATTATGCACATACTGGTACATCAACATGATATACATGTAGATCGAGTAATATTAGTTTAAAGCGTTGATATGGTGCATAATCAGTATTCAAACAAGATAATATGAGTTATTAGGACCTACACAGCTGAATATAGGTGTTACTGTTATTTGTTTTAGTCTTTGTTTGCAATGACTATCAAGTTGATATCTCTTACCATTGCCCTTTTTTTTTGGCAGCAGATGGTTTAGTTACATGTTGAGTTAAAGACAGAGTAGATGGATTTTCAGTTTGTGTTGTAAAACTATAAATGAAAAGAACCCCCACAATTAAGATTGAAATATGGGCTCTATTCATGTTTATTTTTATAGAACCTTCTAACACTCTAACTCCAAACCCGCATGAACCTCTTACCCTAAACATACAGTGTAAACGTATCCCTTACCTTAAAAGTATTAAACCAGAACCCTAAACCTAATCCCAGGATTGGAATTGAGATTTTGGTGGGTCACCAAACAAAATACCAAATATATCCTGCTGTTCAACATGTACATGTAAAAGATGATTGAGATTAATGTGCAACACTTTTGGTAAGACTTTGTTTGCCTTTTCTCTATTATACATTTAATGAAAAGACTGACACATTGATTAAAGTTCACGATTCTAGGACAACTACCCCCTGGATAATTGCACCCAACAGCTAACCCCCAACCAAAAATCTACCTGCTAAATCTACACCTAACTCTATATCTGGGGGGGGG
>CALNVZ010003434.1:16258006-16279208 GCA_940671915.1 Paracentrotus lividus | reverse complement strand
AGTGTCATGAGAACCTGGTGATTAGACTTAGTCAAGTCCTCTTGTATGGAAATTCCAGTTCCTTTTAGTTGTCGCTTATCCTTCATCAGGAGGAGAGAGATTAGTTTTCAGCTCTCGATGAATATTTTATTGATGAACTTTGCAACATCCTGTTTGTGAGGATTTGGTTATTTTTAGGACTACCAGCATTTGTTTTCGCAAAAGAGTTGGCCTTGAGAATAAAGATATAAATACTATGAAAAGAAGAAGATATTCTAAAAATCCTGCAGAAAAAAAGAGATAATCTTGAATATGCATTACAGGATCTAATAATCTATTAATTTACAATAGAAAACATATAAAAGGGGAGCTGTATTTTAAGAGATAATGAATCATAATTTTATATCAATGGATGAAAAATGGATTTGATTGCAATTATAATAAAAATTATGATAATAATAATGAATATTTTATAGCACCTTATCTAGATACAAAGTGCTTAGAATGAAATTATAAATGAAACTAATTGAATTCCCCCTCAATATTTCTAGTGTTTCAATGCTATTCATATTTGTCAAAAATAGCATTGGTATTATATTTCCTTTATGGAGAATATATTTTACTTAAAAATGGAAGCATTTTGCCCTTTCCCTCTGGCTAGGTGAAACTTTCTTTTATTGAACCTGTGTCAATAAGAAAGAAAGGTCTACAAAAGGCTTAAAAGAACAATTATTGATGAAAATGCGATGATATGTGGGGGAGAATAACAAGCAAATAAAGCTCCAAAGATCCGAGAAGGTTTGGATCTTTTTTTCAATACTTTCATCGAGTTTCAGGTTTAACTTACTTAATATAAAGATTAAAGTGGGAAGATAAGCATTTATATAGAAAATATGTTGGATACAGCAATGTGTAAAGCTGCATTGTCGGGCAAGGCAAATTAAAAAAAAAAAGGATAAAAAAGATTAATTTTTGCATACATGTACATGTGTAGAATGACTTAACCAAGTTTCCAGCCCATGCAGTACTGAATTAATTCTCAGCCAATATAAAGCTAATGTCATAATTTAATGAAAAAGGAAAATATTTCTTCACTAAACTAGTTTAAATTCAGAAAGCTGCCACGAAATTCCATGGATCCAATAGACCAGTTTACTAGCATATTCAAATTTTATGCATACTTTTTTTCTGGTGACATAGTAACAAGGTAATCAAACAACCTGTAATAACAGAATTATATGGAATCCAGTTTGCATACATTAGTTGTTGCTATGTCAGGCAAGCCTCAGGCAAGCATTCAGGTGTTTTCAAGAACAACCTTTGTATGAAAAGTATTTTATAAAATTTAAATGGGGTAGTAAACTTGTCTTTTGGCCAAGGCCATGTTTAGTTCACATGTACATGTACGTTGCACACATGGATTTTTATACACAAAAATGTACCCTGGCAGCTTGTATAAACCATGTGAATGGTGCCATCAACAATAACTTTTGCACTGAACAAATCCGTAAAGGCAATACACAAATAGTTATAAAAAAAAAATTGAGCTCCCGTCAATATGTATCATTATGAATCCATTAGTTGCTTGATTTGTTTGTTTCCTTTGCAAATACATGGAAATTTAGTATCAATAGCAAGCACTGTTAATGCAATATTGTCACTTGAAGAAATACACTTGTCTGTCTTGAATAATAGCTTGACATTAAAAAAATATGTTAGTTTTTGGTCTTACATATAACTGGGCCCTCTTGCATAACAGTTTGGAACTCAAACAACTCAAACAATCAAACCCAACTCAGTTTTCAACCAATCAGGATCACATATTTGGGACTTGCGTTTTTTTTTTTTTTGTAGTTCATGAAATCAAAACTCATGTAGGGTACATGCAGGTAATATGGGACAGCAGGTAATATGGGACACCTGAAGCAAATCATGTCGTGACCGTCGACCGGTGACCGATGACCGGTGTGAGCACCATAATGTTGTTCATATGAACTGTATACGTAAATATATCGTCGTGAGAGCATATAATGCCGAAATTTTTCTGAGAAAATTGCTGAAAACCAAAAAGTTAGGTAAAACTTACGGCATTTTTTTACCCTGATGTAAAATTTGATATTTCACAGAATGTGATGGTGAAAGAGTGTTTGAGGGGGTAACCTCAATTGTTTTGTATATTTAGTAAGCTTATAGTTTCATTTTGATCATACTAGCGTGTACAGGTCAATTTGTTTTAGTGAAGGGGTGCAATGTTGCATTAAATGCTTGCCTGACACAGCAACATTAGTGCAGGTAATATGGGACATCCAAAATGGCGGAAATGATTCTGGTACTTAGTATTGGGATGAGGCATCAATCTCTTTGCTACCATTTTTTAGGGTATATTCACAGTATATAATTAATATAAATAACTTATTGTAGGCCTATATTGACTTGTATAATGAAAATAATATTAAAATAATATTAAAAAAAGAAGTAATATATACAAAATACATAACAATGAAATATATAGTCAAAGGTTTTACTGAAGGGTCTTATAATTTCAAATTATATCTTAAAGTTAATGATTTTCAACATTTTAAGCAAATTCCAGACATGGTAGAGTAATAAGTAGTTTTTAAAACATACATTAAATACATGTCCCATATTACCTGCACATGCAGGTAATATGGGCACTTTGGTAATGACGTCAACATTTGAATATTGCAGACAGGGGGGTTGGTGATAATTGTTTTTCTTCACAATAAAAGTTAGAGCAGTAGTTATTGATTCATATAAACAAAGATTAGACTGTGTGTCATTTCGTAATTTTATGCAAATTAGGCAAATGAGCTTAGGGGGTCCATATTACCTGCATGTACCCTATCCAAGAGGGCTCAGGTTCAATTCTAGGAAATCGGGTTCTCTTATAAAAAAATGAAATATGTCTTTAATCAACAAGCTAACATTTGGATTGACAACTAAACCAGATTTTGTTTATCAAGAATCTTTTAAATTTTGTTTTATCCTGTGGTTTGTTGGTCATAATACATATTTTGCTTTCATGAATCCATTTCGAATTGCAAGATGAAAGACTAAAAAAAAAAAATTCATTTATAATTCGGGCAGTTTTAATTAGTCAACAAGCAGATGTCGTTTTTTAATTGGCATACATGTATATTCAAAATTATAGATTTGAAGTCAAATTTCCTTTCTCCACATTTGATATCGAACTTAAAGTCCCAGACCGGACCGACAAATGAAATAGCCAAAAACGAAAGCTAATATGCTATATAATACAACAATTCCAAATTAAGGCGTTTTTATTGTCCATCTAGAAAGTATTTGATTAAAAAGATGACCGAACCTCAACCAGGCCACCCCTCCCGAATACTTGTAAAATTACCCCTAATTTAAAAGTGCGAGTGATGACGTCAAAAAATGTTAATGGAATGCTACAACAGTCCTGTGGCCAGGCATGATTGACTTTGCCCTTTCATTTCATAACAATAGAATTCTAGCTCACAGGGCGTCTATTGTCCTGACATAGCAATACAAACGTGTTTTCTAAAGGCGAAACGCAATCATGCCTAGCCACAGGACTGCTGTAGCATTCCATTAACATTTTTTGACGTCATCACTCGCACTTTTAAATTAGGGGTAATTTTACAAGTATTCGGGAGGGGTGGCCTGGTTGAGGTTCGGTCATCTTTTTAATTAAATACTTTCTAGATGGACAATAAAAACGCCTTAATTTGGAATTGTTGTATTATATAGCATATTAGCTTTCGTTTTTGGCTATTTCATTTGTCGGTCCGGGCTAGGACTTTAAGGCTACCGGAGATATTTTACACAAAGACACATTAACTTGGACAATTCGGCAAAATACATTGGCTTAAATTCATAGATTCCACTTTGAAATTTTAGATGAAAGACACGCTTTCCTTCCTCCAGATCTCATTAGTTCTTTGGGCTGCTTGAAATAGTCTTGATCAGAGACTCCCTTTGACAAATACATAGTAACTTTCAAAAGTGATTGCAGCTTAAAGGGGAAGTTCACCCTGGGTTTAAATTGGTTTTAAAAAATGCAGAAAAATAAACGAAAAATATGAGTGAAGGTTTGGAGAAAATCGACCCAAAAATGATGAAGTTATGAATATTCAAAGTTTTGATTCTGTGACGTCACATGCGAGCAGATCTCCTATGTGTTATGTAGTGTAAATTCCATAAAATGTCATTTTTTCCAGAAGAAATTAATTGTGTCACCTGTGCGGTCGATATACCATCAAACATATGTTCATATACATGACTATATCAAATTGACCCATTCCTTTATCAAGAACCATGACAAAAAGACAAATTTATGGAATTTACATGCACAACCGATGGGAGAGCTGCTCGCACGTGACGTCACAGAATCAAAAATTTAATTATTCATAACTTCGCTATTTTTGGGTCGATTTTCTTCAAACTTTCACTAATATTTTAAAATTATTTTTCTTCATTTTCTAAGACCAATAAAATTCCAGGGTGAACTTCCCCTTTAATACGAGTGCATGGGTCTATGAGATGCACTACTTTAATATATTCTCTATGTTTCTATTATGATCTAAAAAGGTTAGAGACTCACAGAATTATTGATCCTAATGAAAAAAAGGTAGTTAATGTGGTTTGATAGGAGTGTAGAATCTAACAAACCCTGGATGATGTTTCACAAAGTCGTTCATAAGTTATGACAGACTTTAAAAATGACTAGTGATCAAAAATGTGATGTAGTATAGCACCTAATAACGTGTTCCAGTCGTTCGTAAAGTCATTTGGAAACGACTTCGTGGAAAACCCCTAGACATGAGTCAAATGGCCATTATCATTATTATCATTATTATTATATTTACAGTAATTTAAGTGACTATAATTATAAAAGTGTATTATCATAATGTACAACAATAGTTGTTCTACATGTATACCAATATCTGCCAACCACTACATGGTTAGATCCCCTTTAATGCTCTGATAATCTTACAATTGTAGGAAAGCTTGAAGTTAGACGCGACATGAAGAGGCAGCAGAATGAAGCTAAAAGCTTTCCTCTCCAACATCAATCTTCACCAGGCTTTCATGACCCTTCTTTATATTCACCAGCTTTCATACCTCACATTTATGTGAGGAGAATGCATTCCAAGCAATGATTAGGAGCCTATGTAATTCATAGTATTTCATAACACTTGTATTTGAAAGATAAAAGTTAAATAATAGCAGACAACGTTCTTCTTACATACGTTTAAAATAATAAATGAAAGTGCTTGTATTTATTCTTTCATGATTCACTCAAGTCTGAATTTGCATGACAAAAATGACATATGGAGCACCAGTTGGTTCCAGTGGTGTGTTGATTGTCTTGAGCTTTAAGATGTTGCTTTATTTTGGGGTAAGAATTGGCCATTACTCTTCATTACTAAAAATTGAAATATATTACATCAAGTTCTTGTCACCACCATGATGATATATATGGGCAATTCCACTGTAACTGACGTTACACACAACATGAATTTTCTTGATTGTTTGTATTGTAACTCAGTAGATAATAATACATTGGTCTTCTAATCAATACAGCTCAATAATCTCACGATACTGAAGGGATTGGGGGAATAAAATTTGACCAAACTTTTTTTCCTATGAAAGGACGGACAAATTTGTGTCGGTAACTGACGTTACAGAAAACGGACATGGATTTTGATGGTGTGGATTTAAATCACATTATTTCATATCCGAGACATTGTAGAGTGATACCTTTAATATGATATCATACCTAGACTCTTCAGTAAAGATGTGCAAACAAAAGAAAATAACTTTCATATTTATCTTTTACGCTATAGCAAATTTACTAAAGGGATGTCGGTAACTGACGTTAACCTTACATCTGCCCTGCTTTTCGTCCCTTTGCAATTTACTAAATATTCAATGACTTTTGGAATACACCAAAGTAGTCACCCTTTTCACTTTTGAAAAAAAAATTAGGGAAAAATAATAAAAGAAACCATCAAAATCTGCCAAAGAGTGAATTTTGCTGAAGTACTTTCCCACTTATTCGTTTTTAATGAGGGTTACAGATTTCATTGAAATCAACGAATATTGAATATTTTTTTAGTGAATTTGAAAGATTTTATATATCTAATAACAACTGTGACATTAGGATTAAGATAAATAATTTAAATAAAGCAGGACACACATTTCTTTTTTTGATGTCATGTCCGGATTTCTGTGGAATTGCCCATATGTGATGCGTCACGTCGAAAGGAGAGACTAATCGCGATTTTTGAAATCCATTTTATTTGATATTATTGATCTCTGATTCATTGCCTTGATTGATATATAACCGAACTGTAAAGAGTAAATAGAAGTGGAGATATTAGCCTCTGAACGCGAGGAGAATGTGCTCTTGGAAATCAAAATCAAGAGAAAAACGTCTGCGAAGTTTGACTTCGTTTTGACTCCGAGCCAGAAAAATAAGACCATTTTGTCACCGCTCTACTCCACCGAAATGCCCTAGCAACCACTTGTTACAAAGGTGAAACGATTGACCAATGAGGAGGCTGCATTCAGGTATACAGAGAACAATACTCGTCCGTCACGCATGATCGAGGCAAACGCAGCAAGCGATGTTGTCTAAATAACATTCAATCTTCTCAAAAAAAGAAACTAAATTTGGTTAGTTGTTTTATATTCTTCGTCAAATAAATAAAAACGTCATGTTCTTTCTAATTGTTTAAGAAAAAGTCCGCTCTTTTAGAAAAGTGTTTACCAATCCTGGCGCTAAATTAGTTAGAAACAAAACTATTTTAAAACCTTTTGGGGTTTTATTCCGATGTTTGCGTGCGTTCTTTGAATGTCAATCGCGTTACTCTTACTCATTATAAAGCAGGTCATTTTGATCTGAACTCTGTTGGAAATTTCGAACATAATAATGGTCTAAATTATTCTGTACAGGGGTTTATGCATTTTGTTTACATTCTTTGAATAAGTATATGATAGAGATAAGCCTCCAAAAATGTTTAAGAAATATTTGCGCCTCACAATGTATTTAGAATTTCTCTGATCACGTTTTATGAGTGGCTAGGTTAGCTTAAGACAATGAAAATAAAAACGTAAATGATTTGCTCGATCTCGTCTTTATTGATCAAACCTGTTACCAGTAATAAGAAGATATTAATAATTTTTAGAAATGAATTATTTTAAGAGTAAATCGTATTTGTTTCGTCGTGTTTAGTAAAACGCTACTTTCTTAAACACGTTACTTTGTAAAATAAACTGCAGAAGACTTTAACCTAAATAACTTGTATCAGAAGTATTATCACGTCACTTCTTTTGTATGCTCTATGTTTCCCTGATGGAACCAAATTTGTTAATAGGGAGGTTTTAATTTCCCATCAGGACAACAGATATCGCGGCCCTTAAAATAAAATGCTGAAATTAACATTCATTTGGATCCAGATAGCTAAGTCAAGCAAAGAAGTAGCTTTTCCCCACATAACCCCCCCCCTCTCTCCCCACCCGTATTGTTAGATTTGACATTCGTTTGCGTGCTCCGCTATCCCGGATGAAACAGCTTTATTCACAGCAGGTTGTGGCATCGCACGCAAAATTTCTGAGTGGCAGCTAAAGAGAGTTTAGTTCGCTATTCGCTCACAAAAACGAAACAAAAATCCAGTTGAATCACACATCACATGACAAAGCCATGCGTTGCTAAGGCGGGAGCTAAACGGAAAGGCGAATGAGCGTGGGACGTTCGCTTGTATGTCCGGAAAAAAAAAAATTATGACCGAAAAAAACACTCGCCGAAAAACTGCTTTTTTTTACCACTTCCTGTTACCATTTTCACTCATGTTTTTAACTGAGCAAAGATGAAAGCATGGTAGAACCAGAAAATCAACAAAAAAAATTTCCTCAAAATTTTGACCTTTTTTATTAGTTTGTCGATTTACTCGGATCTTTGATCTGCGACTTCTCTCTCATTTCGACAAGACGTATCACATATGTCTTGTGAAAGATTATTTTAAATTCAAGGGTTTTGTCCCTGGTTTCAAATTCTCTCTGTACTAAAAAAGAAGAAGATTTTTGTTTTAATTAAAAAAAAAAAGAATCTAGGCCTACATGTACATGAACGTTGTATCGTTGCACAAGTAATGTTTTGCTACATGTAGCCAACCAAAATGCTCATTGCCTGTCCACTTTAATCAGCCATCAGTTCAGGTATATACGGTCTCGCTATATTTTTGGATTAAACACAAATAAAGCACTTACGGACAAGTATCCTTTAAATATATCCACCTAGAGAGAACGTACGTGACTCTAATGGTTTTCAACTTCTCAAGCTGTCAGTGTGTTGTTGAGAACCATGCCCGAGGCGATGACGGGACAGACATTTTTTTTTTTTAAAGAGGGAAAACATTTATTTTAGAGGGGCCAGCGAGGAAAGAGTCTCAACATGCAACTCCATGCATGTACATGTATACACACTTGGTCAGGAAATTTAATGACAACCTCTTTAGGACCCCATCTAATGGCATATAATTTCATCCTGATACTGAATAATTTTATCCTTCCCATCGATCCTGTGCTTTTGGTGATCTGAAATGTCAACTGAAATACATTAGTATTAGAATTTTCATGGCTGTAGGGTATTTTTAGTGAGACAGTGTATGTTCTGTTAAGAATGACATTTAAATGTGTATTAATCCCTATTATTTGTCTTTTTAAATGAGGAAAGGTTTTGTTTCATTTTCTCTATCTATATAGTTTGCTTTTGGTGATCTGAAATATCAATTAGTATTAAAGAATTTTCATGACTGTAGGGTATTATTAGCGGGACAGTGTATGTTCTGTTAAGAATGATATTTAAATGTATATTAATCTCTATTATTTGCCTTTTTAAATGAGGAAATTATTTCATTTTCTCTATCTGTATAGTTTCACTCTGTGTGTTTTAAAATAGCTGGATAAAATGACTTCACATCATCAAGAGATGTCAAGTGAATTGTTGAGTGTAAGAAGGTACTTAACTTATACATCCATGTACATATTGCCCTTCTGGCACTCAAAAAACAATGCTAGAAAGTTGCTAACGTGTGGAGGTGAGTTCATACGTGCCCTGATGAAGGGGTTTTCCAGAACCTGACACACCCGACACCCTAAACCCAATGGCACAGTGTAGTTAAGTACAAAGGTCAATATTCACTAAGGTGGCCTGAAGTTAAGCCTAGCTTAAATCTGTGGTTTATTATGGTTAGCAAAATGGGACTCGATCTGTCTATGCTGCATGCTCCTTACACATTTGCTAAATTCTGGAATCGTGTTTTAATTGCAAGGGAATTTTCGTACTTATCTTTCCCAGGCAGTTTTTAATAGTTTCACAACCAAAAATTCTGATACATCGCGCATCTATTTTTTTAGATTGAGTCCCATTTTGATAGCCATAGATAAACCACAGATTTAAGCTAGGCTTAACTTTAGCCCACCTTTGTGAATATGGGCCTATGTATATATATTTTTTTTACAAGGAGAATCTTGGATTGGATGACATAGAGATTGGTTGTGCAGTGAGTCAAGATGTCACCTTACGTTACACACTGATAAATGACATCACAGTCACTGCTTTCCCTTTGTCAAAGAACCCTCTATCTTGGATGACATGGATAATGGTTGTGTAGTGAGTCAGGGTGTCATCTTACGGAACACACCCTGATAAATGACATGACAATCGCTGCTTTCCGCTTCTTTAAAGAATCATTCGCCTATCTTGGATGACAGAGAGATGGTTAGGGAGTCATTGGTGTCCATCGAGTCAGGGTGTCACCTTACGGAACTTCCCCTGATAAATGACATCACAATCGCTTCTTTCCGGTTCATCAAAGAACCCTCTATCTTGTATGACATAGAGAGAGATGGAGGACCTTGGGATAACATCCCATGGCTGGGCAAACACTGGGCTATGGAACCCAATATCTATGATGTGCAGCAGTGTTTGTATAGGATGTTAGAGAGGGAACGTAGGAAGAGCGGTTTCCTAGAAGGGACTAATTAAAGTCAAATTCTGATTGCTAGCTTCATCGTATGTATGTAAAATTATATACATGTATATTTCCATTAGGACCTACATGTGTTCTTTAACTTTTAAAATAAATTTTAGTTACCCGAAAGGAAGAAGGAAAACATTATGTCTATCCTAACTCTGTAGATCAGTGATACGTACTCTCTACTTGACAATTTCATTGCGTTTTGAATTAGCACAGAATTACAATGACACATGTATAATATTAAGGCCTTGAACTTATACAGTATATAATTCTTCATTCCGTCTATTAATTAGTACGCAATATAAGACATGGGATATTAAATTTTACCTGAGTTAACATGTACCTTCAGTACGATCTTCATTACTTATTAATTTGCAAAAGAAAATGAGCAACTTTACTACATCTAAAAAATTGTCCTCCAACAAATCTGGCGAATCAATTAATTTGTCTTTCCATTACTAATGGATTTTAATACAGTAATTATAACACATAATACCTGCTTTTTGGTATCTGTAATTGGACTAGATCTCAGAGATATTAAATATTAACTGGCAATACAGGGAAGAGTTGATATATCTAAGTTCTGCTCGTTTTCATCTTTCCACATCATTGATGATCAGTACAGTCATGGAGCACATAATGGTCTGCTTTTTACTTATAAGGCAATAAATGCTCTTTGACAGATGACATTTGTAAATCATTTAAAAGCTAAATGCATTCTTCTGCTGATATGGAGAAGTTCTATGCTATACCTGGGGACGTATGCCTCACACGTATATGTATCCATTTTGCATTTTGAAAAAAACACAATCTTTATCATTAATTTTGATATATTGCTAATCAAATTGTACGATACAAAATAAAAGAAAGTCTTCTTTTACAAATAACATTTAATTCCTGTGTAGTTCCTGTATCTGAAAAAAGTGAGTCACTTTATTATACTTTACAATAGATGATACTTTGTGTTAAATGCTATATACAATAAAAAAAAAAAAGTAAAACCATATACATTTTATGTGTCCATATTTTGGTCCAAGTATAATGTATTGCATTTATCAAGGATATAGAAAGAAAACACATTTATACTTAAAACATTTCATAAAGAAGATAATGGTATGGTAATGTAATAAACGCCCATCAAGAGAGGACATTTTAAAATCACTTGAAAGCTAAATGAAATCTTCTACTGATTTGGAAACACTTTAATTTCATCTTAGGATGCATGTCTCACACAACAATTTTGAATTCAAAGAGTTTCATTGCAAAAATTTGCAACATGACTTGTGATTTCAAAAGCTTAAAATGTAAATCATTTAATTATATTTTACAAAATATTATGTTCACCACTTTTAATGATTTTAGATCATATTATCTACATGCAAGTATTTGTAGAGAGAGAGAGGGAGAGAGAGAGAGAGAGAGAGAGAGAGAGAGAGAGAGAGAGAGAAAGAGAGAGGGAGGCAAAAATATAAAACTATCGCAAAACATTTCCCGGAGAAGATAATGGTATGGTAATGTAATAAACGCCCATCAACAGACGACATTTATAAATCACTAAAAAGGAAAGTGCTATCTTGTACTGATGTAGAAACACTTTACTTCCAAAGTCATTCCT
This sequence comes from Paracentrotus lividus, assembly GCA_940671915.1. Lineage (NCBI taxonomy): Eukaryota > Metazoa > Echinodermata > Echinoidea > Camarodonta > Echinidae > Paracentrotus > Paracentrotus lividus. Next base: position 16,267,562 of record CALNVZ010003434.1, on the reverse strand, counting down.
CCCTTGTAGCCATTTTATATCTGAATAGTTCCATTACAAAATGGATTCCATTTCTGACATTAAATTTTGAAAGCTAAATGCTTTCTTCTGCTGATGTGAAAACACTTTCAGTTTGCCTTGGAACATACATTTATGCCTCGTTTGATCACTTGACATTGCAATAAAAATTAGAAGGCAACATATCATTATAATCTCATTTTGCACAATGCTTCAGTGTCAATGTACATTTTTTCCCCCTAAAAGAAAGTAGATCAGCCATACAGAAATAGAGTGATGTATTGTAAATACAATTTTATGGCTTGCACCTAGTGAATAAGATCGCACGTTCGATCTGAAAAATAAGTCCAAAAAAAAAAAAAAATCTGGGAACCAGCGGGATTTGAACCTCTCATCTACTGATTGCCGGTCAGCGACTCTTACCACCAGGCTACCACCACAATGAAATAAGAACAAATACCTCAGTACCTCTGATTTATAAGTGATGTGATGTATGTTATGGGAAAAAATAGATTAAAAAATATATATGCTATCTCAAAATTGAAGCCCTATATAAAAATACAATTAGTTGATCTATCTTTTACATCTTCATTGTTTGTTGTTTCACAAGGCTTTACAGGACCAAAAAAAAAAAAAATGTTTTTTAATTCGAGAACTGAAATCTAGGGTAATTTTATTTTGTATTTTCATTAATTCCAAATGTTATATCATGGTTCATATTTTTATTATGATCCATGCATAGCTGTATATCTCTTTTGTTTGATTTTTGTGAGGCAAATTATTATCTCAATGCCTGGATACTCTTTTTATGTCCAAACACTAAGTCGTTAAATTGTCTTCTCGAAAGTTCATTTATCCAGAATTTGAGATGAGGAAAACATGTTTTGCCAGAAGGGTAAATTGCATTTGATCATTAAATGGCTCAAATGGCCGTTAGGGTTGTTTTTGTTGAGCTAATGATCACATGAAGGGGAAACTCAGTTGATATTTCAAGTTTATCCGTATTTGTTACTTGCGTCAGTCGCTGTCATATCAATATCAAACCTTCCCTATATTCTGTTATTGCATTGTACAAAGTTACAGGCTTAAAGGTATCAAAGCTAAAAACTATTTTGATATAAATTTCCAACATTGAGATTTTTAATAAATTGATTAACAACAAGTATCAACATGTAGTGTATTTTTTTGTTTTTCTATGTCAACTACTTATTGAAAGGGATATTTATATGTATAAAGTTACAAGTAACAAATCTCACAAATGGTTTTTGATGAATTAAAAAACTTGTTTGTCACATTTAGGAATTGTAGTTGAGTGATAGAAAGCACCTTTGATTTAAAATTACTTTAAATGTTTTTATTCTGAAGTGTATCACAGTAAATATGACATGCAAAACAAATGATGCCTCTCAGGAGAACTCAGTGTTCTTCTTATTTATTTATCAATGTATTTAAAGAGCCTAATACTTTGTGAGTCTCTGTTTGCTATACAATAAGAATAAAAATTTGCTATTTAATGGTGCATGGATTTCAAGTAAATACTTTTAGTGAAGGAATATATGTAAGGGATGATTTACACTCAAGTTACATAGATGAGACTACACCACCCTGGCATAAGACCGGATCTATAATTACATTAGATATCGCCAAGATTGGGTTCTTCGTAAGTTAGTGTGCCTGTCTAATTGGGGTATGACATCGCACTGTAGCCTAGATTATGTGTACGTGACTTGCCGTTACTGCAATTATTGATTAAATGCATCCCCTGAGAAAACTGGATTCATGGAAAAGAAGAACATGCAAGTACTTCTTTTAGTTGCAAATTGCAAGCTGAGGGCTGAAATATCCAATGATGAATAAAATTAATATAGATTCATGTATTGAAAAGTCCTTGCCACCTGTGCTTATGTTTTTACCCTTAGAAATAAATACATTCTTCCCATGTAATCATTTATGCTTTTCTATTGGTCATATGTATGCTCCCCTAACATTTGCTTTCTGGTAAAATTCATCAACTAAATTAGTTTCAGTCTTAATAACCCTTGATGTAAAACTATATGATAATAATAACAATAATAATAATATATGATATTTATTGGGCGCTGAATTCACTTGAAATCAAGTGCTCTAAGCGCACTTGTGCAGAAAAAGAGAAAAAAAATCACATAAAAGAAATTTGAACATTTATACAAGTATACAATATCATTGATAACATAGGAGTGGCAGAACATACAAAAAAATAAGAGTATAATTAATTTAGTCATAGGCTGAATTAAACAGATACGTCTTCAGGTTGGCTTTAAAGACTTTGGTGGACCTGCTGCTGCGGATCTCTTGAGGGAGAGCATTCCGCAGCAGAGGTCCTGCATTAGCGAAGGCCTCCCCCCCCCCCCCCCCACTGTGTGTTGTGTCTAGAAACTTCAAGCAAGCCAGAATTTTCAGGACATAATGATCGGGCTGGAAATATACACATGTAGATCCCTTTGTATCTAATTCTAAGCCTTACCTACATGTTGTATGTTGTAATATAAAAGTCAATCGCAACTGATGCTATAACCCTATATTTCACACATGAAAAGTCCAGAGCATTTTAGAATGTTGGATCAAATGACAAATCACTTTTTTTTTTTAAAGGAATGTTATAATCTCAAGATTATCAAAACACCATATTCAACCAGTCAAAATAATAATCATACCATTTTTCTCCATTAATGCCTCATACTTGAATTTCCAATGCTTTCACTTCTATAGTCCCTGGAGATGTCAGCAACCCATTTCATTTATTTATTCATTTCACGACGATCGATAGAACGAATTTGACATTTTAGTCTGAGTAAACCTTGCAAATATCAGCGAGACCTTTTTTGGATCCTCTCATGCCCATTTAGAGATGTATCGTTTCATGTTCTAGTAATGAAGATGAAAGATGAAATAAATTAGTTTTGGCGGATATAATTGGAGAGAGAGAAACATGCTCAAAACATGGACCTAAACATCCTCAATTATGCACACAAACATAGAGAGAGGAGAAATATTGGAGGAGAAATAGAAGATCAATTTACATAATAAGGAGAGAGAGAGAGAGGAAAAAAAGAGAAAGAGTGAGGCAGAACAGTTTCTAAAAGTACAGGTTGTACATGTACAATAATATAATGGGAAGTAAAAAAGTGAATTATAATTTAATGAATTATGATCTTACCTATAAGTTTCATATTATAGAGACAATATAGCATATACATGTATATATCTTTTATTCCTAAAGGGACTACATTTATACGAAGGCCATGATGTACCTTTCTTTCAAGAAAAGTTACACTTTTAATTTAAATTTTGAAGTCAGTTATAACAAAGAAGCTTCTCCTTTTCCTGATATCCCTTTTCAATAGATGTCTACAAAATCTGGTAAATTCTCTATAAAGTTACATAATGGAATTAATACCTGTTGGAATGTTCAAATTTATGCTTTCGTTATGTAATATTTTTATGAAAATGTGGAAATAAGGTTTGATTATGTGAATTAATAGTTTTACATCTACCCTAGATATATGGCACCAACTCAGCAGTGATCCATAGTCTGTCTTGTAAACTTCTTTTATCATTTTCTCTTGCTTTACTTAATTTTTTGTTTCATTGTTTTTAACCTCAGAGGCCCTTTAAGAAAATTTGAGCGTGACTTCATCTCTGATAGACCCAGTGCCTGGCTGCATTTATTCTGACCTCTTAAAAAAAAAGTGACAAATTTTAGAGCTGGAAGGAAGTTACTCCATTCATAATAATATGAGATTATGTCTTTTTAGCTCTTATCACTGAGTTGTATTGAAGGTGACACAATATTTACTCCTGCAACTACATGTATTGCCACGGGCTTTATTCTGTCAGAGATTTAGGGTCAGAGTTGCAATAGGGTGTTATGTTAGGGTTAGGTTTCGAGTAGGGTCTAGTGTTAATTCCAGGGTTAAGGTTTAGTCATTTAATTATACCATATGGAATTTGCAGCGAAGCAATTATTGCTGGAGCATGTGTCATGGAATCATATTGTAGGATGCTCATAAATGTAGTGCTACCTCTTTCATATTTTCTGCCAATAGTCGAAAGTGTTTTCCTTATATTAGACAATGCAGAATTAATGACCTTTTGGCTTTCCACAAATGATATGAATTGCTCCCGATATTGCCTCATAATGCTACTTTATTACATTGAAGGACTTTGGTACAATATGAGGGAATAAAGAGGCAGTTATCAAGTAATTTGAGGTCAAAGCATTACAGAATGAGAAAAAAGGTGAAGAGTTGGAAATATGGAGAAAGAAAGAGTTCAACTGCATCTCACTTCGCGGAGACAGGTTTGAGATGGATTTGGGAGTACTTTGAGATGGTTTTGAGATGTTTTTTTCCGTTGCAGAGACGTCTCCGATATTTTTTTTTCTGTTGCAGAGACATTTCTAAGACGGATTTGGGACTGGAAAAATTATCGATTTTCCGCAACTCCTGAGACTTATGTAACGTTGCGGGGACTTGGAGATGTCTCAAAGATGTCTCTGCGACAAGTTTCAAAACCATCTCAAAACCGTCTCAAAGTAGTCCCAAATTTGTCTTAAACCTGTCTCTGTGAAGTGAAATGCCACCAGAAGCAAATGGATAAAGATGAAGAGCCGAAGCAGAAGGAGTAAAGATTAGGGGAGCTTCATTTTTAGACTTTATGGCCCGAATTCACAAACGTGATTTAGTTAGTCCATGGTCTAAATCAATTGTTTAAACCACGGATTTAGACCATGGTCTAAATTTTGGTATTCACAAACCACCTGATTTAGACCATGGACTAACTAAACCACGTTTGTGAATTCGGGCCATTAGGATTGGGGAGTCATTAATTATGAATTAGAGATTGTAGTTTGCAATCACATCCATCATGTGCGACTGATCAGAATACACCAATAATGTTAAGTCTACAGTCAGATCTGTCTTTAGTTTCAACATCTCTATTGGTCATGAGACCATATTGCATTCTTCTATGAAGAAATGTGTCTTACAGAACCTCAGGCAAACTGTCTTTAGTGACCACAGTCTTGTATGCAGGGGTCACCTGTATATCCAATAACCTTTATCCAGAAATGTGTGTTGCAGAACATGTCTGTATATTAAAGGCAACATGTCTCTAGCAGCCATCTTTCAATGATGGTCACTGAACCTGTAAACTCCAAATATCACAGATTTTAAATTAATCCTGAAGGGTTGTACGTATGTAAATTGTAGATAGGGGCTATAATGGATTCTTGGATTTAGATTTAAATCTTGATATAAATGTAAATAAAAAAAGGCCAGAGCACAAAACTTTACGACAAATTTAAATCCAGACATCGATTGGTCCGTATCTACAATCCTTCAGGATTTATTTTAAATCATTGTAATTTAGAGTTTGCCTCCCACTAGGAAGGTACGTTTGTACATGCATATGGGTTGCAGAACCTGCCTTTGATAGCTACCTGTCTACAGTGGTCACTCTTTTCATAGACAGTCTTCATCAATTGCATATCGTCGGCTTGGAGCCAGAAGGGCGCTATTGCAGATCAAGGATGTTCCGTTTGGAGCCAGAAGGGCGCTATTACCATTGACTTTGTACAGTAATAGCGCCCTTATGGCTCTCAACAGAACATCTATCAGATGCAATAACGCTCTTATGGCTCCCAACAAACGATATTTGAAAGAACCATTCTGATTGGTTCATATTGATACTTTCATGCAAGAAGTCCCCCCCAAAAAAAACAAGGATCCTGATTGGTTACTATCATTTTTACAGGGCTTTGATGACCTTTTATTGAGACAGTCTTTATAGACAGATCTGACTGCATTTGTATCTCTTTAATGTGAAAGACTGAAATTTCATGCACTGTTTCCTTGGCTTGAAACCACTCCTGAGATTGTCTTTAACCATCTGAAGGTCTTCCCTGACATTGCCTCGTTATTGACTTTCTCGTAATAGTAGATAGTGATGATGGATGGAGATTAATTAAAAGACCAAAGCAATATTGCCTCTCTTTCCCCCCTAATCTCAATAAAAGGTCACCAGAATGAGAAACTTTCCACATGACCTATTCCAACGAAGATGCACTTTATGCTTCTTCTTATTTCATTTTTGAGCAAATGCTTATAATCTGCAATGTAGATTGATGGAGTAATTGGTGTAAATTATGTTAAGTCGGATTATAATCCCATAGTTTTTATTTGAATACCATGCAAACCAGAGAGCTTTTATGTCATATCACTAGTTACTTGATATTTCAATGTCCAATGCCAAACCCTAATTCTTACATCTTTTACATTAAGCTTGATGTGTCATGCACACCAATGGTTATGAAAATTGTTCTAGATGTTACTAATACATGTATGTGCTTCAACCATTTATTAACTTTTCTAGTACTTACAAAGGTGAAAAAACCCTGATTATTAGGTTTGTGGGATTTAATTGTACAAATGTGCAAAATTGCAACATTAGCGTGCAAATGTTTAAAGAGATTAAAAGGGGAGGGAAGAGAGACCACAGAGGAGACAGAGAGGGGAAGAAGGAGGTAACAAAACAAGAATTTATTATTGTTTGATAATGTTTGTAGTTGTTCTTGAAATATTCATAATGCAAAAGTTTTGACAGGAGACAATTAGTGACATGTAGTGACTGATTAATTTATTATTTTACCTGACTGATAAAAGTCAATTGCAGTAGAATATATCCTAAATGTTGGATAGTTTCTGCGCTCTATAAATATATTATTATTATTATTTATGATATACGGTAGTAAGTCAACGGTGGACCTGCATTATGACTTATATATTATTTAGACTTGAAAATGAGAATTGCTGCTTGCCATCAAGCTGAGAGTGAGAATTGAACCCAGAGCCGTTACTTTCAGAACCCTTTCTAAAGTTTTCCTAAACTTCCTCTACATTGTGAGGTTGTCGAGTCCAATTTATGCTTGTCAATCGTTCATATCACCGCCCTCACTGTAATGGGAAATGGGTTATTGCCATCGATAAATGCCAAATCCCATCTGGGATGTAGTAGACATGTTGGTAATGTTCCAATCTGTGCATTATTACCCTTACATTGGCAAAGGTTCCCTGTACTTTTTTTCTGCTTCGTGACCGGTTTCATCTTCTGCCAGTCTTCAAGGGGTATTAAATGTTCTCCTATATGTAAGAGCCAGAAGGACGGTATCTCATATTACTTTACATTGACTTGAGTCCTATTGGTTCTTGGAGGACAAATCTGCCGTCCCATGTCAAAAGGAAGCAACTCTGAAAAATGAAAATTATGAGTTTGGCATGTCTTCACATTTCATTTAGTGCCAACTTCATTTTGGCCGAGTATAAAAGTTTATCTAGCTTAAAAGTTTTTAAGGTAAAACATTTCGCGATTCCATTGACATCAATGTAAATGCATTTTGCTCTTTTACAGATAATGTCATTTTTCGGAGTTGCTTCCTTTTGTCCTGGGACAGCAGAAATGTTCGCGAAGGTGATTTCCTCCAGCGCTTTGTTATTATGAGCTTCCTTGTATGTTATCCTTTTTCGCCGGCTGCCTGGCCGGGTGATGAGATGGGGAAAACGTACCTAGTTTTATTTGGATCAAGATCTAGGCTTGTATGTCGGCCATGTTGATCATTTTGGAGAATAACCATATTAATATAGTGTAATATGACATCAAATAAGGCTGTTCTCTTGTATGCTTTGATTTAAACCTGTAGTTCATTGCAGAAGTTCTACAGCAGGCCGGTGTACATTGTCTTTTGAGTGTAGGTGTTAACTGAATAAGGGTTACAATCGAAAAAAAAATAAAAAATTAAAAGTTCTGCTTCTAAATGAAGTATGGTTTTAATCTGTTGACTACATGAATTAGATGCTTGCTGAATGAAAGAATACAGGTTCTCTCTCTCTCTCCAAAAAAAAAAATGGAGTGGAAATGTTCACTCAGAGTGAATTCAGAGTGAAATTTGTCGGAAAAATACATATTTTTCAATCCATTTTCACTCATTTTTTCTGTGACCTCAGGGATCACTCAATAATTTCGCGTGGTCCCTGAGGTCACTCCAGAATTAGTGAAAATGGTGTAAAATGTGTATTTTCACTCCAAATTCACTATGTAATTCACTCTGTTCTGAAATTAAACATGTCAAGAGTGAACTTTTTCATTTTTGTTAAAGAGAGTATTATAATGTTAATATCTGAGCTGTTTGTTCCTGGGTACTTGAAGGTGATCTTGATCATGTATTGATCATTCATAGACATGTGTGTTCTTCTAAATGTCAGGGACTTTTTCTACTCTTCATTTATTGCAATATATTTCTCTGGTATGGAAGCTCAGAAGGGCTGAAGTAATTGTCATTGATTATTAGCATAGCAGATCAGATGTACTCATAAACACATACACCTGCAATAACTTGGTATTAGACAGCTTAACAAACTTAAGTGGCACAAATAAAACAATGTGGGGAACACCAAGAGCATAATTTTTCAAAGTTATTTAAAATAATTGTGGAGATACTATTCACATCCTAATACCGTAGTCACGCCGGTTAGACCAACTCCAAACCGGCACCAGACCGACCAAAAAATTGTGTTACCATAAATGGCAAACTAGTGGTCGGTTTGGAGTCGGGCTTGCTGGTGTGACTACAGGGTATAATGTAGGTTACTTAGAGTGTGTTCAATGTCCAATTTCAAATTTATACGCCAACATGAATCATGATACAAAACGCAATCACAAAACGCTGATATAAAGAAAAACAAAGAGGTGTTCATTGTCCCCCATCCCCGGTCGTAAAAATAAACGTGTTTCAAATCTCAATTTAAATTTATACGCCGAAAATTTAAACGCCGAAAAAGATGCGTTTACAAACACAATCAGCTTCAATTTTACGACCTTGAGCATCGCGATTGCAACGAAATGCGACATTGAACAGGATTGAGTTTTCAAACGTGTTTAAATGTGCTCTCGCAATGGAAGCTTCCGGTGCAATTGAAAAAAGGAGAAGATATTTGTTTTTTGAGAGTGGGGAATTTTAAGACGATCGACGTATAAACACGTTTCAATTTTGGACACTGAACGGTGCACCGTTGATCGCGTTTGTGTTTGAGTTTTGTGATTGCGTTTTGTATCATGATTCATGTTGGTGTATAAATTTGAAACTGGACATTGAACACACTCTTAATACATTATACTGGTGTCACAGCTGTAAGCAAGAGTAGATTTTAGATACTTTTGCAGCATCACCGTTTCTCACTTATTTTGGTTTGAAATAAAAGAAGGTCTTTGTTATTATTTTTAGGATATTTTTTTAGTCCAGTTTCTGTTTTTCATGTGGGCAATTCCACGGTAACTGACGTTACACACAACCAGAATTTTCTACATTGTTTGTACTGCAGTTACATAAATAAGAATACGTGGGTCTTCAAATTGATATACCTAAATAAGTAAGTGTAAAGGAAGAAGTTTTGTCTAAAAATTCCACTTAAACATTAATTCCATTGAAACGCCAAGCAAAAACGTGTCGGTAACTGACGTTACAGAA
>CALNVZ010003434.1:16209843-16256284 GCA_940671915.1 Paracentrotus lividus | reverse complement strand
AAAAATATTGGAATAATTCAGCGTATGATTAGAAAGTGAAAATGGCCACCATCGGGGAAAATTTTATTGATTCTCAAAACTTCAACTCATTTATTTTTTGAAAATCAAAATAATTTTAACCAAATATCATTTTGAATTTCCAGCACCCTTGTCCGGATTTCTGTGGAATTGCCCATATGAATATTTCACCACTCAATCCAGAAGTTTGTAAATTTTGTTTTTAATCATTGCTCTATAAATTTAGGAAGAAAGTTAAAGAGCTAAAAAACTCATATTTCCTTTTGTGTTTTTTTTTTTGTGTGTGGTGTGGTAGGGTATGTACCTTGTGTTGATCACTCCCGAATGGTAGTCTGGGAACTTTAACTGGAAGAATAACTTGGTGCTTGACTTAGTGCTCACAGAGTTGTTGCATTATGTTGTTTTCATCACATGCACATCGTCTAGTGTCACTCTCTCAAACACCTGGCCAAACTAGACACCTTGTAAATTCAAATTTATTAATTTGCCCGAATCCTTTTGATTTAATTAGAGAGTGAGTAGAATTGGAGAAAATCCTGTGATGTGGGCTTTTTAGACTTGTTCTTATTTTTTTATTTTCAATCAAGTTGAGACATTTATTTGTTGTTCTTAAATGTTCTTTGTTAAGTGAATTCCTAGGAAAATTTAATTCTTGCCTAATTTAACTGCTCTAAAACATTACAAGTAAGAATTCAATGCTTGAAAATGCTTAAAAATCCTCTCATGTCAATGGAGCTGACATCAGTAAAGAGTTAAATAAAAATTTATTCTTTTGAATATAAGAGAGCTTTTGATTCCATACTGTATGTCTTCGAGAATAAAGAGAAATAAGAGTGCTTCAAACTAAACACCTTGCCTGACGATCAATAGTCCACTTACAGAAACAGAACAAACAAGGGAGCTTTTTCGATTTGATTCATCTCTTGTTCCACTTACATATATTCAAACCCAAAGCTGGTCGATTTAAAATGGGTTGAGTCTAGACTTAACCCACTTCCGGTTGTCATCTAAAATCATTGAAGTGGACATGAAGTTGGTTGAGGCTCACAAAACTGAAGCAGCAACAGCAGCTGTACAGTGGCAGATCCAAGTGGGGGCGCAGGGGATGCTCGTCCCCCATATAATTTGAAAACCACTCATTGACTCTACATATTGAAATCAGATTTTTTTTGGGGGGGAGGGCCCCTCATATCGAGCCTGCCCCCCCCCCCCCAATTTTCAAATCCTGGATCCGTCACTGCTGTATGTCTTGAAAATGAAATTTCTGTGTATTCTTGAGCTACAATTTACGTCAGAATTAGCATCCAATTGATTAAATAACCTCTGCAACAAGGCGTGAAATCTTGTAAAGCAGTATGGGTCAGCAGTTAAGCAATTAAGGGAACTTGGTAATGCAAATTGATTGTCGGAACTATCGATCATGGTCATGTGAGGTAATTGAAAGAAACTTCAAAGGTTAGCTGTACGAAGGAAACATGTACTGCATGTATTACCTTTTCTTTTTAGTGTGCACTATGTAAGAGAAAAATATGTTGTTTTTATTTCTATTTTTTTTGGGGGGGGGGGGAGGAAGGGCAAGGGGGAGAAGTACCTCAAATATAAAATGAAAACAAGTTATTTCCAATTATTCAAATCAAAACAAGAAACTTATGAAAATACATTGTTATTTTAAGGGAATTTTTGAAGTAAAAAGTAAACCTCTGGTGAAAACCAACGATAGTACATGTAGTGTTTTTTTCTTTTCAATGTGGAACTATTAAGAAAGAATGGAAAGTTACATTATTTATATGAACCTCATCTGCAAATTGCTATTTTACATTTAAAATTGAAATGTCTTCTTTCACTGCTATGGAAATACTAAGAAACAAAGAACTGAATCTAGAATTGGTGCTTTATTGCATGGCAATGGTGCTGTTTTCCATCCACCCTCCGAACCTCAGGTGTGACGTGAGCTCAATAACATCCGTCAATAATATGCCTTGCAGCTACCTCTCTTATTCCCAATATAATAGGGTCTGTCAAATGAATAGAGATGTAACCACAACACATCACCATATTGCACCTTGCCCGTATATAAACGTCAAATCCAGAATAAATGCTGCGGCATTAACATGAATTGGATTAATACTCAGGGGCCAGGCGATAGGGTTTTTAATGCTGAGAGGATTAATTCCAATGTTGGGAGCAAAAACACATGATCAAGAATATAAGACAGTGGGTCTGTACATGTACAGTAGCTTTGTTAACAAACATTGCAAATGCTGATTATTTTCTTGCGCATTGGATAAAATGTTTTCATATCAGGTGTAGATCTTGCTGGGGTGTTATTTCTTATTCAGTGTTTGAAATCTAGTGCTTAATGATATGTTTATGGATTTGAATGTGTTCCTATCAGGTGCAGATCTAGCTAGGGTGTTATTTCTTTTATTTTAAATCTAGTACTTAATGATGTGTTATATGCATTTGAATGTGTTCATACATGTATCTGGTTATTATGGGTGTTATTTCTTATTCAGTGTTTATAATTTATTGCTTAATGATGCGTGTATATGGATTTGAATGTGTTGATATCTGGTGTAGATCTATCTAGGGTGTTATTTCTTATTTAGTGTTTGAAATCTATTACTTAATGAGGCGTTATAAACTAATAAATGCCAGAAACTAATCCCTAGCCTCTGGGGGAAAAAAATGTATTGATTGACAAAATCTGTATACCATTCTGTTAATTTATAATAATAATAATAATAATAATATGGTTTTATTTACCCAGGGTAGCCACTTCAGTTCTGACAACTGTTCTCCCAGCGGGCCCTGCATGATGTTATTATTACCCCCAAGCTCCTTGTAAAAAGGCAACTTTTAGGTACCATTTTTGTAGGTCTTTGGTATGACTCGGCCGGGTTTCGAACTCACGACCTCCCGTTCATGAAAGCAAGGTGGGCTACCTTTTTACGGGTGCTCTAACCGATTGCGCTATCACAGTAATAAAGACTAATCTCATTTACAGCAAAGTGTATGCAGGTGACAGTTTATTTTAGGGTTGTATTGCAATAGATTTTAAGGTTAAACTTAGGATTAGTCAGGTAGAGCGTTGAGTCTCAGGCTGAAGTTAGACATTCAATTAGTGTTAAAGATTTAAAGTGGAGCAGTTGTTGCCAAAGGATACATGTGTGTATGCTGTACAAGCAATATGACTGGATGTATGAACTAAAATGGATATCGATGCACACATTGTTCATATGGTATTATCTGGGGAGAAGCAAAAAGGCATTAATGTATGTGATTTACACACATTTAACATCCCTCTAGCTGTGAAGAGACAATATGTACCATAAATACATGTGCATGTACCATGTTAAAAAGCTGAGGATACGTATGTACTTGCTTGCATTGATTTTTAGATCACTGATCTGAAAACAAATCGACGCAGGTTTGTTTTTCAGATATAATGTCCCATCAGACAAATTGATCCTCGCATTTTTATTGAACTAGCGTATTATTGCTCCTCATCTGCAGATCTTGTCGGCAAACAGAGCTTGCCGCCTAATTGCGTTGTCCCTACATTAAAATTGTACATTGCGGGACATTAGTTTGTGTCAACAAAACGTGAATTAGCAAACCATGCGGTCTGATCAAAGAAAGAGATTGAAAATAGTGGTTAACAGGCTGGGATACTAGTGAAGATTTAAATTTCTTTTTCGAAAACTAGAAAAGAGTTTGATTAAATTTTCCATTTAGAATTGTAGATATTTAAAAAGATTTTATTATGATAAAAAGAGAAATGACATAGAGAGGAAGAAGGAAATGGAACATTGGACGATAAGGAGAATTTGTAAAAGAAAAAGGATGGAAACTATTTTTAGATTTAATGCAAGAAAAAAAATAACACTAATAATGAAAAGAAAGAGACCGTTCTAAGTGAATTTCAATGAATATTATTATGAAAACCTACCTGTAGCCTGAATGAAACTGTCAAATTTGACAAACTATGTTTTCAATCAATGAAATGCCAAGGAGATTAAAGTGAATCCCATTGATGCCACCATATTAAAATGAATAACTTAACCACTTGGCTGTGGACCACGTAATATTATGTGCTTGGCGTTTGTACACTATAAGCGGACCACGTAATATTATGTGATCATGGTATTGTCTAAGCTTTGTCAGTTTTTACACACCATTGCCATGCTTGTCATACCCATACTTTGCAATTAGCTCCAGCGCATGCAGCAGTCAAGTGGTTAAGCAAGGGTGATTCCAATACACATCATTGTTGGTGATCTACATTCTGCCTTTTTTGGATCAAGAAGATTAAAGTCTTATACTAAAATAAAATCATCCACAAGCGCAGCACATTTGATTTATGCAACATGAAATATGCTACATAAAATATTTTACATTTTGCATTATGCAGTTTCTAGCGAAGACACATCAGTTGTACCTTATGCAAACAATCCATTCTCTGATATTATCTCATGTATTTTACCTCGTCGAGTAAAGTGGGAGACACACTGGAAAAAAAAAAAAACAAGCTGCATATAATTTTTTGAGGTAAAGTGAAGTTTTTGACTAGACTCACTTACTGCTAAAATTTTGTACTCTGTGACCCACTTCATGCCTATTCCTAAACAACTTTGGTATTCATGTTCCATGTAGTTTAAAAATGCCTTTTAGAATGCATTTGATTTTTTTTTTAAATATTTGGAAAACTCTTTGAGGGCAAGAAAGCAGTAAAACTCCTCTGTCAAAATGTGTATGCCTTAAGGTCATCTTAGCACTAGTTGTGTCCTTGACTTGCTAGAACTCAAATCAAGGCACCATAATAGGAGCACTGGGTTAGGTTTAATCCCTGAATTACGTCCCATACAATCAGGTAATTTCAAATTTCCACAGGCAGACGACGAACAGCCAGCCATTTCCTCTTTTCATTCCAGTCTGACCCTTCAGACAAGGCGAATCGATCGTTTCTCGCAATTAATGTGGACGGTTCCACCTGCTTGAGTGTTGTGCGATAGAAAAAGGGTGTTCTGTTCTCGAATAAGAGCTGCTCTGTGGGCGTAGTTCCATTGGTGTGTGCCATGCAGTCTGAAGGGTGTGAACAGAAATTGGTGATGAGAATTCCTAATTTGGGAATAAAGTAATTGAGGAATGATATTTCACATGATTTGATTCATGGGTGATATCGTCTGTTGAGAGCCAGAAGGGCGTTATTGCATCTTAAATATGTTCCTTTAAGAACCAGAAGGCACTATTGCTGTACAGAGTCTATGGTAAAAGCGCCCTTCTGGTTCTCAACGGAACATCTTTGATTAGTAATAGCGTCCTTCTGGTTCTCAGCAGAACATCTTTGATCTGTAATAGCGCCCTTCTGGCTCTCAGCCGACGATATGACATTTGCTCGTGCTCCGGGCTTTATTTCGTCTAAGATGTAGGGTTAGGATTAGGATTGCAACAGGGTCTTATATAAGGTCTAGGGTTATGTTTAGGGTAGCGTATATTGTTAAGTCCAGGGTTGAAGTTGGTCAATATGCAGCAGAGCTAGTGTCACCGGATCAAATGGCATGGAATCGGTTCATGGCCCAAGGAGAAATGTAATTATGGGCCCGAATTCACAAACGTGGTTTAGTTAGTCCATGGTCTAAATCAATTGTTTAAACCACGGATTTAGACCATGGTCTAAATTTTGGTATTCACACACCACCTGATTTAGACCATGGACTAACTAAACCACGTTTGTGAATTCGGGCCATAAAGTCATAGTTCAATTGAGATATATTCAATTAGGGTTTGGGATTTTCTTTTCAAATTGTTACAAATATTGCGTGTTCGACCGGTACACAAGTTCTTTTTGTATTACTTCAAAGACCCTTCTGGCCCCTAACAATCAAAGCGCAAATTCTATCCTCATCAAATTATTACCCGGCATCAATTCAAAGCCTTAAAGATCTTGCTAAGTGCTCTCAAGGAATGAAGGTTAATGTAATGGATGCCAGAATGAGCAGATAACTCCATCTTTCATTCTGTTGGGCATTTGGATACAATTCCATGCAATTTTACCAATTCAATATTACCATATACTGATACAGCGGCGGATCCAGGCGGGGGAGCAGGGGACGCGCGCCCCCTCTATAATTTGGAAACCACTCATTGACTGAACATGTAAAAATCTGAAAATTTTCGGCTGCGCCCCCTGTTTTTTTTCCCAAAATTTTTGGTATGTGCCCCCTTATTTCAAAATCCTGGATCCGCCACTAAGTTAGTGGATTTACTCCAGAACACTCTATGTGTACATTGTATCATATCTCTAGTACCTGAAAATACTTAACATCAAAATGAAATCATACTTCCTGAGTTCAAAATTTTTTGCAATTACGACATGTTTCCTGAGGGGTTTTCTCCCGAGACATTCTAAGCTTTAGTGCTCAAAAGTATTAGGGATCTTTTCCAATCTATGTAGAGATGAGAAGCAGCTTTTAACGGCTTAATGCAATCAGATATGGGATTCATCAGTTCTTTAAGATGCCAAGATTGAAAGAGAGGAGGTTATACTTAAGTGATAAGACATAAGCTGAGGCATATTACTTCTGCCTGAAAGGTTTAAGATGATGAGGATTTCCTCCATACTTGCAGAAGGCAAGATTTATGATGAATTAGTTTTCTCGAGGGTTGAGTTGATATTTTTCAGTAGTCGGTCTCATGTCTGGAGTGATTTATCCTTCTAAACACACCTTTCCCCATCTCTTTCTCTTTTGTTCTTTCTCTATCTGTCTCTCAAGTCTCATTCTCCTTCGTCTCTCCCTTTTCTCTTTTTGTTCGTTCTTTCTTTCTTCCCTCTATCTCTTTCTTATTCTCTCTTTATCCCACCCTCTCTCTTTATTGCTCTCTGAATCTTTATCTGTTTCTCTTTCTTGTCATCTCCCTTTCTTGCTCTCTCTCTGTCTCTTTTTCTTTTCCTTCTGTTACCCTTTTTGAGATATTATAACTTTTCCCCCATCCTTTTTCTCCCCACATACTTCCCTTTATCATTTTGTAGTCTCATCCATGTCAATCTTACCTTAGTAGTTTGTTCTTATTTCATGTGTATTTGTTTTACTGTGACCTTTTTGAGATTATCACTGCTTTAACCCTGGCCCTTTAGCACCTAGAGACTGCATGAAAAGTGTCAGTTTACTCACTAGCGGAAAGGGTTACACTAGTATCGTTCACACGGCAAGCCTTAACTCCAAGTTAACTCCAAGCTGTCCTCGAGGACTATGTTCTCGAGGACAACTTGGAGTTAACCTGGAGCTAAGGCCCGTGTGAACGAACTCGGTGTTTATGTTCTCGAGGACAAGTCGGGGTTTATGTTCTCGACAGATCTTAGGGTTAAGGCTCGAAACTCCAAGCGGTGGGTGGTCTCCGATCGCGCGTTTGACCGTGTGGACACGATTTTAACTTGGAGGTACTGTTCTCGAGGATAAGAGTGACCTCTTGTGCAGGTTAAACTTCCGGTTCAGTACCTCACGAAACTTTGCGCGCTCTAAAAATTAACAGCATGGCCGATTGCGTAACTAGCACGATACCTAAACTTCATTTTTGAATAATCAAATAAATAATAACCATACATTTGGAAGAAAACCTTAAAATATCGATATACTATTGGTATAAATTTAAATCTAAAATAGAAATATACAATACAAAAGAAAATGAAAAGAAAAAAGTCAAATGGACTTTACAGTTGCTGGCTTGTTTTATTTTTGTTTTTCTTTTTGTAACACACTTGCACATTTGAAACTTTCCACTCAGTTAAGAGCTTGCAGAGGCAACTCGCTTGATAGTCGGTGGTCGATACATCTATTTATTGATTGTTTATTTAAATAAAAAGAAGGTTCGAACTGAAGTTTAATATACAGCTATACTTTACTTCTTGGAGAGTACATGTTCTACTTCCGGTCATCGCGCCGCTCGCTTATCCTCGGGGATAACTATCCCCGAGGATAAGCACTCCGTGTGAACGTAACTCGAGAACAAGCCGTCGGGGTTTAAATTCTTAAGGATACAGTCCTCGAGGACTAAAACCCCGATGGTCCCGTGTGAACATAGCTACTGTGTTTCAATCAGGTTTTTTTTCAATAAGAATTGCTCTTAAAACATACTTTTTAGTGCCGAATGGGACAACACATTGGGTAATAGGTTATCCACAACAATTAAGGGCATGTTTCATCACATATTTTTGATACTATCTTGACTAAAGCGTGCTTAAGACAGGGGCGGTTTTGGGCGGTTTAGTGAGTAAGCTGAGGGGCGGTCTCGGGCGGTTTAGGTGCTAAAGGGATAATATTTCTTCTTCTCCCCTCTCTCTCATTAATGCTCCTGTCATAATTTGCTCAGTGATATGATGTTATTACAAACAAGCTATAGAAAGCTCGTTCCCTTTAGCAGCCTACAAAATAAATGCCCTTGCAAATAATAGCACATGAACAAAAATTTGTTCATGATATCCCTCAAATTTGATATCCACAAAATTTAGGTTGAGTTGAGGAAATGTGTGAACAGATAGTATCACGATTTCTGTGATTTTTTGTTCCATTTCTATATAAGAAGCCTTAAAACTATAAAGTGGCAATTTGCATGAGGACGGAATCATGAAAATATCTGGAAGAAAACCCACCGTGAAAACTATTTTACAGTACCTTTATTTTTAGCAACTTTAATTACATCCTCTGCGAGTTTTTGATCACACATGGGAAATACTTTGATAGACGCTGATCTGCCCGACTCCCTTTAGCCTTTTCTCCTAACCATGAACTGGTTCTTCATGATGATATTCTAATCTAATGATTTAGGTTCATCGAGGGATTCAATGCAAGATTTATTTCTCTGTTTTCTTGTCAATTTGACCGATTTAACATTTTGATTGCTGTTTAAAGTGTTTTCCCCATAGGATCTAACTCAAGCTTGGGTTCAGAAGGACTAATGATATTTTTGTTGTCTGAAATTTTGCCATTTTGCAAGTTATTTTAGTCTGCTCTATCACCTTGTCTCTCTAATCTTCTTTCTCTCTCATGCCTCTTTCCTGAAGTTTCATTATTATTAAATATTATTATTAATATTTCATTATCTATTGTTTGTCACATTCTGTCAAATCAACCATATATAATGCACTGTATAAATAATGGCTCTCTATTATCTCTTGTCTATCATTAGAAAGTGATAGTCCCTTTCATCCCAAAATGATTTCTATACACCAGCTGAGACGACCTTTCCTTATATTATTACACAAGGAATATAAAATAGTATTCAGCGGTTAATTTCTCTTTACTGAATACATGTACCACTAGGCGGCGCTGCACTAGCTTGAGCTATTTCAAATAGCGCGCTATTTGTGATCCGATAAATTAGCTCGATCAGAGCAGATCTGACTTTGTGGTCAAATAGCGCGCTAATTCAGAAAAAATCCAAACCCGAGTTTTTCATCTTAGGTTTTTAAAAAAAAACTCAAGCTGGTTTGCGGTTTTGGCATGAAATAGCGCGCTATTTTGCGCGGTGCTGCACTAGCTCGAGCTAAATTTAAAATTGTGCACCTGTGCGTGTATACGCTAGCGGTAGTTACCAGTTGCGCAATACACATCGGGCTTGCTTGTTCAAGGTCACGTCAGGTCGTTAATTTGAAATTTTAAAATAGCTTGAGCTAGTGCAGGACCGGTTTCTTCTTTCAGGTTTTTTTCCCGATCCACCAATTAGCGCGCTATTTTTTAGCTCGAGCTAGTGCAGCAGTGCCTACTGTGATTGATTTGGTTTCCTCAAACTATCAAAGTATATTGACGAAGCCCCTCATGCGCATTGTAGTTTCTTATCTTGCTCTGCGAAAGGGACAAAATACTGGCATGTACTCAAACTGATTGGAAAACTCTAGCTATGTTCACACGGGACCATCAGGGTTTTAGTCCTCGATGATTGTATCTCTAAGAATTTAAACCCTGACGGCTTGTTCTCGTGTCGGGTTCACACGGTGTGCTTATCATCGAGGATAGTTATCCTCGGGGATAAGTGAGAGGCTCGATGACCGGAAGTACAAGTTGTATGTAGCGTGCGCTGTTTATTTCCCCATACTATTTGGCTATGTTGCTTGACTGAACCGGAAGTTTAACCGTTTCAAGAGGTCATTCTTATCCTCGAGAACACTAACTCCAAGTTAAAATCGTGTCCACACGGTCAAACGCGCGATCAGAGACCACCCACCGCTTAGAGTTTCGAGCCTTAACCCTAAGAACAGTCGAGAACATAAACACCGAGTTCGTTCACACAGGCCTTAACTCCAAGTTAACTCCAAGTTGTCCTCGAGGACTATGTTCTTGAGGATAACTTGGAGTTAACTTGGAGTTAAGGCTTGCCGTGTGAACGATACTATATAAACTCTTGCAACCTTTCAAATCAATTATTGGGATCTATACTAAACAAATCACTGAAAATAAAATGCATATATATTGTTTTTCTAGATACTCGATTATAAATCAAATCATGCAACATATCCTTGAAATACTAATGGACACAACCTTCAATTTCATTCTAGTTTAATCCTATCTTGGCTCGCCCTTTCTTTTAATCTGCGTAAAGACGTTTAAAAGCTATTAGTGAAGGTGGCTGTAATCCATGACTTGAGATAAACGTGTTTGCATCTTCCATACCTCACCTTCTCATTCCCTGTTCTTGATTTCCCTAGAGACAGGATGAAGGAGACGGCTGCCATGGCAACACATAACGCATGCAATCATCTCTTTAAAGTGAAATTATTGTTCTGGTCATGAGATTGAAATGTGGAAGACACCGTCTAAAAATGCTTCGGAAAGGTTGATAACACTTCACCTAAGCATAATGGTATGCTGTGAGGTCACAAAATGATAAGAAATTAACTTACTTTTGCTTAGAGTCACGTGCACTTACACAGAAATGTATGTATGGGACAACACAAAACGTGTTGCCCCGAACATTTCAGCTGGTAATTGGGTATATTTTGTATCATATTATGACTATATTAGAAAAAATGGAAGAACAATCCTTTGCAGTGGATCTTTTTACTACATGATATTTTTCCTGAATAGCTTTAAAATGACAGGAAAGCTCACAATAATTTCCTTCATCTTTCTCACTACACTAGATTCCCTTTAAAGGATGATGATAAGTTTGGACGAGGTAAGAGGGTAAACATGGCTAGATGTTCTTTATCCTTGAGTAGAATAAACAAACATAAATCAATGATGGCAGGACAGTCTCAAGATGATGCTAAATATCACATCGAGCAGGAAATTAAAAACTTAAAGATGAGCAAGAAATGGAACACAGATAGATGTTTTAAACCTTGGCTCACATTAAAATGTTCCTAATGGCCTGAGAATGTAAGAGTGAAAATTCAAATAATGGCCCTTTGGACATAGACACTATGAATCTAAAAATGGTGTCCTTATGAATTAAAAGCTTTGTCTATTCAATTTGCTCTATTAATCATCTGTAGAATATAAAGGAAATGAAATAGAAAAACACATAACTTACTGTCAACTTTTTATCAAAATTTACAAACGTCTTAGATCATGGTGACATTCCCAATAAACATAAAATTGTTCAATATTTGCCACTGGCTCTTAAATATAGAAGTATAAGGGCAAGATGTCTACCACAGATAAGACAGGCAATATCTCAGGGGATTAATTAGAGAAACGCTAAGTTGAGAAAAACACCACTTAACTTGATTTTAATTAATTTCTGGATAAAGAGGCAATTTATTTTCTCTTCACTTTTCTTCAAGCAGAGTGATCACATCTATCCTTTTGAACAAGTTTAACATTAAATGTAATTTGTCTGCCTTGAGGCACATGATATTAAAGGAGCATGTTTTTGTGTTAATAAAAAGCACAAATCTATTATAGAATAAAGAGTTTGATGCTGACGCTTCATTTCTTCATAACATCAAGCAAAGGTTTATTGCACAAGTGATCTGAGTACTAGGGATGGAAAGGTTGTGGGTTCAGTACCCAGCATGGTACTAACATGTATGTCCTTACGTAACTTTATCTACTTGCTTTCCCTCACCCATATGTTTCATTTGTCCCAATTGCCACTTTTCAGCAAATTTTCTTCTCAAAATCACCACGTCTTCGTGTATTTTCAGCTCTTTTTCAGCTTTTTTGCCCACATACGCATGCTTCTTCAGGATTTTTTGGTGCAAATTTCAGGATTTTAAAAATATACTGAGGGCATCTCTGATTTGTACAATAAGGTATCTGGTAGGTTTCTGAGGATCATTGCAACTAGATGAGCATACATGTACACCTTGTTGTTTTTTTTCTTCATATTTTACTGCTCTTTCATTCATGATATGAATATTTAGGCCTTATCATTTGCATTTTTTTCCTTTTTAAAGAATATAATTAGGGTTTTTCCTGTTGAAAAGATCTTTTTTAAAATATAAAGCGTTGCTTGATGATAATCAAGAAAATCAATACATCTGTCGTATATGTCTCTAATAAAATACCAACCTCGTTCTTGTAAAGCAAAAAGAATTATAATAAATAAAAAGAACAGAAAACAAAGTACAGGTATAAACAGGTATAAACTCCAATCCTGCACTCGTACCTCAGTGCGGGGTTACGTCTGTCCCGTTCTTCTTCTTCTTCTTCTTCTTTCGTGTCCACCATTTACAACATTAAGTATAATATATGTCCCGTTGATTGGAATCAAAGCATTTCTCAACTAGAAAACCACTACATGTACATAACGACAAAGAAATGATTATAATCATCTTAATAGAGTTGCTCCCTCCCTGAAAAACAAAAATATCATAAACAATCGGTTTACTTTAATACGACTCGCTACTTGCTTTGAGCGGTGTATCCAAATTAACATTTAATTGATCGCACGTATGGAGAAGAATAGCAAAAACATCCCGAGGCACGAAGCAATTATCTCATCATGAAAATACTTGTATATCTAACGAGCAGTGGGATGGTGCGGACATCCAGTAAACAACTCGATGCCTGAGGGCGTATCTTCATCTCCAATAACAAGGTCACAAAATATGTCATGTCGTTATAGCCAGAGGGGCATTGTAATAATGGTATTACATCTCATTCTGCCTCATACACTCTAAATTAGAAGAATTTGAAATACATAATCCTGAATGAATATGGATAAGGACTAATTGATCTTTTTATTTAGATTTAAATCTTAGTGATGTGAATTTAACCCCCCCCCCCCCACCCAAGAAAGAAGAATGCTTCAATATCAAATTTTTAAGATTTAAATTTGGATCTGAAAACTGATAGGTCCATATCAGCAGTCGTTCAAGATTTTAAATGGTTATAATTTAGAATGTAGAGATCATGATATTAGTGAATAGATCATTTTTTCATAGATAAATCAAGCAGTATCTTAACTGATAGTGAAGGTATATTTCTTAAAATGATGTCTTTCTAAACTTGGTTTAAGTAAAAGCTGAAAAAATGTGACAAGCTTTGACTGATACAGACCATTTGTGACGTCTCGAGAAGTTACTGTTTATTGTAAATTTACATGTAAGAATCTTCTTTGAAGAATATCAATTATTTTAGCTGTTTGATAAAAAAGGTTTATACAATGTAAAAGTGACAGTGTGAGTTAAAAATAAACAACTTGCTCTCAGCTATTCAAAGGCATATACTGTTTCTAAAACTGACGTTTGTTCTATAATTAAACGACTTAAAGTCAAAAGGGATATAAAACCTGCTAAAAAGAAAGACAGTCATCTCCGCCCACCCAGTAATAGGAAACCACAAGGTAAAGTTTCTCTCAGTCGGTTATTGACATTTTAAGCATTCTATTGTAGATTCAAACTCTTCCTTCTGATCATCCTACTCGCATCTTTTCTCATAATACATTTCTATCTACCTTTATAATAAAGCTAGATTATAGTTTCGATATTGAGTAGTATCAATAATATTGGGCTTTTTTTAAACACTCGACTAATAAGACAAGCAAAGTGACTGATATACCAATATCTTACACATTGAAATTTTGTCAAGTTTTTAAATTGACGGTTTTAAGGATCATTTAGTGAATTTAGATAAAATATATTATCCTGAAACTTTCTTCCCCATCCGCCGGCAGCAAAGTTGAATTTGACTTTATTATTGTAAACTAATCATATCATATCTCAAGATCTACAGCATCGAATAATATGAAGGGGAAAAAAATGCATAAAAAGTCTAGATTGTCCTGCTTTATGGAAATATCAAACACTACCTGGGGAAGAAAAGTTCCCCCCAAAGACTGTAATTTAATTACAGGTGGTCTTCACCTCTTTGTAATCAAGTATATGAAAGAAATTAAAGAGGATAGTAGAGGATGTATCTATGGATTAATATAAATCATAGTAAAAGATGTTAACATCTACTGTAGATAACACTATGACTAGATGTAAGAGTCACAATATTAACAAAACAACAATGTTCTCTCAATGTCTAGATTACTTTTCCAGAAATGAAAATTTACCTTACAAAAAACAAAAAAAAATATCTTGTGATTTATTGATTAGTTTTCTAAACATTAGAAGCTCACTTCATTGTATAGGCAATAAATGATTTGAATGTACAGTATTGGAAGGGGCAATGGTACACGTTCAAATTTTGTTGACGTGCCACTTGGACGAGGTTAGAGAGGAAAAGAATGGAAGCATTTGACAAATAATTATAACAATTATGGTGGCTTCTTTTTCTCCTTGTGAAGCTTGAGCCTCTCCTTGCTACTCGTTGCTGTCGACTGAGACTTTAAAGTTCTCAAGACTACAGTCTGTGTCAAATAAAATGGTACGGTTGAAAAACATTTTTTATAGTATGAAAATTAATCACATTCTAAAAGTGTTTGATATTTCCTTATAGTAGGAAAATCAGGCTTTCTTCTGCAATTCTTTTTTCATCCCATTTGATGCTGTAGATCTTGAGATATGACCAGCTTTACTGTACTGTGCGCATGCTTCTCTATGGGTTTTGCACATAATAGCGATGAATTCAGCGCACCGAGACAATAGATATGTGTAATTTTGATTAGTTCATCGCTGCACAAAATTTAGCATTAAAAAAAAAAAAATCTCTGTCTTTAAGTTGGTACCACATTCACACATCATTTGAGAAGATTTCATACCTAAATATTTTTTTCTAGACTGTACCATTTTTTTTAAAAACACAGACAGTAGTCCCATGCAGGACCTGGAAGTGTTACGAGCACCCTGCGTGAATAAGCCACAAACAGAGGAGTCGGTGTGGTGGGGGGGGGGGGGGGGGGGGGGGGGGGGGGGGGGGGATAAGGGAGCCCCTTGATTTAACCCTGTAGACTGTTCTTGTGACACAAATACATTTATACCAACAATCTGTGACCTAATTGAATGAGGTTCCACCGGCATGCTAAGGTAATTCAATCTTGTCTTGAAGAGAAGTGGCTAGTCTTTTATCCAAACTTTTAGTCCAAAAAGGAGATAAATATGCATATCATTTATATTTTACCCCTCTCTCCCTCTCTCTCTCTCTCTTTCTCTATTATTTTCTCTTTCCCTCTCTCTTCCTCTTTGTATCTGTGTTTCTTTCTTTTGAAGAAAAAAATCTGTTTAAATTGTTTTATTTGGTTGCCTCCCCCCCCCCTCTCTCTCTCTCTCTCTCCCTCCCTTCTTGCCTTTCATTTTCTCACCAACATTCAAACCAGTTTATAGATAAAATAAAATAAAATCAATTCATTGAAACAAAAAAAATCTACATTTTCGGATTATCATCAATACAAAAGAATACTAAGAAAATGCAACAGTAAATAAGTATGCATCAGTAAATAAGTATACATAAAATTATATTGAATTGAATAAAGCCATAAGACATACAGGTACATGCAAATTATATTTATCACCCCCTTGTCTTGAAACTAGGGAATATATATTCCACTTTACGGCTTTCTCTCTCTCCATCTCACTCAGAAGTGTAGCCAACACACCTTTGGGACACGTTTATACCTCAGCGGTGGGTCTAATAAATTAAATTTAGCATAATTGATGATATTCCTCTAGCATTGCTGTAGGGCGTGATATGAATGGTGTGAAACGAACGACATTCTTGATAAGCGTCATGAACACAAAGATGTCACAAGCATGATACCTTTATTCACCGCTGAATTTCCATGCTTTATTTTTAAAGTGCCTTATATTTGATGAACATTCTTTATCTGTTTTTAGTGGTTTATGAAATTTACTAAGTGAAATGATAATATTTTTAATGGGAAAAAAAGATCTGTACCTGTGAAAGTTGATAGAATGTAATTAGCATGCATTGAAATAAAATAATAAATTTCACATTTCCTCTCAATTATAAAAACTTGGCAGGTAAACTCAAAACAGAAAATATGAATGTGATCTTTATGATATTGTTCTAATATTTTTTTTTAACAATTGAGAACAGTTTCACTATTTTGATATTGACTTTCCCCTTTTAGCAAACTTTGCAGTGTGCATTTCACAAAATGAATGTAAATAATTAGAAGTATGCTCTACGGTGTCTGTGACATTTAACTGTATAGTGTGCCTTATGCCCAGTGAAACATGAAACATTAAGTCAGGTACATGTGTGAGTGACTTAGACATATTGGCAAATTAAACAATTATTTACGAGCTGTGTTATGACTTCTAATATAAGGCATCTCTATCTGAAATGAGATTGTGTTTTATGTGTTCAGTTGAAGTATCTGGATGATAAATTATTCGGACAAGATTAATTTGAGGAAGACACTTATATTCTTTAAGAGCAGGAACAAGGTTGTAAATTCAAGCCTGAAACAAACAATTTGTTAATTGGTTTTGATAAACACTTGTAAGTTTATTTATGAGCTTTGCTTGTTTGTAACAATGATATCAGTGACAGAGATGCCTTGATGGAAATGAGATTGTGATTTATGTGTGCAGTTTGAAGTAGGTCTAAATATCTTGACAAAATTAATTTTGACTAAAATGTACAGGTCTTTAAAAAAAAAGAATGCAATTGTGATTCTATCCTTAACATTATAAGATGAATCAGAAATTTTCCTTTGTCAAAATAAACATACAATCGTCAATTTACAAATATTTGGGGAAAATTCCACTATAATTTGGTGAATAATATATTTTCATGTCCGTCAGACATATTATGTTACAATTCAATTTTTTTTCATAATTGAGGGTTTTGAATTTTTTAACCACTTGACTGCTGGATGGCGCTAATTGCAAATTAAGGGTATGACCAGCGTGGCGCTGGTGTGTCAAAACAGACTAAGCTCAGACAAGCATGATCATGTAATATTACGTGGTCTTCTCGCAGTGTACCAACGCCAAGCGCGTAATATTACATGGTCCGCAGCCAAGTAGTTAAGTTTGAGATAGTTTGTATTTGGGTCTTGTTGGCATTTTTTTCCTTATAAAGACTTACACATGATCACATGTATGTAATCATGTTGGATATTCTGAAATGAAAATGAGCATCTATACAAAGAAAATGAAAAAGTAATCTAAAAGGATGAATAACCAAACAACTCATTATTATTTATATTTTTCATCTCTCTCTCTTTGCAGGCGGCTGGTGGACAAGCTAGACAATATGAAGAAGAACTCCCTCGGCAACGGAACAACTCAGTGTATTTTATGTGGGGATGAGTTTGGTCTCTTAGGAGCTTCACCAATGACCTGCTACGATTGCTACAAGGTAAGATAACAAATGACCTTTGACCTTTGACCTGAAATTAGGCTAGACAATATGAAGAAGAACTCCCTCGGCAACGGAACAACTCAGTGTATTTTATGTGGGGATGAGTTTAGTCTCTTAGGAGCTTCACCAATGACCTGCTACGATTGCTACAAGGTAAGATTACAAATGACCTTTGACCTTTGACCTGAAATTAAGCTAGACAATATGAAGAAGAACTCTCTTGGCAATGGATCAACCTTTCTGTATTTTATGTGGGGATGAGATTGGTCTCTTAGGCCAGGAGCTTCACTAATGACCTGCTATGATTGGTACAAGGTAAGGTTACAAATGACCTCTGACCTTTGAACTGATGTTAAGCAAGACAATATGGAGAAGAACTCTCTTGGCAACAGAATCACTCAGTGTATTTTATGTGGGAAGATTTTGGTTTCTTAGGTAGGAGCTTTACCAATGACTGGAGTAGGTGAGCTTACAAATGACCCGTGACCCGATAAAATTGTATAAGGTTATGCCATCTCTGAGGTGATCCCTGATCAAGCACTTGATATGGATTATGGATTTTCTAAGCATGTTTTTTTTATTTTGCACACCATTCCTGCGAGCTATCCAGTTGTGATGAACCGCGGTACTCTATACCAATGTAACCTGTAACCCATTCTTGTTTGAAACTGTTGGCAATTTTTGTGCAATTTTGTTCTTGACAGGCCGTATGTTCCAAATGTGGAGTTGACACAACAAACAGCATCAAACAACCGATCATGCTCTGTAAAATATGTAGCGAGACGAGAGAGGTAAAATTATTTATTTTAGTTCCCAATTCATTAAGTTATATTAAACAATTGTAACCTTGTTAGTGGTTGAAGCAATGTAATAATATCATGACATATATTTTGTTAATGCCAGACATGTTAAACACCAAAAACCCCTCAAAACAACAGCTTATAAAATAATGAGGGGGAGTGCTAGGTTTTTCTGAATGAATGTTTTGTGTGTGTGTGTGTGTGTAAAGTGCAAGATGCAACTGAGTTATACGTTAGTAAACTAAAAGAGTTTCATAGCAATAATTATAAAAGTTGTTCATTTTTAAAAATTTCATAGAAATACAATGTAGGAGGCTAGGTTTTAAACCAAGAATGATACTGTCATATTTCTCGTAGGTATTTCTTATGTTAACAAGAACATTATCCTTTGTTTTATGAACTTTGTACTTATGAAACTTGAATCTTTACTCATGTTTTTCAGCTGAAATATCACTTTGATTACTGTATAAGTGATTATTTGTACGTTGGTTTTATTTTTGCATATTTTGTGAGTCAGTTTCGCCAAAATTACAACTTCAATGTATGGCTATTTATACAAATCAAAATGTCACAAAATTCATGAAATTAAGCCCTCGTGAATTAACCCACCTAAACCCAAATTGTGAATATATCTGTACCTGAAAATATTTTTAAAACAGTATTTAAAAGAGAGTTTACAAATGATTTCTCTTCCTGGTGGATGCATACATCTAGTTATGGAAGAGATCAGGAGCTTGGTTCTTCAAGGCTTTACCAAAGTACACAGTTCCAGAGAAGAAGTCTGACATGCATCACAGATATCCAGGCAGCTTCAGGAGGACCGAGGCCACGCCTATTAGGAGGAGGCGGGGTGAGTTGTATAGAAAGGGCGTGTTTAATGTGTGTGTGTGTGGGGGGGGGAGTGATGGTGTGGGTTGGGTTGTGCTTTACCAAAGTACACATGCATCACAGATACCCAGGCAGCTTCAGAAGAACAGAGGCCATGCCTATTAGGAGGAGACGAGGTAAGTTGTATAGAAGGGTTTTCTCGTATGTATGTGTGTGTGAGTGAGTGTGTGTGTATGTTTGTGGGTGTGCGTGAGAGTGTGTGTTTTACAGGAGTAGGGGGGGGATAGTTTGGGAAGGGGTGTGTATCACAGATGTCCAGGCAGCTTCAGGAGAATCGAGGCCACGCCCATAAGGAGGATGTGAGGTGAGTTGATTACCGGTATATGGGTTTGTCTAGTTTGTGTGTATGTGGGGTGGAGTGATGGTGTGGGTAGTGGGAATGCACCTTAGGCACCCAGGCAGCTTCAAAAGAACTATAAGGAGGAGGGGAGCTATTACCAATCTATTCTGATTTTTAGAAATCATCAATATATAAATGCTCATTACTCCATGTCTGTACAAACTTTTTTTGGTATTATTACCAATTTTTTTTTATAGCAAAGTTATAAGCTGAAGTTGAAGAATTGTAAGATATAATGTACTGTACCTATACCTTAGGCTCATCAAAATCTTTTGAATGGACTTGACATCTGTGACATCTGGCAAATTGGGATAGAGGAAAAACACTAAAATCTTAATTTAAATTTCCAGGTTGTTAACCTTTTGGAGATGAGCTGAGTTTGCTACCACACACATTTCCCATAGACCTCAGCTTGAATATATTTGGGCTCAGTCCTCAATAGGTTGAATTGAAATTAGTAAAATATCCTGTCAGAATGACTCTTTCAACTATAATAAAATGCTATGTACAATGTATCTAATTTTTTTTTTTTTTGCCTTGCAGCGGACAGTGAGAGCTCAGACGCTTCTAGTTCTGATGATGACGTCAGTCTTGGTCGTAAGAGAAGACCTAACAAGAGAGATGGAGGTTAGTTACTCAATTAGACTCACTAAGCCTAAGGAGTAGGCCTATGTAAACCTCGTGCACAGACATTTGTTTCATTCTATTGTTTCATTTGATTATGGTGTAAAGTGGTGATAGAGTAAAGAGGAAACATGAGACTTTGGCATCAACATTCATTGAAAAACACATTTGGGATTATTTTTTTGACGATAAATTGTTGATATAAGAGAAGACCTAACAAGAGAGATGGAGGTTAGTTACTCAATTAGACTCACAAGCCTAAGGAGTAGGCCTATGTAAACCTCATGCACAGACATTTGTTTCATTCTATTGTTTCATTTGATTATGGTGTAAATTGGTGATAGAGTAGAGAGGAAACATGGGACTTTGGCATCAAAATTCATTGAAAAACACATTTGGGATTATTTTTTTGACAATAAATTGTTGATATAAGAGAAGACCTAACAAGAGAGATGGAGGTTAGTTACTCAGTTAGACTCACTAGCCTGAGGAGCTGAGGAGCATGAACACCTGGGGGGTGTTTCACAAAGAGTTAAGTAGACTTAAAGTCGCACTTAACTTCTATGCGCATCCTGTTTAATAACGCGCAATCTAATTGATAGATTTCTCAATGGCGCGCATCCCGTGGGCATGATCTGACCAATGAAGTGAAGCGTAATATACCACGCGCAAATCTGGATTTAAGTGCAATTTTTAAGTCTACTTAACTCTTTGTGAAACACCCCCCTCGGCTATGTTTCACCAAGTTGTTTGTAAGTTACGAATGAGTTTACGAACGACTGGTGATCAGTTCTTGTGCTAAAGTATTAAGCATGCTGATATATAGCAGCACCAAGAACATGTTCCAGTTGTTCATAAAGTCATTCGTAACTTTAAGAACAAATTGGTAAACACCCCCCTGATGTACATTAATTTGTTTCATTCTATCATAAGAATTTGAAATCGGAGATACAGTAAGGAGGAAAAATAGCAATTATCATCAAAATTCCTTGAACACCACTCTTTGTAATTATCGTTTGACGATAAAGTGTTGATATAAGAGAAGACCTAACAAGAGAGATAGAGGTTAGTTACTCAATTAGACTCACTAGCCTGAGGAGCATGTACACATCTGATGTATAGTCATTTGTTTCAGTCTTTTGGTTTTTGTGAATTATGATTTACTTCAAAAGAATGATATATTTGCCTACAGCGGTGAAAGGTAAATATGAATAGAAGGACCTTGGAGATATCTTTCATTGAAAAGCAAAATTAAAATGTGAATATTTGAGACTTTTATTTGAGACATAAATTGTGCCTCTTCTGCATCTCCTGTGTCCTTTTTCACAGCTAGAAAATTGTTTTCTGTCAAAACGAATTGCCGTACATTTGTTTTCTTAAACTTTGAACATACATTTCACTTATGAATGCAGTGCGAGTACAAAAGTTATGTTTCAACTTTTTAACCTTTGATATATGATTGAAAAATATAATCCCTGAACCTTTACAAATATCTTTTAGTAAAGAATATTCTGATCTCTGTCTGCTGAATGTTTATTAGTAATTAATCCTTTTATACAACAGTTGGCATCACAATTCTTTCATTTAAAGTCCTGTCAAAATTGCCGTGCATGTACCATGTATTTCAGTAGCGGACGCAGCCTGATTTCATACAATGAAAGTACCGGGCCCATGCGTAAACATAATAGAGCCGCTTTTGTCCCCAGACAATCGGGCCCAAGAAATGTATTCAATTCGGATCTCTTGGATCCGCGCCTGTACTTGAATCCATTTTTTATTCCATGTGTATAATCTCAATCCTGCAGCCGACCAGGACGACACCAGCATATCCAGTAGCGGTCTGAGCAGCGCAAATCTCCTTGGAGGCGGCAACAAAAATGACTACACCGGCACGCTCTATGCGTCCAATCACAATGCAGGAAGCAGAACAAGTATTGGTAGTGGGGGATGGTACGGGAGCGCTAACGATAGCAGCGTAGGAGATGCAGGCCATGACGATTCAGACAGCGAAAGAAGCACCCCTGGAGGTCAGTATATTAGGGTGTGACCGGTCGAAGGGCAGGGTCATCCAAATGTTTAAAATTACCTCTCGTCTTAAAACACCATGTTGACATAATTAATATGGTGGTTTTATGTATTTCGTAATACTAGGGGCACCCAAACGCTATAGAAGTCTTGTAACTCATTCAATTTAAATGTAGTACAGGTACAAATGTACTGGATAGTCCTTACATGTGTATAGCAAAAACAATAACAGAAGTTAAAAGAAAATAAATTTACTTCATAAAATAGTATTTTTATGAAACTTTTGATTCTGGTAATTTTCTGACACAGTGTGGGCTTTTATTGTAGGTTTTTAATTGTTTTTTTTTTGTGTGTAAATTGAGATTAGTTTGGATTTAGGAATATTGCCTATGATGCTATGTTGGGCAAGCATACAACTAACAATATCTTAATATATGTGCGATAGTGCTTTCTATTGAACAGGGGAGTTTGTTTTTTTGTGTGTGTAGGTGGGTCTTGTCAGGCAATTTCAATTTGCAGTATGTCAAACAGAATGTGCATGAATTAATTCATGTCAGGAGGTACATGTAGTACTCTGCAAGTTGCTTTTTTTTTTTGTATTTGTATGGTTCTTCAATAGTATTTTGAAATGAAGGTGTACTGGTATTGAGGTTATTTTGAATAATGCATTTTATATGCTGATGTTGAATTGAACGATATCATCATTCATTACGTGAATACAACTCTGTGTTTTTATCAAACAGCAACTCTCGGCAAGGATAGTAAGTTCATATCTGATTATTTAGGCTGGTTGGACACAACTTTCCACTTATTTCACCCCTCATTTTTTGGAACGATTCATTCACACTGCAGCATATAATAGCGCTTTAATGATGAATGGATCTTGCCACACTCAATTTTTCATTATTTATTTCTTTTACACCATATTCACAAACAATTTTTGCTTGCACACTTAGAATGGCAGCACCACACTCTTTTGTTATATTTTTCATTTTCTATTCTGGCAATAATGTATCAAATCATTACTTTTCGCTGTTTAATTCACTACATCACCACACATAATTGTAATGTAATTCCAATGCATAACATTATGTAGGGCAAAGGGCTGTGCACAGCATTGATTTTTAATACAACATTTATCCATCACTGTGAAAAATTGATTTTAATTAACATATTTTTTTTAACATCAAGTTCTTATTTCTTTATTTCAGTTAATTTTGAGCTGCATTTTGCATTTTGGGTTCTGTTTTTAAAAGGTTTTAGACGTTTTGACGCAACA
This sequence comes from Paracentrotus lividus, assembly GCA_940671915.1. NCBI lineage: Eukaryota > Metazoa > Echinodermata > Echinoidea > Camarodonta > Echinidae > Paracentrotus > Paracentrotus lividus. The sequence continues at coordinate 16,232,590 of CALNVZ010003434.1, read as the reverse complement.
TTTTGCATCCCTTTGATACCATAAATGGAGAAAAATGCTTTTCTTGGCGATGCAATAGTGATTGCAGATAAGGGATTCCAGGCTGATAAAGCATGAAATATATCACAAGCATTGTAATTCCCCATAAAAAGTCTAATTGATTGAATGCACCAAATATTTAAACTTTGTGTTTTTGGTGAATGATGTATTATTATAAAAAGCACTTTAAGGAAAAGGAGGTCAATAGTAGACTATGATCTAAAACAATCGCTAATCAGGAGAATTTTGTTTGTTACATGGAGGTTCAGCTTTCCCTTAAAAAACATTTATTCATACTTCATTTCTTTTATCTTACATGTACATAACTGAATGTTGTAATCATTCATTTGCAGATTCATTATAAAAAACCTCATAATATTAATGGTTTTATTTCCACTTGGTCTAACAGCAGTTGGCAAAATTCTTGGATTGTCTAATACCACATGGGCTTAACCGATTTAGTCTACTAACAATTTGGTCTAAGTTTCATTTGGTCTAATACATACTTTGTCTAAATCTCGCTTGGTCTAATGACCACTTTGTCTAATTGCCAGTTCGCCTCATAGTCAAATGGTCTAATTGCATTTTGGTCTATTACCTATTATTGCTGGAAGTGACCAAGTGGTGTTAGACCAAGTGGACATTAGACAAAATGGATAATGAGAATTCCACAAAAATGTAAATTGGCAATTAGATCAAAAGGTCGTCTGACGAACTGGTTGTAGACGAAATGAAATTAGACCAAGCGTGATGAGACCAAACGGGCATTAGTCAAATTGGTTTGGACCAATTGGTATTTTACCATATTAATAAGCATCTCATTTCATTTCATCCTCTTTTTCTCCATCCTCTCTTCTCTCATGGTTCATGGTCTCATCCTCCAGAGCTCTCACGTACCAGCTCCACGCGTTCCACCGGAGGAGGAACATCCGCCTCCCACCAACCACTTCGCGGCTCTCGCTACGAGACCGGCCCTCGCCATTCTCTAGCCGACGCTGACGACGACATGGATCGAGCCTTTAGCCAGTACGGCGGGGTGGGGAGTGGTGATGGGGAGGACGCTTATACCGGTGGTAGTGGAGGAGGGGGGCAGTATGCCAGTCATTATGGGGGCCCAGGCGGTGGAGGGTATGGTGGTAATGGTGGTGGCAAGGCTGGATTGCAGATTGCTGGTGGTATGCTGATGAGCGGTGGTGGTGGTGGTGGTAGCGGGAGTGAGGGGAACGGTTACGACCCTCAGGAATATGTCGGAGATGCTATGGATAGCTCGCCTGATGAAGGCAGTAAGATTTCAATTCAAAGTCTAACTTTTTTTGCATTCATAAGAAGAGCTTATCTTAAATTATGTTACTCATGCACTCTTATAAATTTCTTTGGAAGAAGGCAATACATATCACTTCATTGTAACCATAAACTATACATTCTTCATCAAATATCCCATTTTTATTCAATTACTAACACATCCATTTGTGCAAAATATGTATTCTCCAACATTCTGAAATGAAATATTTCTTGTAACCAAACATCATATTCTTGATCAAATATCTTTTCCTAAACAGCAAATACATATATCTATCCTTTAAAAAGTATTTTTTTCTTCACCAAATGTCCATTCCTTACCAAACATCCAATCTCAGGACTCAATATTTGTCAAAATATTAATTTTTATCCCCAAATCTATTCTGCATACATGTACTTGTGAGCATGTAATAGAGTACCGAAGTGTTGACGTCATAGTCGCCCGTCTTCACAGTTACTGGTTTTAAAACAAAAAAGCCTGTGCATGAGGTTTAGCCTAAATGCGGTCCAGCAATGGGCTAGACTTGGGCACATACAGGTTTTGGGGAGATCATGTTGCTATTGTTCAACCCAAGATTGTTTAGAACCAGCAACCATGACAACTCCTCAGTTATGACATCACACTTCAGTACTCTATTTGAATTGGCAAAGAAAAGAAAGCAAATTTTAAAAGCCTTGCATCTTAATTATAATCAATAAAATACTCTGACTTACAAATATGAATATTCAATTGCAAAATTTTCTGATTGTTTTACTAAAAATGGTTGCTGTGATATCAAGGGAAACAAGATAAATGAATGAAAACACAGAGCTTCCTTTAAGAACTAATCTAATTGCTAATAAATATTAACCCTTCCATCCATCACTTCTCTTTTTACTATCCCCTTCTCATCCTCTCTCTTTACGTCTGTTTATTATGTATCTTTCTCTCTCTTATCCCATTCTCTCAATCTCTTTGTCATCTAAAATCCTCTCTTAAACACTGTCTTTATTTTTTCTGTTTTTCTTGTCTCCTCTATCTCTCCTTTTGTCTCTTCCTTTCTCTACTCATCTCTCGGCCACTGTATCTCCTTCTCTCTTTCTGTCTTTCCTCTATCCTTCTCTCCCCATCTCCTTTCAAAATTTGTATATTTTCTACATCTGTCTATCCCTCTCACTTTATACATTTTTTTTTCTTATCTCTCTTTCTGTTCATCTCTCCTTTTTCTCTATCATTTTATCTTTACATCAATTCTCTTTATATCATCCTTTCTCTCCATCTTTCTGTCCCCTTGCCTTTTCTCTTAATCTCTATTTATCTTTCTCTCTCTCTTTACCTTTCCTCAATCATTTTCTTTAATAAAAAAATTTCTCTTCTTTTCTCTCTGTCCCTCTCTCTCTCATTTTTGTTCTTCATCTCTCTATCTCTCTCTCCCTGACACTCTTTTCTCCCTTTTTTATCTCTACCATTCTTTACCTTTCTCTTCTGTGATGTCCTTTCTCTTCATATCTCCCTTTCTCTCTTCCTTCCTCTCTGTCTCTATCTATCTGATCCTATAATTCTTTCCCTTCCTCTCCATCTCTCACACCCCTCTCTCTCTCCATCTCTCTGTTTCTTTTCCCCTTTGTATCTCTACTTGTCCATATCCTTCTTTTCTTTCTATTTCTGTCTCTCTAATATATGTTTATATCCCATTTCTCTTTACCTCCCCATCTCCATCTCTCTCCATCTCTCTTCATCTCTCTCCGTCTCTCTCCATCTCTCTCCACCTCTCTCCGTCTCTCTCCATCTCTCTCCACCTCTCTCCGTCTCTCTCCATCTCTCTCCATCTCTCTCCATCTCTCTTCGACTAACCCAGGTTCTCTAGGCACTCTAGAGTTCTCTGTACTCTATGATGGTATTAACAATGCACTCCATTGCACGGTCACCAAGGCACGTGGTCTCAAAGCCATGGATTCTAACGGCCTTTCAGATCCTTACGTCAAGCTTCATTTGTTACCAGGAGCAACCAAGGTAAACTTAACTTATGCATGTACTAACAATTATCGATGATTGGTATTTTGGAGGATCATCTTAATATTTCTATATGATTTGCTTCTTGTTGTGCATAAATCTTATCCATATTAACTTGTCATTAGTAGATTCGGATTTTAAGGTCTTTTGAAATGGAGTCGGTTCAATTAGATGTAATTAATGTCATGTTTCCACTACATGTATCTATATGTAGTCAAACAAGCTGAGGACCAAGACTGTAGCCAAGACTTTGAACCCAGACTTCAACGAGACATTGACCTACTACGGGGTCACTGAGGATGATCTCACAAGAAAGATCCTCAGGTAATTATCAAATTCCTGGAAAGTAGGTTGGTTATTTCTAGCGATGGGGATGCACTTTTTTTTGTATAACTAGTTTTGCTTAAAGGCTATTAATACACTAGCTGTAGATCTAATATTCACATGTATTTAATCACTAACGGTAGCTTAAATTCAACAACTTACAATGTTATGTAGAAAACTATATGTTATGATTGAATCTTCTTGTATGTTTTTTGCTTAAGTTTGATTGTGTCAAATGACTGGAGGGCTGCATAGAAAGGTTGGGGGCAGCTGACCATGCAAAAAGTTACAATCAGATGGTCATGTTAGCATTTTGTGTACAAATCTACTAAAGAAAGTGGGGGAGGGGCTGATGCTGAAGCACCCCCTCCCCTCCTTCCCCAGTTCTGTAGCCCCTGGACTTGTCTGTAGTTAATTCATATCCAGGCATTTGCAAGTTTTTGATATCTCATTAAATCAAATTGTATTTTTATTCCATGTTATTGATGTTGATGATATTGAAATTAAAATTGAATTGAATCCAATCATATATTTTTTCACAAGGTTATCGGTTTTGGATGAGGATCGATTCGGTCACAATGATTTCATTGGTGAATACAGGCTACCCCTCAGAAAGCTGACCCCATACCAAACCAAGTCACTCAGTGTCTATTTAGAAAAACCACTTCCAGTAAGTACATATGTAGGAACTTGCTACTTCCACCCCTGATCATCTTGTAATGGTAAATGTACATTGTATCTAGATATATATGAAAATGACATATTGAACAAATTAACAATTATATCCTACAAAGTTGTTGCCAGAATTTTATCATTAACCCTAAGTAGGCCGGGGTATTTTGGGAGATCATAGGGCTGGGGGGCCTCGCAGGCCCGCCTTGAGATCTTGGCCATCGACCACGGGATCATGCCGAAAATTGACATGCACGTCACCCGCCGTGTCATCTACCAAGTCCTGTAGTTAAATTGTGAGAAATTAATTCAATTTTTTTAATGCTAATTTATGCGTAAATCAGACTTTTTGCTCTAGTTTACAAAAGAGGGCTCCTTGAATGCTAAATTTTGGTTTGGATATTCTTTCAACCCTCTTTGTGCTTTGTAGCCATATGGCTACATAATTTTCACCCACCTTTTCTAAGAATAGCACAAAGAGGGTTAAGCATTCCTAACGAATACCAGTAAAAGAAAAATTCGGTTTCGAAATAGCGAGGCATATCTCATAGAATAATACAAGTTCAAAATGATAGTAATATGGTGCCAGTTGTAAGACAAATTTCTCCCCCTCTTTATTTTAATCTGCGATGTTTAATTGAAGAAGGATACGTAAATACATATTTGATACAACCATGCCAGTAGCTACATTTGATGCAGTATTTGGTACCCGGGGGTACCAACTAAAAATCTGCCCTTTTGTTGAATTATTTATTTTTAGCGCTGTACCCTGGGTTACCAAACTGTCCAAAATTATATATAAATTCTTGATTAGTTACTATAATAAGTTAAATTTGTACTATTATTGTCATTAGATAATATTAAAGAAGGATAACAGGCGTTGTGATCATTGTCGCACCGATCATACGACCATGAACATAATAATCAGTGTGAAACACTATAACTGTACGCTAATGGACAGGAGAGGGCGCTGCACAGTGCGGTACGCCAGGTAACAACGGTACCCTGTGTATGGCGTGGTACATCATTTGTATCCTAATCTAATTTCTTTGTATGTTTCTATTTAGTTGGAGAAGGATGATGAATTGGCAGGAGAGAGAGGCAAGCTGATGGTTGGTCTGAAGTATGTCAGTACTAGACAGACGTTAGTCGTTAGCATCATCAGAGGGGCGGGGCTTGCAGCTATGGACTCCAATGGCTACTCAGATCCTTATGTTAAAGTGTGAGTATCTAATCCTGTCTTCTGATTGGTTGATTGAAGTATGTCAATACTAGACAGACGTTAGTCGTTAGCATCATCAGAGGGGCGGGGCTTTCAGCTATGGACTCCAATGGCTACTCAGATCCTTATGTTAAAGTGTGAGTATTTAATCCTGTCTTCTGATTGGTTGATTTGAAGTATGTCAGTACTAGACAGACGTTAGTCGTTAGCATCATCAGAGGGGTGGGGCTTGCAGCTATGGACTCCAATGGCTACTCAGATCCTTATGTTAAAGTGTGAGTATTTAATCCTGTCTTCTGATTGGTTGATTTGAAATACGTTAGAACCAATCCAACCCTGGTAGTCAGTATCATCAAATGAATATTCAGATCCTTATGTTAAGTGCAAGTTTTTATTCCCTCTTACCTCAGTGCATTTATCAGTAATGACAGGTGTGATCATGTTATTTCGTCTTCATGCAGTTACCACACACCCCATCCAAGATTCAGGTTTTTGAAGTTTTCTCTACCTCTCGATCATACTAAAAAGAAAGGACATATTAGATTTAATATTTCCAATGTAAATGTCATCATTGAATGCAGCAAAGTACTGATATTGCCTTTGATTCTTCATTATTGACCATGTTTTGTGTTTTTGTGTTTTGTTTTTGACAGATATCTGAAACCTGATGCAGGAAAGCGAACCAAACACAAGACAGCTGTCAAGAAGAGAACTCTTAATCCTGAATTCAATGAGGTAAAGTACAATGTATGGCCCGTTTTACAATTAACCCGTTCTATACTGTGAACTGTGAACCAAACTGAAAGAATCATGGTTGTCAAGCATGATGTGAAAAAATAATTTTCATTTGATGGCGAAAGAAAGACACATTGATGTGTCACTGTCTAATAATTTGAATTAGTCAAGTTTTTATTAAATTAATAGTGAATTCGGTATACACATCCAAAAATATTCAAGTTTTTATTTATTTATGCAGTAATGATTAAAATAAATGGTCAATAAGAGGGATGTTCTCTATTTTTCCATCTGCATTATACACAAATATGAATGCGGTCTTATTACACAACAAGTTAAAGCTGGTGTATAGTTTCGGGAGAAAGAAAAAATTATTTTGATTCACATTAAGATAAATTACGATAGATTGAATCCAATAACTATAATAAAGCAAATTATAGTACTTGAAATCTTGTTTTAGTGTCTTTATTTCATAATATAAGGATAAAAAAAGATAAGTCGGGGACCCGTCACAGGTTAGCGCTCACATGGAAAACCAGTGGGGATTCTCTTGTGTGGGTGTTACACACAGATCGTTCGCACTAATTCACGCCGTAACCTAGGGCGTGCGAATTTGTCAGCAGAGGTCTAAACGGCAGTTGGATTGCGCTATATTCGAACTTTATAAATGAAATTCATCGGAAATATTGAAAGGAATGTCACAAGATCTCTCACACATATCTTTTAGTGCAATGTGGACAACATGTTACTGCATTTGATCGGTTTTGTGCCAATTCCTTTTTTGCTACCAAAACTATACACCAGGTTTAATCTGTTGCTTAGCCTGTTAAATTTTACATACCGTACATGTATATTAACATAAAATTTTCAGGGGTGATATTCCTCCGATTTAAATCAAAATTCTGATTTTTAAATTTTTTTTCCCCCTCCAGGTATGCACAAAATTGCACAATTTAAAGTCCCAAAATGCAAAAAGTCCCTACCAAGGGAGGGGGGACACCCCCCCCCCCCCTCGGTCGCCACTTCGCTTTCTCGCATAAGTATGTCTATTTATTTTTCAAGAGTGAATATCACCCCTGATTATTATTTTGCATGGATTCATTACTTTATTTCAAAGAAAAGCATAAAAATACATACATGTACATCTATGCAAATGTATGAAATCACAGTGCAAGAAGATGGGGAGGGGGTAACATTGATAAAAGGATCTACATGTATAAACAATGTACAATGCTTTGCGATTTTCTTATAAAAATAATTATTTATCTCTTGTTTCCTAGGAATTCTACTATGAAGTAAAGCACAATGAGTTGGCTAAGAAGACTCTGGAGATCACAGTATGGGATAAAGACATTGCTAAGGCCAATGATTATATCGGTAAGATAATTGATGCGTCAAAGGGAAATTCAATTTTGATTTGTATTAATATGTAAAGTGAAAAAATAGGTCCACTTAAACAGGGTTCCCAGCCCATCAGGGAATCAGGGAAATCAGGAAAAATTATTTTACGTTTTTTAAGTCAGGGAAAAGTAAGGGAATTTGAAAATAATACTTAAAAATCAGGGAAAATTCAGAGAATTTTGATTGGCCCAAAAATTGAAAGTTCGCTAGTTGGTCAAACTAGTGTTTTATACTGCAAATAGTTCACGGCGACAACAGAGAAAATATGCGAAACTGAAAATGGGTTTAAATAATTATCAGGGAATTTTTAGATTTTATCAGGGAAAAAATCAGGGAATGTTGTGTTCTTGAAATGTTGGGACCCCTGTTAAATAGGACTCATGATATAAGGCTTTTGGGAATATCGCATAGAAAGATGACGCTTTTTCAGATCCCTAGTCATGACTGTGTATTTTTGCTCATGAAAGAAAAATGCAAATTATTTAGGATTCAAACTGTTAAAAGACCGATTTACTCTTGAATAAGTGGTCCTTTGCTATTTCACCAAGTTAAAATAAAAAGAATAAATAAATATTGCCAACACAGGTAGGGACACTTAACCATTCCTCATCAATAACCTCACCTGGCTGTAATCATTGAAAGTCCCAGCTTTGGTTTTATCCTCTCACCTTATTGTCTATTTGAATTACTTTAGTATTAGGCATATGAGAGCGTGATAGAGCTCAATCGGTAGAGTGATGGTAGCATAACATATCGTAATAGGAGATACCTTGTTCGAAACCAAGTTGATGCACTAGTGCCCTTTGTTAAGATATTACTGTATAAGCCAATATTTTCGCATCCACATATTTTCGTGATTTTGGACTAGTTGGGGAAATTCGTGAGAGTAAAATTTTGCGATTTTGGTGATGGCTTCATTATTATAAATAGCCTTGTACTGAAGTGGAAATTTTCGCGATGACCAACTCGCAAAATTCACGAAAATAAAGTCACCGCGAAAATAACCACGTATACAGTAATACCCACAACCATGTCCCTTGCATAGGACTTAAAAGACAGATGTCCTCTTTGTTGCTTAATTTTTGTTTGATTGCTTTCTTACTGTAAGGTGAAATGACGCAATCAAGCAAAACATATATCTATGCACATACATTGTAAGTGGCTTGTTAAAATTTTGTTGAATTCTGTTTGCATGTTATTTCTTTCATTTAATACAAGAAATCAAGTTCCTAATTTGTTTTGATTTGTTACAGGTGGTGTACAGCTTGGAATCAACAGTAAGGGTGAGCGTCTACGTCATTGGTTTGAGACACTGAAAGGAATCGATAAGAAGTATGAGAGATGGCACACTCTTTCTGATGAAACCTTCGGAGAGGAATAAAATAAATTCTTAGAAATTATTAGAAATACTTGTGTAACAGCACTATTTAGAAGAGTTCACTGTTCATCGTGGTACAAATCTAGTTATCAAAGTGGAATTGTACCAAAATTTACAAAGAATGTGTAATTTATTGCCATAATTTATACCTTGTCCTGGATTGGGTCACCAGCAATTGCACTTATGTCATAGGGCAAGGCAATTTATCCAAATGCTTCACCTCACCCAGGGTTTAAATGGGTACCTGGTATAGGATGCGTTCATTTGTGCGCATATGAAATGGCTGCCCTGGAATGAAATCCAATGACTGGGGGTGATAAAGCGCTTTGATCAGTAACTATATTGTAACTGGTAAGGTTCTGTATGCACAACAATTATTTCTATCTCAATAGATGGAGGGTGTATTTTGATATAACTCTCCTTTTAGAATGTCTCCGTAGATGTTAATGTAAAAATAGAGTGTGTCCTGCTTTAATTTCATATGAAACATCAGGGGGCATTTCATCAAAGGACTTGTCAGACATTTAATCAGACAAATTTACTCTCAGCCAATCAGATGAAAGCATTTCAGTAGCTTGTAACAGTTTGTCGGATAAATCGTCTGACAAGTCCTTTCATGAAACGCCCCCCAGGAGAGTAGGAATCTATTCCTGTAACACTTACATTTTGGAGTTTTTGCTGGATCAAGATACATTGTATCATGGTCTGTACTGTGACCAATAAAATGTTATCTTGTAGTATGAGTCTGGTGACTTAGATAGACTAAGATCCCCAGGCTTTAGCTTTTAGCCTTGAGCATTTTTAGCTTTGTATTTCAGTAGTGGAGATGAATTTTCTAAGACTACTGTATAAGTTATTATTTTTGCGGTGACTTTATTTTCGCGAATTTTGCGAGTCAGTCATCACAAAAATTTCCACTTTAAATGAAATCATCACCAAAATCGCGAAATTTTGCTACCGCCAATTTCCCCAACTGGTAAAAAATTGTGAAAATATCTGTACGCGGAAATATTGGCTTAAACAGTATAATACTATCAACGGTATCAGATAGAGACAGTAAGTACGGTGACTCTAATAGTCTATGGTCGTAATAATAGCTTTATATGTCTTCAGTGGAATTCAATTGCTGACACTTGGCATCAGGACGTGCAACAAAATGGCAATGGCCAATCAAGACTATTTTTTTTTTCTTCAAAAGACTGGCCAATAAACAATTCAAATTATTGTTTCAAATTTGCAATTGATTGCAAGCCATATTTTGTTAGATCTTGAAATTCGAGTGCAGTGACTTCAATAACTACATTTTGTAGGATCTACTTTTTGTGAGAGTGATCACGAATAGCCTTGTTGACCAGAGTAGTTTGCGAGACAAGTCAATACCCTCTAGCAACCATTTTCAATCCGCAATAATGTTTAGTCTTATTGAAGTAGGATCTGTACAGACCTTACATGTAGTCTTTGTAGTATAGGTCTTTAAAGGCTGAATAGTTTGCATTGTCTTTTGGATGGTGACATACATGTACAAGGTAGGTCCTAGATACTGAAAATAATAATCATATACATTTATCTGATTGATAGATGTGTCTCTGTCTAAACCCAACAAACCAATAATACAATGTAGCTGTAGCCAGCCAAATAACAAGATATTGTGGTGAAACATTACATCGACGGCTTAAAGCCATAACAGTTTATGTCCATTTTTGGCAAAATTCAGTTATGTCCACCACATTCCTGTATATGCATATGTGTTTGTGTGCCAGAACTGTCTATGTACTACTACAAATCGGACGCATCCGAGAATGAATCAACAATGGTACGCCAGGCTTCACGATCTGACATGAGAGTTGGTAGATCATGTAACAAAAACTACTTGTATCCCTACATATGTAATCAACAAAATTTAAAGGTCGCCGTCTCTCGTTTCTGAGGGAGGCGGCAACAACAGTACATCAGAAATAACTTCCTTCTCACTACGGAAACAGTGACCAGCAAATCTCACACTACGTTTAATTACTGTGGTGGAGATAGTGGAAAGATCTCCATTAAATTTCATCTTTGTTTGTGTTCTCTCCAACTAATATTTTGTACCCTCATTAAAGTCAGTATATGTGCCATCTAGTCTGTCTTTTAAGGACTTCTTGATTGTCCATGTTCCTGAGCCATACAAAAGGATACTTTCTACACATGCTCTAAACAGGGAGAAGTTTTATTGACAGAGAGATATTTGATTCCCAAATCAAATGCAGTTTATTACAAGCATTCATGCAAGAGCTTTCTTGATAAAAGTCTTTCTCGAGTCGCCATATGTAGAGCCTAAGTACTTAAAATCATCCACTTCTTTAAGCTTGACCCCTTTCCTTGTGTCTTGGATGCATGATTCATGAGCTTCATTAAATGTCATGTACTCGGTCTTCGGGAATTCAAGTAGAGCCAAACTTTTGCAGATGCATCCTCTACTGCAGAGAAGCAGTTCTTTGTGCATCCTTCAAAAGAGCAGTAGTCAATGCATATCATCAGCATAATCTAAATCAGTTAAATATTTGTGTTGGTCACTACTTGTAAGACATAGGTTTGATGTCCATTCCTTTTGTTCGTACAGAATCTAGTGAATATCTTAGAATGTAATCTACTACATTACAAATAGATATGGTGCCAAAGTGTCACCCTGAAGAATTCCAGAAGTTGTCACAAACTGTTCCGTAGGTCCATCACACTTTGAACAAAGGAGAGTGGATCTGAATACATTACATCGATTGCTTGTTATTACTTCATTTGGGATTCCATAATTTGAAAGAATTCTAAACATATTACAACGGTTAACGCTATCAAATGCCTTTGTGAAATCAAGGAAGATGATAGTACCTTGTTCCCTTAGATATTTTAGTTCTTCAATGATTCGCCTTATGAGAGTACTCACAGGACATAGACAGTTCGGCAATCAATATCCTGTGAGGATATTTGCAGTTGTTACAGACAAATGTACATGTACATTGATATGTAGTAATTTGGTGGACTTCAAAAATTGACAGACTGTTCTGGCTTTATGCCTCGACATGACGTACATGCACCTGTTGATTTAGTGGAAGGGATGTGGAATTGGATGTCATAGATATATTGTAGTACAGATACATTCATGTTATGTAAATGTATAGACGTATTAGAATGCATAAATTGATGTATAGCGGCCAAAATATCACTTCAGCATTTTCATATCCAACAGTCCTGTCTTCTTCTTCTTCTCGATCCTTTCTCTCAATTTTGTATTTGTGAATTAGAATGTGATTCAAACTCTGCCCATTAGATACTGAACGCAGGCGATCCCATTAGGCGAAAGGGTAGTAAGATCAGCTGGGGAACAGGGGAAAGTAGAAGAGGGCATTGAGGAGGTGACTCATGGTCTCCTCCCTCCGCATTCGCAAACTGGCTGTCTTCAGTGTTGATGCCCCATTTGACCATTAGAGCCTTGCAACGGCCAACTCCAGCTCGCAAGCGGTTTAAACACAGCCAGAAAGGCCAAGGTTCACAGAATCCTGGTGGAGGGACTCTTTTGGACTGGTGTGACACTGTGTGGTGCAGACGCAAGGCGGGTTGACCAAAGGTCTAGCCTACGGTTGTGGGGGCTTTGTTCAAGGAACGATAGAATGAAGGAAACTGTGCCTAGATCTTAAGCGCTTAATTGCAGCATGGCATTGAAGAGAGGGTGGAGTGGGTCATTTTCTTGCTTAAGTTTCTCTTTTTGGAGAGAAACATGCCTCCTGATGTGGGAGGGGCGATGCCACTCAGGATGTAGATATCGTCTACCTTGGTTGGTTTCAGGCAAACCTGTTATGGCCCTACATGCACTGTTAGAGTGATGGGTCTATCTTTGAAGCATGGGCTGATCTACCCCACACAGGACAGGCATATTCTGCAGCTGAGTAGCAAAGGGCAAGGGCTGTTGTCCTGATTTACCAGTCCTGTAAATCAGGATTTTATCAAATTGCTTCCTGCTTTTAAAGGAAAGGACTTTTTTTTTCTTTCTAATGATATGATAGATTTTTTTAAATTCCATACCTCGGCGACAATTGCTCCATGTAACTTTCATACACCTGAATGATCAACTTTAACCATGGACTTAACACTATACCCTACCTGAAACCTAACCCTTAAGCGTAAAAAGGCTGGGCGGGGGTTGAATCAACCCCCCCCCCCCTCAACTTTTTTCACGAGGATGCCGCCGCCCAAATTTTTTAACTCATAATTTTTATTTATTTTTTAAAATGAGTTATGCATAAATTAGCATAATTAATCAATATAAAATAAAATCACATTATTTCAAGAAAATTAACTATACTAAATTGTAGATTACATCGCACACTACCATTGTGCAAAAATTTCATGGCGCTTGCGTGATTGGCGGCCAAGATCTCAGGGGGGGGGGGGTTGATTCAAACCCCCCCCCCCCCGGCCTAATAACCTAACATAAAAACCCAATTGTAACCCTAACCCTACATCTTAGATGAAATAAAGCCCTGAGCAATTGTCGCAGGAGCAAATGTTGTGTCACCATACATTGTATTTTTTGTACTAATCATCTTATGCCATGTATTTGTATTTGTACTTATCTTCTTTTTTAATGTCATTTCTAATTGTTGAATCTTGAATGAAGATTATGTTAACTCACTTTGTCCATGAAAGATTTTAAGTGCAGTATTTGTTTACCTCATTTTTTATTATAATGTGGAGTGGAGAGACCTTCACAATTTAGCCTCGGATAGATCAAGTTTGATGGAGCTTACTGCCTCATTCGTCTGACGATGCGGGAGCCCCCAAGTCTAAAGTAACTCCTTTTTATCAGCTTTGATAACAATGAAAGGTTACAGTTATATCTTAAAAATGAAACAGCAAGATTTATATCGTTATAGCAATGGGAATACTTTTATTTCTTTTAGTCCAGTAAGCCGTATTTGAGTTGGTGTAATGATTGATGTGCATCATATAAATTATGAAAAATTAATTCTAAATGGAAAGTGGTTTATTTATGAAAAGTTAGGATTTGGACTGATTTTTAGTTCACGTATGTAGAACTTTTCAATTGATTGTATGTGTAAAACAGTTCATAATTCATGTTGAATTAAATGGGATAGAATTATGTGGTTGTGAAGGAAAAAATAGTTTGAATACATGGGCTTCTGAAATAAAAGTTGACTATTGATTTGAAATGCGTGAAAGCTTCTCTGTACAAATATCCTAGCAATCACATGATAGAATGAAAGTTGTTTAAATATGCAGTCAACCTTGCCAAATAGGTCGAGTCTGCTGGGACTGGTGAAAAAGCTTTGACTCATCAAAAAATCAACTCATGAGGGGTTGAGAACGATAGAATATGAAGAGAAGAAACTTGGGAAAGACGTTTGACTTAAACATTTATTCCACTTAACTGCAAATTGAACTTATGTATATTTTTTATCTGATAAAAAAATGATCGTAGTTGAATAACATGGCACTAGAAAATAAGATTCATGTACATGTTGGATGGATCAATATACCGTAGAGTAGTTTTAACATTAATTTATTTTTAATTTCATTCAAGAATAGTGCAATTATGATTGTAATCATGAGCTATCCAAGATCTATTTTAGACTCTCTTCTGTAACTACAAGTAGGTGCCTAGTTGTAGTTTATTGATTTGTTTTGAATATTTATATCAGATGTAAATATTGTAAATAAACTATGTGAGGTCAGGTACTTTGTACATGTACAATAATTGCCAAAGGATTACGTTCTTCTATAGATGTACATGTAAAATGTATGCATTGTACAGTGTACTCCTGTTGTAACAAGAGAAGAAAGGATACAAGATTTTGTTGTACAGTCTGTGTCTATAAAATATACAAGTGGAAAACATTTTTTTTAAGTATGAAAATTAATCACATTCTAAAAGCATTTGATATTTCCATAAAGTAGGAAAATCAGGCTTTCGTCTGCAATTTTTTTCATCTCATTTTGTGCAGTAGATCTTGAGATATGACAAGTTTTCTATAGCCAAGAAAAAAGGTACTTTGCGCATGCTTTTCTATGGGTTTCTCACATAATAGCTATGAATTCAGCGCACCGAAACAATAGATTGTGCAATTTTTATTAGCTCTTCGCCTCACAAAATTTAGCATAACTTTTGTTTTACCAAAGCAAATTATACAAAAGTGCATCAGAAGAAGAATCTTTTGGCTTTAAGTTGGTACAACAATAACACATCATTTCAGATGATTTCATACCTAAATAATTTTTTCCCGACTATACAAATTTTTTTTTACACAGACTGTACATGTGGTAAGATGTTTCTAAAGGTCTGAATTTCAAACATGTTAAGTGACTTTTCAGTATAACAGGATTTTTTTAGTACCGGTAACAGACATGGACTGTAATGAAATTTTTAAAAAGTAGTTATGGAATAGAATCATGGATATGTTGATTGTTTTAGGATAGTTTATTGTAGACAAGTGCTGTAGTGACTATTTGTCATGTAGAATGATTATCAGATAAACTTGAAAAGTTTTGTGCTATGAAATGAATTCCTTTAAGCCATAAACTGATAAATTGTAGGGAAAAGCAGGGGATGGTTAAAATGAAACAATAACATGTCCAGCTCTCTGAGGAGTTTTACGTAAACTGCAGCAAAAACTTTTTGGAGGAAGAGATGGCTAGACCCTGGACAAATATTTCTAGGCTAGACTAACAACCAGAATTCAGAAGTAAACTGGATCTGTGTTTTATATTTGAAATGGAGCATTATACATACAAGTCTTTTCTTTGAGATAGAGGATATGAGACTCGTTAAGAGTCTAAAAGACTGATGATTGTTGAGAAATGCAAGAACCTAAAACATTTGAATGGACTTAGCAAACTTTTATTACATATACATTTTTGTAGTCTGACGGGCTTGCATGACGGATGGGTTATAATGTGAAAGTAAATAGGGCTTCGGTAAATTCTGTACGATTCCATTTCCCCCATGATTTTTCAGTTTCAGGCCCCTGAATTAGAATGTGACTTGGATTTAATCCTCAACAATAATGTGAGTGGTTCAGGTAAAAGATATATATCACTGATATGAATTGGCTTAAAGGATTCACAATAGCGTATTTTAGAGTAAAATAAATTTATTTATTAGACTTGTCAAGTCAAGTATGAAGTATGATATTTCCTGTTCAAAGAACCAAATTGTACTGATCACATTCCACCATTATGTAGTGAAATGTACATTGCTATGTTGTTTCTAGAATTCAACGTCTTGCCTGTATTTACATCTACATGTAGGCCTTTCAGACATGGCCCAAGAAATGGAAAAAATAAAAATAAAATAAAAAAATAAGAAAAGAAAAAGTAAAGAAGCAAAGCTCTAAATGCTGATCTTATTTTCTTTTGATGGGGCTTTTTTTTAAAAAGCTTTTTATCACTTCACATTTGAAAAGGTCTTTGGCCAGTGTTCTCAAAGGGTGCCTGAAGTTAGTAAGCCTATATTTAGTAGGCATACTAACTTAAGTTACCCTTTGAAAATACCTGCCTTTATATTTTCTGTGCAAATAGAAATCCTTCCTGTTGTTCAAAACAGAATGATCAGATCTTAGACTTTCTTTTGAATTCTCAAGTCTTGATTGTTACCCAGTTACATAAATGTACATGTAAGATATTGTATTATGATGTACAATTTAGTTATATGGGTGTCCATAATCATTTTTATGTGCCTTGAAGCTGTGTAAATTATAGAGATCCTTCTAAATGTTGCTATATCACATCTTCGGTGTACTAAATATATTCTATTCTATTCAAAAGAGAAACTATGTTGTGATATAACTATATATGGTAGATTTTATCATTAGAAATGTAAACATATTATATAGCTGTGCTATTGTTGGCAATTTTGTGCTCCAATATTTATAACAAAAAGAATCTTCTGGTTATAAGGTATGAATCTTTACAATATTGTCTTTTTGTGGTGTGTGTACATGTGTGTTTTTTTGACCGAGAAATTATTAAGCCAAAAAAGTCAATACAGTATGAGAGTACAATCTACAAAGAGTGACAGAAATGCATGAATAAGATATTGAGAGAGAGGGAGAGAGAGAGGGAGAGAGAGAGAGAGAGAGAGAGAGTGTGTGTGTGTATGCGTGTGTGTGTGTGTGTGTGTGTGAGAGAGAGAGACAGAGACAGACAGAGAAAGAAAAACAGATTGTGAGTGAGATACATTTTTGAGTCGTTTAAAATTACAGCCCTCTGTGATTTGAGACTACTAACTCTCAAGTTTCTGCTATAATTCTATCTGTGCCCTATAAACAGTCGGCATTCAGCCAACGGCTACTTTTTATACATGTACAAGTATTATTATTCCACATTTGAAAAAATAAAATAAAATGAAACAAGTTTCAATGTTTCATGATAATTGATTAGAATAATTTATTTTCCTTACATGATATAATTACATGTACACACATGTACATGAAATAATATAAATATAGGCTTTATAAATTGTAAATAGTCTGTATCAGGACAACTATCCCTAGACAATTACCCACAAGGGCAACTATCCCCCAGGAATTGGGTTAGATAGTTTAAAAATATACCAGGCTTTGAGAAAGTACAGAGGAAATAATTTGTCTAAGGTTGGAGAGGCAATTTACTGTTTTTACCGAGGGGCGACGGCCTGAGAGAAAAAATAGTAGGCCTAATATTGCCAGTCCAACCGAGGATAATTTTTTACATCCTAATGGGTACCCATTTGACATCTACATGTACATGTACATTTGTAGGTAGAGATAAGCAATTACCTACATGTAATTACACACTCAACACATTAAAAAAAATATTTGTCTAGGAGCTTTCAAATTCTATTGACAAATGATTAACAAGAAACTCATTTCTGCTACCACTGAATATTTATAAATGCATTAATTTGGCAAGAATAAGAAAAAAAATAAATAAATAGAGCTCTTGATCATGATTTCTTCATATAAAGTATTGTGGTCGTGAATCTATTTTTAAACAGTTTATCACAAGCATGGGTCTCAGGAAAAGGAGGGCAAGTCCAGGCTAATTTGCAACTTTGTCCCTTGTATTACCGTCAAATAATTTACCCTAATTAAATTATGAAATTATTAAATTATCTATCATATTTTGGGTAAAACTCCTCAACATTGACCCTAAACATGAAAAATAATGAATAAATAATTTCATAATCAATTTATGGTAAATTATTTATTGGTAACACATGGGACAAAGTTGCAAAATAACTTGGACTTACCCAGAATGCCATACAATGAATTTGGTGATTTGCTTAGTTACACAAAATTAACTTTTACAAATTCAGTGACAAAAAAAAAAAGCTACTGAAAAGTCATACAAATATGTTCGAAACTTATAGTGTACACGAAGCATAAAATTTTAATGCATTAAAAAATATGTATGCAATGTTTCAAGCTATAATGGCATCAAGTTTAATATGTGAAGTAATCAAAGGATGCTACATCCTACATCTACATTTTTATCACATTCTCCCGGAGGTGTTTCACCGAGTTGTTCGAAAGTTATGAATGACTTTAAGAATGACTGGTGATTAGTTCTCGTGCTGAATAAAGCATGGATATTAGTATAGTACCTAAGAGCATGTTCCAGTCACTTGTAAACTAAAGTCATTTGTAACTTCAAGAATGACATGGTGAAAAACCCCCAGGTAATGGTGCAAGTGGTTTAGAGTACATTTTTGTTTATCATTTTCTCCTAGTGTTCGTTGTGGTGTGTGTTAGGTTGACAGTTCTTGACATTCTGAAGATCTGAGGGAGCATGGAGCTTAGCTGCGAGAACAGATCATCAGATATACCCTGGAAAATGAAATTAACAATAAATGAAAAACACTTGAAAATAAAGTGGACAAGGCTGAAAAATTTGTTACACTGGCAGTATTGTCATACATGTACATGTACAAACAGTAAGTTTCCGTCCAGGTTTTAAATTAGGTCTCTAATGGTTCTAGGACAACTACCCCTGGAAAATTACCCCAGAAAACTACCCCTACCAAAGTCTAACACCTAACCCTACAACAAACCCTAAATCTATTTCTGGTGGGTAGCTGTCCTGGGGCTAATTGTCTCTAGGTAGTTGTCCTAATGCAGTCTCTAATGCTAGGTTCCTGTCACCAATGTGTCCACTCGATCATCCCTAATCAAGTTGATTTTGGGCATGGTTGGTCTAGCTGGGCAAGGTAATTGGGCCAACCTACCTAGATCAGTATCAGTTTACCTTGATCAACATTAGTCTGGCTACCCGCAGAGCTTTTCTGAACATGTCTAAAAAAATTTGATTAGGGAGCCAGATTGTTGTCGATTAACACGATCACAGTAGATTAACTGCAAGTACCTTGCTAAGCTAGATCGACCAGGCCCAAATTGGCTTGATTGGGCCTGATAGAGTTGACACATCAGGGCGGGAAACTTGCATAAGTTCTTAATAGCAAAAGGGATATAATGAGTAGCCAAAAAGGAGACATTTTATTGAGTGCTACATGAAAGCACTGCAAAAGCATGTTGATGACATTTAGAACTTTATACTTTCATTAAAAAAAAATAATTTTATTTGAATTTTAAAATCTTCCATGATAAGAATTAGAACAAAATGTGATCCTTTCATAATCAATTTCTGCAGTTTATTCATACATGTGTAGGTGAATGTTTTAAATTCAATGAATGTTTATAAAATAACATCTTTATCAAAGGTGAGAGTGTCAATTACCTTTGGTACGACAAACTGAATGGTCCTTGACTCGTTCCCTCCCCACGTAGCCATCTCCATCATAAAGCCTTTGACACACTTGAAGACGAGTTCAGCTCTCTTTGTACACCAAG
Source organism: Paracentrotus lividus (assembly GCA_940671915.1). Classification (NCBI taxonomy): domain Eukaryota; kingdom Metazoa; phylum Echinodermata; class Echinoidea; order Camarodonta; family Echinidae; genus Paracentrotus; species Paracentrotus lividus. The sequence goes on along the minus strand of CALNVZ010003434.1, from coordinate 16,212,674 downwards.
GTATTGTCATCTCCTAGAAGAACCAAACAGAGAAAGAGAGAGAGAGAGAGAGAAAAAAAATACATGAAACATGGATGGATCATGAAGTCTTTTTAACACTTAAAGACTAGCTCTCTTAGTACACCAAGGTATTGTCATCTCCTAGAACAACCAAACAGAGAGAGAGAGAGAGAGAGAGAGAGAGAGAGAGAAAATACATGAAACATGGATGGATCATGAAGTCTTTTTAACACTTAAAGACTAGCTCTCTTAGTACACCAATGCATTGTCATCTCCTAAAACAACCAAACAGAGAAAGAGAGAGAGAGAGAGAGAAAATACATGAAACATGGATGGATCATGAAGCCTTTGGAACACATAGGCCCGAATTCACAAACGTGGTTTAGTTAGTCCATGGTCTAAATCAGGGGTTTAAACCACGGATTTAGACCATGGTCTAAATCCGTGGTTTAAACCTCTGATTTAGACCATGGACTAACTAAACCACGTTTGTGAATTCGGGCCTTAAAGATTAGTTCAGCTCTCTTAGTACACCAAGGTATTGTCATCTCCTAGAAACAATGAAACAGAGAGAGAGAGGAAACATTTTATGTAGTCCCATACGTGCATATTTTGTGTGTAGTGTATGTGACTCTAAGCAGGATTGGGTTAATTTCTTATCATTTCGGTGATTCCAAAACCACAAGCACACAATAATGCTTAGGTGAGTTGTTATCAACCTTTCCAATGCACTTTTAGATAGTGTCTCTCACATTCCAATCTAAAGACCGAAACAACAATTTCACGTTAATTAAAGGAGAATTGTCCCTTTTCAGATAGTTGGCTATTACTGTGGATACAGAAAAATCAACTCAGCACATCAGTGAAGATTTGGTAAAAATCAGATAAAAAGTAAGGAAGTTATGAGTATTTGAAAGTTGAGATCACTAATGATATAGGAAATCTCCCATTGGCAACGTGGTGACCATGTGTGATGTCATACAAGGAGATGTGCACAAAATTATTCAAAATGTCTCTTCATGTTCATTATAATGATAGAACAGATTTTGTGTCCATGATTTATTATGTGTTTCATAAATTTACATGTCATACATAAAAAAAATATCTATATTCTACCTTTAGAATTGAGAAAAAACAAGAATTTAGTAAAATGTGTACAATAGACATGGGAAAGATCTCCCTGCATTACATCACACATCATGGTAGCATTGCCAATAGGAGGATCTCCATATAATTAGTGATCTCAAAATCTAAAAATTCATATCTCTCTTATTCATTGTCTGATTAAAAAAAAACTTTTACCAAAATGTCTTTGGGGTTTGTCTCCATTCACTGAAGCCAAATTTCTCTGAGGGGATAATTCCCCTTTTAAGATTCATATTTCAGTAACGTCATGATTCCAGCTACATGTATACTGCACTCACCTCATACATTTCATACATAAGGAACAATGGGAGCGTGATGGACAGGATATCAAACTGGACGGCGTACTTCAAGATGTTCCTGAGGGCTAGGATACAGGGATGTCTGGAGTTGATGTCACCAGATCGGAGACTGTCATCAGACACAAGATGAAAGATGATGTGACACTCGGCCAGGTTGGAATGTCTTGTTACGTAGAAGTCACCTTATGATAAAATGAAGCAAGTTTCTCCTAATTCAAATGTGATTCATAAATTTTAAAGTATAACTTTTCCTTGTGTAGTACCTGTCAAATTATTGTATCAAATCTAATCTTCCTATCTAAAGTTCACTATCTATCTATAGTCATAAATCACAAAGTTCCATGTGTTGGAAGATAATATTAAAACAAAATACAACAGAGTTATGCTGTACAATATAATTCCAACTGTTGTTTATTACAACAAATTTTCGGATGGTCTGCCATCCTTTCTCAAGTTGAGACGAATTGTCATTTACCAACTTGAGAAAGGATGGAGGACCATCAAAAAATTTGTTGTAATAAACAACAGTTGGAATAGTACAGCATAATTTTGTGGTATTTTGTTTCGAAATCTATCTATCAATTCATCCATCCACCAATTAAACCTAGTAGCGGACGCAGCCTGACATCACACAATTACAAGTATCAGCCTATGCCCAAACATAATAGAGCCGCTATTGTCCCTAGACAATTGGTCTTGAAGCTTATTTACAAATTTCAAATCTTGGATCCGCACCTTCATGAAGTAATGTAAGTCTGCCATCTTTCTGTCTATCTATCTATCTATCTGTCCATCTATCTATCTATCTATCTATCTATCTGTCTATCTATCTATCTATCTCTCAATTGATTCATCATCCATCCACCCATTAATCCTCACCTGATCTTAGGTTTGTAGTAAGTTCACCATCTTCATGAAGTGATGTGGGCCTGCTTCCTTCAGATCCACTGCTAGAACTGCTCTCTGTAAACACAATGTATAATAACCCAAACATCTGAAGGATGCATGTGAATCATCAATAAACACAGGGAATGATTTTTAGCTTGTTCATAACACCATTATTATACCAAACATTGGTGGTAATAAATATGTCAATATACATGTACTTCAGCCAGCAAAAATTTAACAATTCAGCATTAATAGAAGCCAATTATGCGACTTACTAAAAAGTAATGCCCGCGGTCCGCTGCATGGTCACCACATTGCGGGACTTACGATGTATGTGTATACCAGCTGTATTAATCCCGTCATATAAAATCAATGGGAGGAATGGAGGGGATTAATACACACGACCAGCATATAAAGCAGTCAGCACAGAATGGACCCCAGGCATAACCTTTTGGTATCATTCCGTACCCACAAAAAAGGTTCTGTAAATTATTTCCA
>CALNVZ010003434.1:16191407-16209821 GCA_940671915.1 Paracentrotus lividus | reverse complement strand
GGTCAAAGGGGTTAACATTAGCTGTGTTCACACGGGACCACCGGAGTTTTAGTTCTCGAGGATTGTATTCGTAAGAATTTAAACCCCGACGGCTTGTTCTCGCGTCGTGTTCCAACAGAGTGCTTATCCTAGTTTAACCTATACAAGGGGTCACTCTTATCCTCAAGAACACGAAACTTAAAGTTAAAATCGTGTCCACACAGTCAAAAGCGCGATCGGAGACCACCCATCACTTGGAGTTTCAAGCCTTAACCCAAAGATCTGTCGAGAACATAAACCCTGACTTGTCCTCGAGAACATAAGCACTGAGTATGTTCACACAGGCATTAACTCCAAGTTTATAACTCCAAGTTATCCTCGAGGACTAAGTTCTTGAGGATAACTTGGAATTAAGGCTGGTCATGTGAACAATACTATTGGATAATAGTCAACCCACCTGCTCCGCTTAATCTCTTCTGTTCCTTGCGCCTTGCGTTGACCTTAAGGGCACCTTGATGAATCACTCTCAACTGAGTCTCAAGGTCAGGGAAGTGGAAGTCTGTTGACTGCTGACACACTGTCGCAAAGTCTAAAACAAAAACAGTAATAATGGACATTGATAAGCTTCATGGGAGGATTTGTTAAAGGGATTGTTTAACTTCATGAACTGAAAAAAATTACTCTTCCAGCTAATGCTGTAATGATAATAGCAACCCTTTAGGTCAGACAGGAATCCCCTGAGCTTTTGAAGCTAATCAGTCGTTTTATTGCCGAGATATTGATGACTGTATATCACCATATACATACATTTGTAAGCAACCCTACATAATGTATGTATGCATAAAAGTTAACACTGCCATCTATGGAGGAAAGCATATAATGATGCTTACCTCCACAAAGTTCTCAATCCCTTTAAGAAAGGATTTTTACTGTAATGCCCATTATGTCTGCTCTATATGAATGTAAATAAAGCCTTACACCCAGGAGGGTATTGAACCCACACCATCTACTTCATTCCTGAAAGTGACTTAACCACTGTGCCATCTCTGGTTCATGGAGAAGACACAGCGAATTAGGAAACAAATATCCCAGGGCTCTTGAATCATTAATATTTAGGCTCCCAGGTAGAACAAAATATCTATATTAAGGAGAAATATTTTGTACCTCTTTTAATACGATTATAAGAGCTGATCCTATCATCTACAATCAGCACTACACCAGATAGGTTGGTTCAGTAGAGTGAGAGAGCAGTCTGTAATCTAATCTACCTATCTATCTATCTATTGTCAATCTATCCATCCATCCATCTACCCATCTATCTATCTATCTATCTATCTATCTATCTATCTATCTATCTATCTATCTATCTATCTATCTATCTGTCTGTCTGTCTGTCTGTCTGTCTGTCTGTCTGTCTGTCTGTCTGTCTGTCTGTCTATCTATCCATCCATCCATCCATCCATCCATCCATCCATCCATCCATCCATCCATCCATCCATCCATCCATCCATCCATCCATCCATCCATCAATCCATCCACCCATCTTTTATCTATCTTTCTATCTATCTACCTCTCTACCTATCTTACCTCTTTTAATACCAGTATAAGAGCTGATTCTATCATCTACCATCAGCACTACACCAGAAAGATTTGTTGAGTAGAGTGAGAGAGCGGTCTGCAAACGTTGTGGTTGAGGTCTTAAGATTCCTCTGTAAGAAAAATGAACAAACCTTTCATGATAGCTATTCTAACAAGTGACATTGAGCCTTAGAATTTTGAAATTACATACACGCAAACAGATTTAATCTATAGCTGTATTGGGGGGGGGGGGGAGGAGCATTGGTATCTTCGAATGATAATTTGAACAAGTGGATCATATCCAAAAATAGCCTCTCGAAAAGGACCTCTTGTCACAGACGTTCGGAAATCAACGAGACAAAGAAAACAACTGTTGCTGATTGAAAAGATGAAATTTTTACAGGTAGCCCCATTCATTAAGGCATGTTAAAAAATATAGACAGCAATTAAATGAAAATATATGTCTTTGAGTGTCTCCACTTGCAATTATGATTCATAGTATTAAAATATACACAAATTCTTCTTTGATCCTACATGTAAATATACACTGAGTACTTACCCTTCCCTATTAGGTTTATGTCTACACAGTTCCAAAACATCTATACTCATTAATCTCAGGTTATGCATCGTCTTCATTTGTGCACCTACAATAAAAAAAAAAATTAGAAAAATGAAAATAGAAACACATAAGAATTACCTAGTCCAGACATACTATTAACCCATTGGGGACTCAGCACAAATATATTCGGGCTGGGGTCTATGGGAAATGTGAGTTATAGCCAAATCAGCTCATCTTCAACAGGTTAAGAAACATCTAATCATTATTCTTGATATTTATGTATAAATCTATAACAAATTCATTAATGAAAGAAATGGGGGAGAGCAGACTAGTACTGAATAGAATACTTTTATCTGTGCTGCTGCCATTTCCTCTAGGGCAATATTGTAGATAGATAGATACCTACATGTTGTAGGAAGAAATTTCAAAATGCTTTGATTCTAGGGGGAAAATGGATGTACATGCACATTAACCACTTGGCTGCGGACCACGTAATATTACGTGCTCATGCTATTGTCTGGGCTTTGTCTGTTTTGACACACCAGCGCCACGCTGGTCATACCTGTACTGTGCAATTAGCTCCATGCAGCAGTCAAGTGGTTAAGTCCAAAAATATTGGTCCTTTTATCTTGAACTAAAGTCCTCAATCAAAGTATCTCTCAAATAAACAAACTATGTGTGTTGTTGTAAATACATGTATGTTACCTAGATGTATTGTGAAGCTTTCTTCCATCTTTGGTTGGTCTGGAATGCTCTCTTCTGCTTCAACTGGCATTGATTCCGACAAAGCTCTGATTCGACGACTGTAGATAGAACAATTAAATAAACTAAATAATTATCTCATACAAAGCTAGGTTTTAGTAATAATAACCAATTTGCTAATCCTTGTAATGTTAAATTACTATAACAGGTCTGTCGATTCCATGACATTCGTTCCAGCGACAATCATGATCCGCAGCAAATTCCATACACTAATCAAATGACTAATTTCAACACTGGACTTAACAATACCCTACCCTTCCCATAAACCTAGCATAAATCTCTATTGCAACCCTAACACCACGACTTAGACAAAATAAAGCATGGAGCAATTGTCGCTGGAGCAAATGTCGCATCAACATCTCATGACCACCATATTGCGATGTTATCTCTTGATCGTCTTACCCATGGTAGTACATTCAAAGTGATTTTACTCTTACTACACTGTAGGCCGTTTTTTCTTGACAATTGTCAGTGTCTTCAAACATACATGTACTCAGATCAAGAGAAGTATTTCATATAATTTGACTCTCATTACTCATGAGTATGGAATTCTTACCTTACAGGTCCTTTTATGCCATTGCCCATGTCTTCGTGTAAGTTGATCCACTCATTAAACTCTCCAAAAAACCTAACATCATGGGAACCATTTCATACAAACTGACTCTCTTTACAAAGGAATATTGACGTAACAGATCCTTCTATACAATTTCCCATGTTTTCATGTTATTTCTTGATCCATTCATGAAACTCTTCAAATATACTCACACCATGATTAGCATTTCATATAATTTGACTCTCTTTACACAGGAGTCTTGAATTCTTACCTTACAGGTCCTTCTATACCATTTCCCATGTCCTCATGTAAGTTCTTAATCCATTCATGAAACTCTTCACGCTGCGAATCTTGAAGATTACGTAATTCATTGTCCCATCTTGCCTCCTCTCTCTATTATATAAATCAAACAGAGCAATAACAAACACCTAGGCATAATAACAAATGTAAATGAACTAGAAATATTTACATTTGCAATTATTATATTCCTTGAATCATTATTAAGAAAATAAGTTAACACAAACACTTTGTTTTAATATAGGATGTTCAACAAAAAAAGAAACTTAATAAAACAAAGGAAAGAGAAAAGAGAAAGAGAAATAAACAATGCAACAACGATTGTACTTCCCCATATAATACCACTATACTATGTGGTCAGATACTATAACCTATTGTTCAATTTATATTATCATTTAAAACCTTATGATGTTAGAGTAAATATATGTATATCTTTGGATTCTGTGAGAACATCATCAGAATTAAGAATTGTCATTACATGTACCCTAAAATCGAATGAAATTAGAATGGAATGCTACTTGAGTTTTTCAAGTGTATGGCTGCCAGTCGATTGACATGTAAATCATCATGAGTGATATCAAGGTTCTTGACAGCTCTCTCCATCTCATTTGCTTGTCTGTAAATCACACAATAAACACAATGAAAAACAAGAAACAGATCATTATACACAATTGTTAAAACTATTGATTATGAATCATATTCAAAGGAGAATACATGTATATTGTCAAGTTATTTCAATGCTTAAATTTTCATTATTTCTTGATTAAATCTAAAAGACAATTCTATCTTTTGATGAAAATTTGAACATATAGTTGATTTGAAAAAATAACGGATATTAATGGGTCAAAAAAGCTTCAAGACAACAAAAATGATATCTAACACTTAATGAATCCCACTTGCATCTTAAACATAAAAGTGACAGTAACCATTACTTAAAATTCATTGTAGCTCAAACAGTATTTAAACCTTTAACTTTAAAGAAATATTCCCAAATCATTAGATTGTTGGTGGTGAATTGGGTTGAGAAGACAGTATCAATCAGATACAATTACTGAGATACCATCAGCCCTTCCTAAAGTGGTGAACACCATGTATCAGGACAATTACCCCTGGTCAATTACTCCAAGGACAACTACTAGAAGATACGGTTAGGGTTAGGATTAGGTGTAGAGCCAGGGGGTAGATTTTTTGCAGGGTGTAGTTGTCTGGGGATAACTGTAGAGGGGTAGTTGTCCTAGAACCGAAACACCACCCTGGTGTGGATCACCTACTTGTCTTTAGCTTACGTAGAGCAGCATCTCTCTGCTTCACAATGTCTTCTACAGCCATAGAGTAGGTGTGTTCTAACTTGAAGATCGTCTCTAGAGCAGGAGAGTGTATCAGGTATGGAACATCTCCCCAAACACTGCTTCGTCTTTAGGTTTGGTATTGGGTGCATGGCTCACACATTCCTGATATAGAAAACGAGCAAAGTCAATGGAGTAAACACTAGATTACGCCACTTATTTCAAATTTAAATTAATTGGCTACTTTTCACTTCAAATTATAATACAGTAAAGTAAACATTACCCCATTATTAGCTTCAAGAACAGGATGGTTTGGCCTACATGTATTGGCAAAATTTACCTTGAATAAACATTACCATTCACAGGTTAATGACAAGTGTTTGGAACTTTAAATTGATAATATCACCTATGCTGTCGATACATCATCAAACCTATGTCAATATTTATGCCCTTAAATGTTGGTGAACGGAGCAGCAAGCAATGAGGCTGCCAGGCCTCATCTGGTTGGGCTGAGGATGCTAATCGGCGATGCAAATATGGTGATCGGTTTTTATAAGTATTATGTCATATCTACTAGTAGCATGCTTTCAAGAGACTGTTGCTGAGCTAGCGCCTATGAGCGTCTTTGCGGTGTGTGCGCTTCTAGAATTTTACGCTATTATTATTATTGTTTCACATAAAAAATAGAAATCCTTCGTACCTGGGTGAATGCTCTGGCCCACCTATCAGCAATGTTCCCTATCTCTCATCCCCACTGGACTGCAACACTCGGATAGATTCTCACCATTTGCATTGTGAAAATTCTCTGTTTCCTTGGTTATAAATTTTTCCAGCTCTTGTTTTAGTTTCTGAAAATGAGGTTGTAAAAGTTCAGTAAACTATTTTTTAATGCTAAAAATTCTTCTTCTTCTTCCAGTTGAAGTGTTGCTAAAAAAAAATACTGAAGATAATGCACTGTACATGTAGTTTATCTGACACAGATCAAACGTTAGATTTCTAGATAAAAAACAAACAAAAAAAACAAAACAAAACAATCATGCTGACATTACAGAACATGCATCCCACTTAAGTGGCCCGGACTGAAGGTATCGCATTTTTAAACATTATTCAATGACAAGTAGGGCCTAGTGCTTTTACATATGGGTTTACGATCTGAAGTAAGTTTGAATCTAAAAAATGTCAGAAGACAGACTAGATTCTACACTTATTTGATTCAATGTATTTGTAAGCATTTATCCCAAATGCACACCGGCAAATCCTGTGTACAGATGGAGCAAAGATGGCAGATCTGGGTCAAAATCTAATGCCAATTTTAAGAATTTGGTGTCTGATTGAAAATGGACTGTATCCAGTTTGATTGTTTGAGTGAAAGGCTTCATATATCCAAGTTTCAGCATTCTCCTGTGATGTAGTAAAATTGGACACTTCGGAGTGAAATGAGAGCCATCATTAATTCATCTTTTGGTACGCTTCATTTCCAACATTAACCTCTAACCACCAGCACACATAATAATTGTACCTTGTTGAATACAGCCTTGAGACAACCATACTGAGAGAACACTTCGGAGACTATTGGGTGTGGAAAAGACGGACCCACAAGGAACAAAAAAAAAAAAAAAAAAAAAAAATTAGATCTAGAGTAAAGTGCCCAAAATTCGACCACTTAAGCTTTTTGGCAGCTCTAGTTTGAAAATAAAAACATATCATCTTTCATTTTCAACAGATATTAGAAGCATATTATAAATTAAATACTGTTAAAATTTTTTAAAAAATCAAAAACTATTTGATAGTAAAATCGGAAGTTTATAACACCTACCTTCTTGCCGAGATTAGACATACCGTTGCATAAATTCGACCAGGCGTGAAAAGTCAATACGCACGCGCGCCGCTGAAATCTTGGCTCACTCGCAGCACCGGTAGCACATCGCGCTCTGCCGACAGACCGGGGCCGCTGCGGCATGAATACCCGGTCGAAACTAGGCAGAGAAAAAAATCTTGCAAGTCACATGATTGCAGTGTTGTAATCTAGCACTGTAGAGTCACTTCCGGGTTTCTTTTTTCAGTAGGATAGTTACGATCAGGGCTCGAACGTGGCAAAAAACTGCGTCATCAAACCTCAAATTTTCGGAGTTTAACGCATTTTTCCCGATCGTTTTTTCTTAGCGTTTCCCTTAGCGCGCAGGGGCTTCAACTTTTGGAGCAAAAATCTGGGATTTTAGGAGCAAAATTAAGGTATTTAGTATGATTTTTTTGTGATTTTTTTTTTGTTTTGTATTCAGTGATGATGTGTGCTTGTGATATGAGTTGATTGGAGTGTGTTTGAGTGTGTTTTGGGGTTCTATTTTCCAATTGTCTGAAACTGGTCGAATCTCGGCAAGGGTCGAATTTCGGGCACTTTACTCTAACGTTAGTTATAGAAAGTCTAACGTTAAGAAAGTTAACTAACTTAACGTAAAAGTTTCAGCACTAAAAAAAACAAGATAAATCAAGGGAACGTACCAAATTGTCATTACAACAATGTTCTATCTTAACCAGATATCATAAAGAGTCTAAAAATCGATTGTATATGAAACTAACAGTAAGAATGAATTAAAATTGGCAAAACAAACGAAACGTATGGTAACTCTCTCACTAACGCAGATATATACATGTGGGACTAAAGTAAAGAATATTTTTGTTATTTATACACTAAACTCACCCTCTTCAACGAAACAGGGAAGGTTATGCGCACACATCAACCGTCCAACAAATTCTCCTGCTGATATATTTAAAGGTATAGTAATAGGAACTGCCAACTTGGTTAAATATTCCTTAGTTTTGAAGGAATAATTAAATTCTTTCTGCACAGATTCCATTTTCTCGGCGACAATCGTCCTGTAATTATCGATATCAAACGTGATATCGCATATAGTGGGCGTCTTATTACAAAACAAAAAGTCTCCTTTATTTGTTTTGTTTTTTGTTTTTTGTTTTTGTTTTTCTTTTCTTTCCTTTCACCAAAGATCAGTGTCACTGCTGTTGTTGTTTTTCTTTTTCAGTGATTCGTGGAGCTAGAGAGGCGTAGATTTATGGGCTGGTCATCATCAAACTAAATTTTAGAATACAGTCCCTACATCTAGCAAAAAGGACTGCTTCCTGCCTTTATTTTTACTTTTTTGGGTTTTTTTTTTATTTATTGTTTTGTTATGAAGAGCTTTGTGTTGCCTTTTTTCCTCTGTATTTTTTGTTTTGTTTTGATATACAGTTGTCCGCAAAATTGTTCATACCCCTGTAGTTTTTGAATGTTTTTGAGTCGTGCTCCTAACTGAATGCGTTTCGTCAAACTTTCTGTTCATAAGTATATTACTAACAATTGAACAATTAGAAAAATTCGAAATTTTGAGAAATTTGGTATTCTAGGTGTATTTTGTTGACAGATTTACTAAAAACGCCATGTTCATAATTATTCATAACCTATAGGGATGCCAAATCTAATTTCTTATCTTTTCATCTCGATTATAATTATTTATTTAAATTTTCATCTGAAATAGTTCTTGCCAATGCCAGAACCTCATTCATGACTTCCGTGGTTTTGACCAATGCGTCCTCTGGAAAACGTCCAGGCTGTGTAAGGTTGCATGGTCTTTGAGCCATTTTGTGAGTCTTCAACTTCCCGGACACATTTCTAAGGGGATCTTGTCAGGTCATCGAATTTTCTTCTCCAGATCATTCATTATGATTGTCCTTGAACTAATTCTTGACTAACTTGGCCGTGTGCTTCTGAATTTGGCCTGTTGATATGTCCAGTGCTGTCCCAGGTAACATTAACAAACATCCTTCTTCAAGTTTTCATCCAGGTTCTTAATAAAAATGTCTTCACCGGGATGCCTCCTATTCTGAACAGATTCCCAGTACTACCCGCACTGATATCCCCCATAGCAGTTCTATATGAATGTCGCGTGCTAAAATCAGGACACTGTATCTTTAGATTGAGGGATTCGTCTTTTTTTGCCAAATTGAAGAAAGTCCATATCACTCGTAAATTCCAATTTTCTCTCATCAACTTATATAATATGGTCCAAAAGTTAAAATTCTGGTTTAAATGAGCTCAGGAACTGTCCAGAGGCCTCACGGTGGGTCTGACTGCAAAACTGGAGTCGTATTGAGAAGTGTCTTATATCCGGCACAACTGCCGTACTCGACTGCATCTACGATGTTCGTGAAATCGTGAGAGTACTGCAGTCATGCATGAGTGCAGAAAGTACAACTTACTTGAATTGCGATCGCAGATGATAGACTGCGTGCTGCCATCAGCAGGCTACGTCGATGATCTAGCTGCATTAGCTAGAATCTCTTGCAATTCATGGTCGTCTCGGCTGGTCAGTGGTCCATTCCGACTTTGTTGTGATCTGTGGGTTGTTGTAGGCCTCGCAGTATACTTATTTGGCAATTCAAAGAGACACCTTGCACTTTAGTCATACCCATGGAGCTTTTTCCCAAGTGTCTACATCTGGTGCTTATGAAGAAGCACTTGAGTGTATATCAGGGACTAAAAGTGTTGGTAGATGGTTATTCATTTCAATAACATTCATATGAATGTTATTAAGTGAAAAATTCAAAGTCCTGACAAGAAACCAATAATAAAGGGGTTGGGAAACTGAAGACTCACAGGATGGCTCAAAGACCAAGCAACCTGACTCAGCCTGGAGTTTTCCAGAGGACACATGGGCCAGACCCCACAGAAGTCATCAAGAAAGACCATGACTCTTGCATAAACTATTTCAGATGGTTATTTGAAGAAAATAATATGTACTTGTGGTTATTTGATAGAAACTTGATTGTTACCCCAGGGTATGAATAATTATGAACATGGTGTTTTTTCGTAAAATGTGTAAATAAAATACCACTGGAACACCAAATTGCTCAAAAATGTCAAACTTTCCTAATAATCAGGTGTTGGTAACATAGTGATCACCAAAAAGTTTGACGAAACTCATTTATTTCAAAGCAAAATTGGAAAAAATAGAAAAATGTCAGGGGTATGAACAATTTTGCGGACAACTATATACCAAAATCTGAAAATCAGCGATGTCTCCCCGATTATTCAGATGGTAATCCGGGGGGGGGGTATTATTAGTCGGATTCTGATTTTGGTCACTCACTTAGTTTTTTGAAAATTCCAAATCTGTACAAGTGTACTAGGATTCGAGCCCGTTACTCTCATCCACAGTTCATAAATTATGTTATTTGCCATTTTTTATAAAGTGTGATTAAAGTGATTTTGAAGTATATGAGTCATGCCTTTAAGAAGATGTATCATTGGCTTTCTTTGTTTTCAAATGATTAATTACTTTGGTCAATTGCACCAAGTCCATTGTATTAATCAACATGTTACATTGGAAGTTTAGGCCTATTAGTATTACGCCAACTTATACCTGATGACGATGATCTAAAATTAAGGGCTACTAATTTCCACTCATAATGAGTCTCAGTTTCGATGTTGCGTGCTTTTTTTTCTTCTCATATAGCTACTTATATTTATTTCTTGTTGCGTAATCAATGATGCAACTGAGAAGAAATTAATATACTATCTCGCTTTATCAATTCAATGGGAATAGTTAGTTACCACAGGTAAAGCTTTATCATATCAAACGGCGTAAATCCGTGTGAGGGCTGGGGGGGGGGCGAGCGACATAATTTGCCAACTTGCTAAAGATAAATAATTCGCAGAGGGAGGGATTCGAAGAAAATTTGTCTTTAGGCAAATTTCTGCTTTTTAAAAATGTTATGGCTTGGCTTAATTACTGTTCATTTAGTAATGGAAAAGCAATGCGAGCGCGAAGCGCGAGCCATAAATTTAAGTAAAAAATTTGAGGTTATTTATGCATGATAACCCTATATTATTTTGTATCCATTTTGAAGATACATTTACATGTTTTGTCAAATAACAGCGCTACACAGTGGGCTGCAGGCCCCAAGCCCACCCCTAACAACACCCTTTCCCTATGTTTATCTCCATTAAGGTTTGTTACTTAGTGCGAGTCGCATAGCGATGCATAGCGACGAGCGGGAAATTTTGTGGTTTTAAAAGACTTAAGGAGTGAAAAGGGGCACCTTTCAGTATCAAAAGCGTTATTTTAAGTATGCCTTCACCAATAACACAATCAATGATCTAATGAATTTTTCTCATTTCGTTCTTGAAAAGTGGGGGGGGATGTTTGTACAGACCATCCGGATCCCCCGGGATTTACGCCAGTGATCATATCACTACTACTATTTGTAGTTTCTTAATTGCTACAAGTTGATGAATCGTTGAATATTCATCGACTTCCTCTTTCACATTGCACTCCAAGATAATAAGACCTCCAAGTCAATTTGACGATTCTTTTTTTAAACGGGAAATTATCATGATTATCTTTTTCTGTTCGAGAGCGATTCATCTTTTGCTCATTCACACTGGCAATTACTTATTAAGTAGAAACTCCTTTTGCAACTTAATTAGAGTGATCCGCAAAGATATCATATTTTGGCTCTTCTCAAAACAGTGTGAACTAGCTTGTAACTAAAATATTTTTCAGAGCAACAATAAGACGTATTTTGGCATTGGTGAATCCTTTAAATTACTTATGAATCATTAGAACCATCAATCTTTTAAAACCAACATGGATGGCAATGCAACCAGTCCCACACCGAGCAGCGACGATGAGTTCATGCTCGAAAGCTACCCTCAGCAAATCATCATCGCCATCATTCTCTGCCTCGTCACCGTCATCGGCATCGTGGAAACCTCCACGTCGTCCTTGCAGTGCTGCTTCTGGAAGCTGAGATCATCCACCAACTGGTTGGTGGTCAATCTCGGGATGGCAGACCTCATCACGTGTCTCTTTCTCCCGTTCAACGTCGTCGCGGTGTTGAGTCAAGATGGCTGGCCGATCGCCGAGTGGACGTGTGCGACGACGGGCTGTCACCCTGACATGCCTCGGTGCTAGCGTTATCAACCTCGCTCTCATTGCCCACAATCGGTACGTCCTTCTCACCAGGTCTCGACATACATTCTACCGTGTCTACTCCAAACGCAACATCATCATCATGGTGGTGCTTCTGGATTTACCCGTTCCTACTCGTCATCATTCCACCTTTAGGGCTCGGGAAGTTGGGTTATTCGGAAAAATACAAAACGTGCCAGCAAGATACGTCCTTGCCAAACTCCGATTACTACAGCCTCATGGCGGCTGTCTTCGTAATCATCCCGGCGTTCGTCATCATCGTCGTAATTTACGTGCTCATCTACCGATCCATCGCGCGTCATAATCGGACATCGTGAAAAATTTAGCCAGGGTAAATGCGACGTCGGGTTTTGAACGAACGAGTGTCGATATGAGCACAAGCTGGACAGACTACCAGGTAGACAAAATGGCGCTGATGACTTGAGACAGCAAGCTTCATCTTCATTCACCGATGGAGTAGGCATGCGACCAACACATCTCGGTCGCCAAAGTTTGAAAGTTCACCTAAACCAACTGGTTGTCACAATCTATCTGTAGCGGATCATCAAAGTCGGAACACACCATTTAATTCATCAGACAATGTTGCCGAAATTTGTGACAGTGAAAATTATGAAGTCATTAGAATAGATTCATCAATGGTGCAGTCTCAAACTGTTTCAAAAGATGATAATCACTCTCCAAAGAATAGTGACAAATTGAATAGTCGTCATCCCATTCAGAAAATACCACCATGCATCCAAACATGTCCAATGTAGCCGATGTGTCAAAAAGCGCGCCAAAAATTTCCCGCCATCACATCAGCGTGACAAAACGTCTATCCCTGGTGGTTACCTCCTTCTTTATCTGTTTCCTCCCATTCGGTATCTGTGTGATGGTGCCAACCAGCGATCCAGCAGTACCTTGGGCAAACCTTCTCATCGTGAT
This sequence comes from Paracentrotus lividus, assembly GCA_940671915.1. Classification (NCBI taxonomy): domain Eukaryota; kingdom Metazoa; phylum Echinodermata; class Echinoidea; order Camarodonta; family Echinidae; genus Paracentrotus; species Paracentrotus lividus. The sequence goes on along the minus strand of CALNVZ010003434.1, from coordinate 16,196,897 downwards.
CAACAGTTGTATCAATCCTATCCTGTATGCGGGGACGATGCCTTTGTTCAGGGAGGTCATGTGGTGCATTGCTCGATGTAGGTTTCAGAAGATCCCAGAACGCGTCAAGTTTGTACGATTCTGCCGTGGATAGACATCGTAGCGATACGGATTATATCGTGGAAAGGTCGTAGCGATGAACTTATCATACGTATGTCCTTCTTTTCATCAAATTTTTTTAATACAAATCTTTTATGTAATACTTTTCAGTGTATCGGAATCAAGATTTTTTTTTTGTTGAAAACATTCCAAATTTGTTGGTATCTGCGTGATGGTGCCAACCAGCGATCCAACAGTACCTTGGGCAAACCTTCTCATCGTGATTGACAATTGTATTTATCCTATCCTTTATGCAGGAACGATGCCTTTGTTCAGAGAGGTCATGGGGTGCATTGCTCGATGCAGGTTTCAGAAGATCCCAGAGCATGTTAAGTTTATGCGATTCTGTCGTGGATCGTAGCGACACCGAGTACGTCGAGGAGAGGTCGTATAGCGATGAAGTTATCATGCAGATATCTTTATTTTCATCAATTGTACTTTTAAACAAATCTTTCCTGTAAGAGTTTACAGTGTATTTTTCGAATATAACGCACATATTTTCTGAAGAGTTATATATCCCAGATATGAAGCGATACTTGTTCTATCGTATACCGATAGCGATTTAATCATGTCTATATTGATTCTATACATAATAATTTGTGATGTGAATTTTGAACGTTATATTGCACCATCGCTCCTCATATTCACCATGTTCACTGTCATTTTATTAGCAGGCTTGGTCATATCCTGACACATTTTCACTCTTTTATTATTTTTGCACTGCCATTTTCTCAAACCCCTCTCTCTTTGTCCTCTACCCCGCTATCTCTCGTCTATCTCTCTCTCTCCCTCTCCCCCAGTCTCTCGCCCCCCTCTCTCTCTCTCCCTCTCGAAATGCATCTTTTGTTCTTCTCCACCATCTCTCTTTAAAATACACATCTTTGAAAATGGCAATAGCTAATTATTGGTTATGATAATTATGTAGAGTTTGTTGCATATTTTGAGAAAAACTACATATTTTTAGCTACAGGGACAAACTGTATTTATATACACGAATCGGAGTCAACATAGAATTCATTTAACATATGACAACGTTATCGACATGTTAAACATGGCATTCTCTTCTTATCTGCTAATGTTGTTTTTCTCCGTTTTCTTCTTCTTTTCTTATTTCCAAATGTCAAACTTCCCTATCGACGGTATCATATGTTTCCTCTTTCGTATTGTCTACCGAGCCCCATTTATCCGTGTTTTATATGATCCATTCGTTGTATTCTTTCTTTGATCATTTCTAGTTTGCTTTTATGTGGGTATTACACACCTATCACTATTTTTCTCAACACTAATGACACAATTAATGTGACGTCACATCTTATTGACCGATAGTTGCTGTTTTCCCCTCTTTTGTTGATATATTTTTAGTTCAAATTTTTAAGAAATTAACGTGGTATTATTGTTGCGTAATGTAAACGATATATCTATAATCCATTTAATTTTCATTGTCTCCCTTTCTGTTTGTCTTTACATTGTATATAATAATTTTTACATTTTCTGAAAATGGTAAATAAATAAATTCATTCATTCGTGTATATACTAAAATTTCAATTGAAATCAAATGGGTTTTTTTTTAAATAAAACACATAATTAACACATCACATTTTTTTCTGGGCAGGGGAATAAAATTATTTGACTGCACAGAAAAAATATCACAAAGGGATTGCTTTCAAATCCTGTTATAGGGTTAAAACATTTATAGTCGCAGAATTTTTTCCAGCGTCTGTAATCATTATATGAAACTAAGGTTTTAAGTCCTGACTAGAGCAGATCCTTAAGATGAGCGATATATGCCCACCTGCGATTTCCCGGGTCATGTGACGGGAGGTTCCAATGCGATCCTGGGTTCCACCTGATATCAAATTGGTATCACACTTGCCATGAGAAATATCGTTATAAGGACTGAGTACTGACTTCCGAGATGGGGTAACAAACCTTTGTTTTTTTACCGCGGTATGAAGATAAGTTCATAAAAAAAAATATATGTACCTTCTTTTTCAACACTTTTTTTTATTCTGTTTGAATTATTTCACATTATCAATTGAATCACCATTTTGCATTATTAGGATATATCTGTTAATTAATGCACATTAAATGGAAGGGCTTGGAAGTTGCAACTCTGCCACGAAAAGAAAAAGATTTGAAGAATGATTATTCTTTGGGATCAAAAAGAATACCAGACGTAAATATTAATATAACAAACGTAGAAGATATAAATACTTTAGCTAAAGTTAGTCTATGGATCTTATCGATATAGAAAATAACCAAATGACATTGGGGCTATACCAAAAATAAAAACACAACAGTTTGTTCTATCACGAGCAATAATTTTTGATCATACCCTTGTGGTGCTATGATACTTGGTTACTGTGATCGAGCCATGTGGTCTTGGTTCACCGTGCGAATGCAGCTCTCCTATGTGGTTATGTAATGTAAATAGTCCATAGAAGTGGTACATTTTTTTTTTTTTTTCTTGGCTCATATGGAAGAATACTATCTTATTTCGAACCTGTCAAAGATTCGGACATTTCGATTGTGAGTATTATCATCAATTGACTGACAAACTTATGTTCATATACCATTGCTGGATTTAACATTCTTCCGGAAAAACTTGAGAGTAACTGTGTAGCCGATCTCTCACACTTGATTACCCAAAGAAACATGAATAATAGATATACAAAGGAACACAAAGTAAAAAACACCGAAAGGTAACATTGAGACAGAGAATGAGAGTAAATATGAGCAATACAGAGCAGCAACATATGGAAAGACCAGAAGGGGCATGCTTGACGAGCAAGCAAACGTCGGACGCGATTACAGCTATATGAGTGGAGTTTATAAGAACCAAAGAGAGTTACTGAATAATTGGCCAATATTAATACACTATTTAACAACACACCTCCATTCAGGTGTGGCACTCCTATGGAAGGCGAAGTGTTTGCAAAATACCAATAGCCCCTACCTCGCTTTCATGGGTCGTTTTATCATATCTCTTTTGCAATCTAAGCGCGCTTAACTATTGCATGCAGGAATTTTCTGTTTGTGCACACAACGAGTTTAAATTACCCCTGATTAGTACGGACTTGCCTCTTCGTTACATACCAAAGTGGAAATTTAGTCGAATTGAACATAGAGACACAATTGGAATCACTCGCAGTATAAATGAGTCACGAAGAGGCAATAAGACCAAAGCGGGATGAGAGCAAGCGGTCATTAGTCATTGTGGGTTTAGACCATAGAGGTTTTAAGACTATGGGAAGGTTCCCGATAATGTCGCTAGTTTTCCATTTCCGCGGGGTTGAAAAATCCACCACGCTCCTGTCATATGAAAATCCGTTTAAAACAGGGCAACATCAATGCGATATGTCGCGCATCTTCTAATTTGCAATACAGCTAGAAAAAAATAAAAAAATATCACCGCTACTCGGCTGAATCAACTGGATAAGGCGGCATTAACTGTGTGTTTCGTATATTAAAAGCAAATTAATGCACGGATGTACCTGTCAATTGATTATGCGGCTCGTTCAAAACAATTCACATTTCTTTACCCCTAGCGATAGTTGCGTATGTAAACAAACGAGATCAAACCTCGACGTCTTTGAATTCCAGTGAAAAAATGAAAGTGATTGTTGAGACAGGATTATTGGGGCCCCAAATTAGTTTTATACAATCATAATCATGGATTCTTTACCTAACTTTTTCAAATATGTCCCAACATCAGGAATATCAGTCATAACTAGTAACCAAACATTATCAATGATTTGAGAGAACCACAACCTAAGTTCGAATCACTATTGCTAATGAAGAGTAATGAATCGGAACACATTGAATCAATTTTGTTGCAAAAGAAACAGGTGCGGGCCTGGGTCTGGCATTTTTTCAACGAAATTACTACTCCCTCAATTTATTTTCTCCCTATATAAGAAAGAAGAGAAATGTAATCATTGTATTCATTCCAGAACTCAAATTTAAACAAAATGGTCTCCGTTAATTTCCACTCGTTTGAAACGCAACCACGGCTGTCTTTTAATGGCAACTGGAAACAAGTGCATAAGTCATTTTTAATTAGTATCTACTCTATGTGCCCCTCATGTAGCTAAAAATTTCATTTTGCACTCCATTCTTGCTTTGTACAGACAGGTTAGGCAGTCGGTATCTCATGGTTTTGATGAGTAACGTACAAAACTTGATTCTTTTGCTATTTGATGATTAAGAAAATATTGCAGTTTTTCCAACATAACATAACAAACACAAACATATATCAAATAGATTTAATTTTCTATTATCTCAAGATATGGAAAACATGCAACTAAATGCTCATCATACCACTCTTCCCCTCTCCAATCCTCCAGCATCCGTGGGGGGGGGGGGAGAGGAGAGAGAGAGGAGACATAGGGGGTGGGGAGAGAAATATAAAAGCAATAATCATGTTACACTTTGAAGGCTTAAATTTGAAACAATGACAACAGAGTTATCAACACATCATGATTGACATCGAGATTAATAATGTGTTGATAGCTCCTCTGTCGTTCGTCATTTTGACCCTTCATATGTACATGATTATGTTTTTAAGAGCATATTACCGGAATCCTGATCAATCGGTGCCTTCGAATGGAATATTTTCAGACGACTAACGAATAAACCGAACTGAGGTTCAGAAGCCTCGTGGCATTGCAACGCACTTATTGATAGGTGCGAGAATGTTTTAATACACCACAAATGGGGACATTGCCAAGTTGATGATTTCTCGTAATGTTTATTATTCTAAATTCTATTTTGATGCTGGTGCAAAATCTAAGATATGCGACATTATAGAATTTGCTTTATATATTATTTTATAACTTATCATATCCCTAAAGTGTTGTGGATGGCTAACCCTGGCGAAAGTCACAATTTGAGGCAACCATCCTATAGTCTATTAGAATAATTGCAATTTACCATTAAAACCACCTCACATTCAGGGTGGACTCCTATGGAAGGTCGAAGTGTTGCAAATACCAAAAGCCCTGTCATGGGTTTTATAACTTCTGATCAGGGGTTTTAACTATTGCATGCAGGAGTTTTGTTTGTGCACACGAGTTAAAACCCCTGATGAGAGGATTTGCTCTTCGTGCAGTAGTTTCTCTCATCCGCAGTAGTTAAACCCCTGATCAGGGGTTTATGGTATTTTGCAACAATTTGCTTTCCATAGACTCCCTTTCAAGATGAATTAATCCTTACCCATCTGGGGTCACCGTCTAATGAATCTTGGATGACAACAAAGTGGATACTGGTCAAGGAGCACACACCAGCTATAAAGTTGGCTGTCCCAAACACCGTCGGTAATAGCGCATCGGAAAACTAATGATAAACAATCAT
>CALNVZ010003434.1:16177105-16191382 GCA_940671915.1 Paracentrotus lividus | reverse complement strand
TTCCTCGTATAAAGACCTTATTTCTAGTCTGTTTTGCATCGATATCATTGTAGAATTTTGTTCTTGTCTTTTTGTTCTAGTACTCTTCCTCATGATTCTTTCCGTAGACATAGATGTACGAGGATAGACCAGGCAAATCCATGTTTGCAAAGAGAAACCCGGCTAACACTGCAAAAAAAAAATTCAAAACACAATAAAAAAAAAATGAAGTAGGGCAAAAAAGAATAATGGTCAATATACAAGACAAACAAATTAATGTACATAAACGATTTAAAGATATAAGGGAAAAGGCTTTGGTATTTATACACATATTTGTGTTAAAACTTCATTTGTAAAGAGAATACAATCATAGTGAGTTACACTTGGAACTTGGAACTAAAAACACGAGTGCTGTGTCCCCCAGGAAAAAAAAAAATACTCGACTGCAGGGTTGACCTCCCCTTCAAGATGCTTGGTAAAAAATTAAAATGTAAGTTTGACCAATTCTCTGATCAAATTCTGCCATTCATTTGTGACCGGAATCTGTCCATTGAGCATCTTTTCAGAGTCGATTTAACGAGATCCCGATAAAAGGCTCTGAATGACCCGGGGAGCATTTCATGAAAGGTCTTTGTCGGACGTTTTATCCTACAAATTTGCTCTCACAACCAGAAACAGCATTTCGGTAGCTATAACAGTTGCGGATAAAAAGTCTGACAATCCTTAGATGAAATCCCCGGATTCCGGTCATGAGGTCCATCGACCTGGGTCCAGGTCAGACACTGATAGACTGATGACTCCGAGATGGTAAACTTTTTTTTTACGGATGAAGAGTTAAAAAAAATGACCCTTCACTTTTTATGTGTGAATCAATTATCTACCCATCTAGAAGCGTTAATAATCTTGGATGACGAAAAAGAAGAGGATACTGGGTCAACGCTTTAATTACATCTTGGTCTAACATCAGTTGTCTAATCTCCTTGTCTAATACCACATGCGGCTAAACCCATTGTCTAACTAACAATTTGGTCCAATTGCCCTTGTCAATAATACTTGTCTATGACCCACTTGGTCAATTGCCAATACGTCAAATTACATTTTGGTATAAATGCTTCTTTGCCTATTGGATAACCGAAATGAAGTTAGTCCTATTACCAATTGGTTACAGACCAAGTGGAAATTAGACGAAATGGACATGAGACAAAATGGTAAATAGGCAAAGAGGCATATAGACAAAGGGGAAGCAACAAGCCGGGTCATTATTCAGACCGACATACACTCGTGGCGCATTTTGACCATAAGAGTTGAATAATTGGCATTTTACCTTAACAATAACGACCCTCTCACTAGCATGGGACCGATCTGAGAATTCTGCAAAACATATCCACAGGAACCTGAACTCAAATGTCAACGACGCTCTATCTACGCAAAAATCGTTCCAACGTCGAATCGCGTTGCCCCCTTCGAATAACTGAGACAGATCCGCAACATCTGGGACACACACAACTGCCCGCACCCGCAAATCTATGCTACGAGTAGACAAGAGTAGGGATGCGGGGCAGCAAGTGTCCACCACTGAAAAACGCTAAGATCGAGAAGGCCGATAAATACGGCGAACAAAGTTAAGCAGGCCACCAACGCCAACAGAGATACACCTCAGTCATGAGACATAAAAATCAACGCCAGCACCAAACACTGCAGACCGGACTATGATCGACTCGCACAAACAGCCACTAGAGCCGCACAGACAGGCCTATGTATACGACTGACCAGTCAGAAGACGTGAGCCAAATTCCACAACTATTTACCACCTGTACTTCTTATTACTTTTTCTGGGATGGGTGTTATTCGCAGTCTGTACTTGATAGTCTTACTTGGTTCGAGTGATTGCCTGAAGAGCAAGTAGCAGAGCAAAAAGACCCAAAAGGGAGAAGACCAAGCGGTCATTAGTCATTGTGGGAACCATAGAGGTTTAGAAATATGCATTACCAATACAAACACCTCACATTCAGGGGACTCCTGATGACAATGCAAATACCAAAAGCCCCTGCTCATGGGTTTATAACTCTGATCAGGGTTTATAACTATTGACAGGGTCTGTTTGGTCACAACATAAACCCCTGATGAGAGGATTGCTCTTCGTGCAGTAGTTTCTCTCATCCCGCAGTAGTTAAAACCCCTGATATCGGGTTTATGGTATTTGCAACAATTTGCTTTCCATAGACCCCTTTCAAGATGAATAATCCTTACCCATCTGGGGTCACCGTCTAATGAATTTGGATGACAAACAAAGAGTGGATACTGGTCAAGGAGCACACACCAGCTAAAAGTTGGCTGTCCCAAACACCGCGGTAATAGCGCATCGGAAAACTAATGATAAACAATCATAGAAATTAATGTTAATATGAATTGAAGAATTATAATTGCATTGTTTACAAATGTAATTGGAAATCAGTAAAGCATGAGACATTGAAAGCTGTTACTAATTACATAAACAAACTTACGTTGTAGATATTAACGGCAACATTGCATGATAACAGACTTCCACCGTCAAAGGTTTATAATTCTGAAATTCAACTAGGCATAATTCTAGGTTCGGAGAAGGTGTTCCGACATATACACCGTTAGAACGCGTTTTAAAAATTTCAATGTTTAAAAAAAATGTTGGTTTTAAAAGTAAAACATTCTTGTGTAATTAAACATGTGTTTAACACCGGAAAAGCGATGATATATAGCATTAGACAAGACCTGTATAAAGATTTAAGTGTAGATATTTAAACAGTTTTGTTTAAACAGGCCGAGGCAAATGTCACGTGATAGTCATGAGCTAATGGCATCGCTCGTTAAATGCAATGGTAAAATCGGCGCAACATTTCAATCATGGACTTATGCCTCACACATCTGATGTGTTGGCTCAGTGGATAGAGCGTTCTCCTTATAATCGAAGGGTCGTGAGTTCTATACCGCCGCGTTAACCAAAGATGGAGCGTTTTTATTTTGGAGAGAAGCGTTAAAACAATTTTGTTGATATTTTAAAAACAACCATTAAACAACAGGTTGTTTAAACTTTTAAACAACAAGAGTGTCTTAAGTTTATAACAAACTACAGGTTTTTAATTTTTAAACAACGATGTGCGAATTCACCGTTAACACTCAAAGCATGTTCAATGAATGTTTTAAAAAGTCCAACGCCTCTTGTCCTAATTTGAACCTGCCACTGGTTAAATTCTTGAGTATAAAAAAGTATTGTGTTTTGCTTTTTTTCAAAGCGGACTGGATATCTCATGGAGTCTGGATTGTTTCATAGTTTATTAACCGATGCTATTGTTGTTTTCCTGGAAAAGGGGATGTATAGTATATTTCTTTTGATTAGATAAAACATAACAAAAAGTATTGACTACAATAATATACAGACTTACGAATAGGCACAATAGCCCGATGCAGAATAAAACTCGGCTCTGAAGAGTTAATATAATCTTCGAACTGTACAGGTCAGACAGTATCATCTGAGTCCTGCATTATATGCTGTCACTGAAGACATGTACGGTTCAAACTGTCTCTCAGATCGCATACGGTCCTTGAGTTATCTGGACAAAACATGAAACAAAAATCCAAAAAATACTCCATGTGGGCTCAGTGATAGACGTCTGCCTCATAATCGGGAGTCGTGGGTACGATCCCCGGCCGCGCATACCAAAACTTTTAAAAAAATGTAGTTGCGCTTTCCTATTTGGCGTTGACAAGAGGGATAGAGCAATGTCTTTCTGGTGCGCTCAGGCAGCCTCGTTTTACTTTGGATCGAAATGATGAGTCAGATAGGTGGTGTCACTTAAGAGAGTCTCCGAACGTGAGATTCTCAAAATTATGAAGATGATTGATTTCCACGACGCAAGAGACGTTGCACAGACTCAGAAGATGTCTCCGAGAGAACAGCTAGTCAGAAACGTCTAATGTCAGTGAGTGATACCAAAAGCCCATTGGAACATTTCTGATAATGATTGTGTCTTCTCCACCGATCTTGAGATGGTGGCTTAATCGCTTCCCCATAGAAGTAAAAAAAGAAAATTCTTCTTCTTATAATTCATATGCCAGATCGAGCATCCCGATCTAGTACAAATAAGTTGCAGAAATTCCTTATAAGGAAATCCGTGATTCCTTTCATAGTTAGAACATGTTTGTCACATATCTCAAAAAGTTAAGGCTGTCCCACAGAGGGGATCGTTGTGGCCGACAACCACGAGACACCTGTCGCCACCATTCGCAGGTCCAATCGCCTTTAAATCGTGAATTATCGCGTCTATCGCCTAAAGAGACGGAGCCAAATTCAATTCGTCGTTGGATTTCACAAGTTAAAATAGCCGGCCGTCATTAGGTTGACGTCAATAGACAGCCTGTCTTCTCTTGTCGACAATTGCTATCGTAGATGTCGCCAGTTGTAGGTTCCGCGCTACAGCGTACGTTGCACGCATCGCTGAACCAAACGGCCAGTGAATTTAAGCCGCTACGGCCTTTATCAGCAACTGCATTCACCAAACATGATACGCCCTCCCATTCAGATACTGACATCCCCGCAATTTTTGAATTTTCAAAATCATCACCGACCCAAATTATATGCGCGACTGAGAGGACAATCACGAACCAAAGGCGACAGCCGCCACCAGGTAGAAAACATTCGATCGCCTGTGTCAGTCGCAAGATCGCCATAGGCTCAAGTTTCGTATTTGTTGATTTAAGCTGCGACAAGAGAGTCGAGCCGCAGAGCGCACGGTCGAGGATTGTATTACGATGGCAAGCAAATTATGGTTAGCTAATGTTTGCGTGTGAAGCCAGTTCGTTGTCGTAGCCTACGGATACGTATATGACTTCGGTCACTACGTCGACACGATCGTTGGCAGTTTCTAACAGCATACCTGTCGCCACCCACTCGCAAGTCCAAGCGCCTTTAAAATCGTGAATTATCACGTCTATCGCCTAAAGAGACGGAGCCAAACTCAGTTCGTCGTGGATTTTCAAACAAGTTTAACAATAGCCGCGTCGGTTAGGTCACGTCAATGACCGAAGCCTGTCTTCTCTTGTTGCAACAAGGTGCTATCAGTTGTAGTTGCCGCACTAAGGGCGTACGTTGACAGCACACCGCTGAATAAACGGCCAGTGACATTAAGCCGACGGCGGCTGTCGCACAACTGCATCACCCAAAATCATGATCGGCCCCATTCAGATACTGTACAGCGTCGCCGCAATTTTTTGAAATTTTCAAAAAATCACTCGCGACCCAATTTTAATCCCGAACGAGAGGACTATCATATCCAAATGCGACAGTCCGCCATCCATGTAGAAAATACCTCGATCGCCGTGTCTGTCGCAAGGATGGCCACAGTGCGCAAGTTCATATTTTTGTTGATTTAGGCTGCGACAAGACAAGTCGAGCCGCGAGTGCGGAAGGTGCGAGGCTTTGATTGGTTGGATACAAGCTTTGTTAGTCTATTGTTGAGTGGAGCAAGCCTTTGTAGACGAGTCGTAAAATACGTATGACCTACGGTCACCTAACGTTCTGATCTACGATTCTGGCATTTCTGATCAGGCGTATGGTTGTCGCCATACGATCGCCTCGGCGGGACGGGCCCTTTCAGACAAATATGTCTGTACGTAAATTTTGTATCCGCGAATCTCCCTAACTGATTATCGCGGCAGCATCTCCGCTTCAAGTTAATCCGTTTTAAATACTAAATAATATAATGGTGGATGATTAATATAATATATAATATAATAAGAGAAGAACGTTATTCATATAGTGCCACGCTTTCTAGTTTTAAACCTATCCGAGGGGCCATTTACATAAGAAGAAAATGTTGACTGCAAAGCTACAAATATAACTATATTCGTTAGACTAGATTGCAAGCACATTAATATTAATTAAGGGAAGGGGGGGGGAATCATCGGATGGAGCCCTGTAGGCGCACACTCCGAATCTGCCATGTCCAAAAGTCAAAAGAGGAAAATTGTGTAATGTCCACATACATCAGACAAAAAAACAATACAAATAAGTAATATGGTTAAAAACTACAAAAATCTATAAATCTTATGTTATTTATTTGATCTATTTTCTACTATACAAATCATTTATGGTGAGTTTCCTTAGCGGAGCAGGAAAAGAAAAAAAATAATGAAGGAAACATGCATCATACAATAATAAATGTTCATGATTGACACTCATTAATACCTTTTCTGCGAGGACTTTTCCGATTTAGCTGTCTATCAAAGATTATACCCATAATCGTGATCCCGAACAGCTTCCAATAGTGTTATAAGCGAAGATGTTGGTATCAAAACTTAAACTGCAGGGAAGTTAGCAAAACAAGATATCATTTTTAATAATGAAACTCAGTAAAACAAATTATGCCGTTGATATTAAAGAATATGAAAGATACGCCCAAGTAAAATTTGTATCAGTATAAAGCAAAGGGCCGGTTGAGTGAATCATTACACTAGGGGGGGGCTCCATAACTGAGGGGCTCCTTTTGGACCGCCCTTTTCTTTTCAGGGAGAGCGGCCGATTCCGCCTCGAAATAGTGCTAAAATATGAATATAAAGTAGATAAACTTTTATATAGGCCATTTTTAACTGACGTAGCTAGCAAAATGAATTTAAATTGCACCACTTAATGGTCTGAAATACGATTAGCACTTTAAAAAGAGAGCTCATTGTTTGGGCCCCTACAATAATTTTATAATTATGGAAATCTTCCACTTCAGTTGGTTTATCCAGCCACGGGGGTTGTCGCTCGTATGGGGTGCAGCGGTAAGGCAATCAAACATATGCCTCTCTATATCATCCTGAAGGGTCGAAATCGATGGTATAGTGTTATATCACTCCGACTAGGCTCGTTTCGTAGAATTGATAAACCCATGGTAATGAAACTGCTTGTCTTATAGAATTGGAGTATAGGTGATATCTACTTCGCGGAAGACGTCTCGAAACTGAGACTCCGGAGACTTTCACAGGACCGGCAAAATCTCATAGAATACAAATCTCTCTGAGCGTCTCAGAGCGTCCTGCCGCGAAGTGATATACCCACTTACAGATACCATCATAAGATGCAGATAAAAGTTGTGGTTACATAATAAGTAACTACAGAATAAAAAATAACAACAACATTGAAGGGTGTCTCTAACCTGCTTCGGATCCCCAATCACTAGCCACCGCAACACGGTTCATAATTCCGAATACCGAAAGAAAATCTCTCCTGACACGCAATTGTCCAGAAGGTCATGAGAAGGAACATGGGCGACTTCAAAATAGAACCAGTAGTTTCGGAAAATCTCCAGACGCTTGATCTTCGCTGGTTTATCCATGGCCGACGACCAAGCCCTTGGATAGCACTGGATTGTTGCGGACTGGTACGAGGCCGACGTCGGTCATGATGTATGTCAGCAAAGTCTTGTATTTGGCAGAATGAGAATATGTAACATTGGTTGATTCGTTTAGCAGTATTACTGACCATACAAGTTTACGCGGAATGCCCATGAGTAAAAGTGGTGCATTGCAATTTACACCAGACGTGAGTTTGGAAGGCTATCTCCACTGTACTATAGACCTGAGAAGAAAGCCCGGCACTTAGTACAGTTTCTCTTCTTCTTCTTTTTTAATTTATGATCATTAAAGTTTTAATCATTATTTTTATATTGCTCGCGACCCCTCCGATTCTGAAACATTAATCACTTAACTAAACAAAAAGAAACAGAAAAACATAGAAATTAAATGTTAATATGAATTTGAAGAATTATAATTGCATTGTTTTACAAATTCGTAATTGGAAATCAGTAAAGCATAGACATTAAAAGCTGTTACTAATTTACATAAAACAAACTAACGTTGTAGATATTAACGGCAACATTGCATGATAACAGAGCTTCCACCGTCAAAGGTTTATAATTCTGAATATTCAACTTAGGCTATAATTCTACAGTGGTTCGGAGGAAGGTGTTCCGACTATACACCGTTAGAACGCGGTTTAAAAATTTCAATGTTTAAAAAAAAATGTTGGTTTAAAAGTTAAACATTCTTGTGTAAAATTTACACATTGTTGTTTAACACCGGAAAAGCGATGATATATAGCATTAGACAAGACCTGTATAAAGATTAGAGTGTAGATATTAAACAGTTTTGTTTAAACAGGGCGAGGCAAATGTCACGTGATAGTCATGAGCTAATGGCATCGCTCGTTAAATGCAATGTAAAATCGGCGCAACATTTCAATCATGGACTTATGCCTCACACATCTGATGTGTTGGCTCAGTGGATAGAGCGTCTGCCTTATAATCGAAGGGTCGTGAGTTCTATACCCGGCCGCGTTAACCAAAAGATGGAGCGTTTTTATTTTTGGAGAGAAGCGTTAAACAATTTTGTTGATATTTTAAACAACCATTAAACAACAGGTTGTTAAAACTTTTAAACAACAAGAGTGTTTAAGTTTTAAACAACTACAGGTTGTTTAATTTTTAAACAACGATGTGCGATTCACCGGTTAACACGCAGTTGTTTAAGATTTTAAACAACTTGTTTAATTCTTTCTAACAGTGTAGTTACCTAAATTTAAAATGCAAGGGCCCGATGTAAGGGGTAGCCAAGAAATTTTGAAAATAGTGGGAAATTTGCAAAGCATGTTCAATGAATAGTTTTTTTAAAAGTCCAACGCCTCTTGTGCTAATTTGAACCTGCCACTGGTTAATTTGAGTATAAAAAAAAGTATGTGTGTTGTTGCTTTTTTTCAAAGCGGACTTCGATATCTCAGTGGAGTCTGATTGTTTCATAGTTTATTAACCGATGCTATTGTTGTTTTCCTGGAAAAGGGGTGGATAGTAATATTTCTTTTGTTAGATAAAACATAACAAAAATGTATTGACTACAATAATATTACAGACTTCGATATAGGCACAATAGTGCCGATGCAGAATAAAACTCGGCCTGACTAGAGTAATAATATGAATGTTCCGAACTGTACAGGTATACAAGTATCATATGAGTCCTGACATTATAATGGCTGTCACTGAAGACATGGCTACGGGTAAGCAAATGTCTCTCAGATCGCATACGGTTTTGAGTTATCTGGAACAAAACATGAAACAAAAATCCAATCAAATACTCCCATGTGTCTGCTCAATGGATAGAGCGTCTGCCTCATAATCGGGAGGCGTCGGGTCGATCCCCGGCCGCGTTCCTACAAAATACTTTTAAAAAGTAGTGTTGCTGCTTTCCTGTTTGGCGTTGACAAGAGGGAGAGCAATGTCTTTCTGGTGCTGCTCAGCAGCTGCCTTTTACTTGTTCGAATATTGATGAGTCAGAATTAAGGTGGTGTTCACTTGAGGAGACGTCTCCGAGACGTGAGATTCTTCAAAATTATGAAGATGATTGATTTCCCACGACGCAAGCGACGTTGCACAGACTCAGAAGATGTCTCCCGATAACAGACTAGTCAGAAACGTCTAATGTCACGTGAGTATACCACCATAAGAAGCCCATTGGAAATCATTTCTGATAATGATTGTGTCTTCTCACCGATTTGAGATGGTGCTTAATCGCTTCCCGCATAGAAGTAAAAAAAAAAAATTCCTTACCTTATTCATATGCCAGATCGCATCCCGATCTAGTACAAATAGAGTTGCAGTAAATTCCTTCCTAAAGAAATCCTTGGATTCCTTTCATAGTTAGAACATGTTTGTCAATATCCAAGCCTTCAATTACAACCCTACTCTCCCACACACAAGTTAAGGCCTGTGCCCACAAGGACTTGTGGCGACACACGAACACCTGTCGCCACCATTCGCAGGTCCAATCCGTTAAATCGTGAATATCGCGTATCATCGCCTAAGAAAAGGAGCCCAAATTCAATTCGTCGTTGGATTTTCAACAAGTTTAAAAATAGCCGGCGTCAGTTAGGATGACGTCAATGAACGTAGCCTGTCTTCTCTTGTCGCGACAATTTGCTATCGTAGATTGTCGCCAGTTGTAGGTTGCCGCGCTACAGCGTACGTTGCACGCATCGCTGAACCAAACGGCCAGTGAAATTTAAGCCGCTACGGCCTTTATCGCCAACTGCATTCACCAAAATCATGATCTGCCTCCCATTCAGATACTGTACAATCCCCGCAAATTTTTTGAAATTTTCAAAAATCACTCACGACCCAAATTATAATGCGCGACTGAGAGGACAATCACGAACCTAAAGGCGACAGGCCGCCACCAGGTAGAAAATATTCGATCGCCTGTGTCAGTCGCAAGGATCGCCATAGTGCTCAAGTTCGTATTTTGGTTGATTTTAAGCTGCGACAAGAGAAGTCGAGCCGCGAGATGCGCGAAGGTCGAGGATATTGTATTATCGGATACAAGCAATGTTATTATTAGCCTAATGTTTGCGTGGAAGCCAGTCGTTGTCGTAGCCTATCGTAGATACGTATATGATCTTCGGTCACCTACGATCCTGACACGATTCTGGCAGTTTCTAACATGCATAGGCCTACCTGTCGCCACCACTCGCAAGTCCAATCGCCTTTAAAACCGTGAATTATCACGTCTATCGCCTAAAGAGACGGAGCCAAACTCAGTTCGTCGTTGGATTTTCAACAAGTTTAACAATAGCCGGCGTCGGTTAGGTTCACGTCAATGACCGTAGCCTGTCTTCTCTTGTTGCGACAAGGTGCTATCAGTTGTAGTTGCCGCACTACGGCATACGTTGCACGCACCGCTGAACTAAACGGCCAGTGACAATTAAGCCGCTACGGCCTTTGTCGCCAACTGCATTTACCCAAATCATGATCGGCCTCCCATTCAGATACTGTACAGTCGCCGCAATTTTTTGAAATTTTCAAAAATCACTCGCGACCCAAATTTTAAGAGGAGAGAGAGATGATGGGTTTGTCTCTGGATACTAAATTTGAGAGTGACATGTCAAACAGGATTTTAGCTCAAATTTACGCTTGATAAGGATGGAGACCACATAAGCAAGTTGGATCAGGACAAACGGGCGTTAGATGATGATAAGAAGTGTGACAATTTCGGGTCGCAGGGAATGGGGAAAAAATGAACTTTTTAATAGCAAATGGAGTCACAGACTTGGAAAAGAAAAGATGGCCGCGTTTGTTTCATGACAATTGCAGGTTACGAGCAAGGTATAAGTAAATTAATTGAAATTTTCTGTTTCTCTTTAATATCATGTAACTGAATTAAGTTCAACAATCAGTAATTGTATCAGTATAAGTGTTCAAATAATCGGAGGGTGTCGATTACAAAATAATGAAATGAATGAATAACTTTAACTGATCATTATAAAAAAAGAAGAAGAAGAAGAATAGTATAAAGTTGTCGGGGCTTTTCAGCAAGGGAGCGTATGATTTAGTTGAGACAGACTCGATATGACACTTAGTTTCGTCAATAGTAGAACTTACCTCTGAGTTCTGTGTCAAATCTGAATGCACCGCACTTTTACTCCATAGGGCAATTCACGTACTTGTAATGGAAGTGCATTAAATCTTGCTAAATCAATATACAAACCAATGTATACAACTTTTTCTGATTCTGCTGAACAACACAAGACTTTGCTGACATACAAATCATGATCCTGGCGTCGGCCTCGATGACCGCCTAACGATCCAGCTATCCAATGGCGGCTCGTCGGAGCTGACCATGCGATAAACTCAGCGAAGATCAGCGTCTGGAAGATTTCCCGACTACGTGGTCTATCTTGAAGGTCGCCCAGTTCCATCTCAATGACGCTTCTACGATTGCTTGTCAAGGAGGATTTCTTCGTTATCGGAAATAGATGAACCCGTGGTTGGCGTGGCTAGCGTGATGGGATGAACGGAGCAGGTAGAGACACCCCTTCACATGTTGTTGTTGTTTTTTTTTATATCTATAGTACTTATTATATAACCACAACTCTTTTATCTTACTCCTTTAATGATGGTATCTTAAGGTGGTATTCACTTCGCATAAAAAGAGACGTCTCCGAGATGACTCCCAGCCGTCTCCGCGACCAAGTCTCAAAACAGTCCTCAATCCGTTTCAAAACCCGCCCCTAACTATCTCAAAACTGTCTCATGGAAGTGAGATACCCCTACTTCCATGAGACGGGCCTTGGGACTAGTTTGAGACGGCTTTGAGACGGTTTTGAAACTAGTCGCAAAGACTCCTTGTTCTCAGCGACGTCTCATGACGCGGGAAATTATGAAATTTGTATATCTATGAGATTTTGCGGTCCTGGAAACGTCTCGGAACGTCTCAGATTCTCGAAGACGTCTCCGCGAAGTGAGATATCACCATTACTCCAATTCTATAAAGACAAGCAGTTTATTACCATGGTTTATCAATTCTACGAAACGAGCCGTAGTCGAGTGATATAACCACTACCTCGATTTCGACCCAATTCAGGATGATATAGAGAGGATATAGTGATTGCCTACCGCTGCACCCCATGGGTATATATCCGAGCGACATCGTGGCTGGATAACCAACTGAAGTGGAATATTCCATAATTATAAAATTATGTAGGGAGGACAATGAGCTCTTTTTAAAGTGCTAATCGTATTTCAGACCATTAAGTGGTTGCAATTTAAAATCATTTTGCAGCTACGTCAGTTAAAATGTGCTATATAAAGTTATCTCACTTTTATTTTATATTTAGCACTTTTTCGAGGGGAATCTGCGCTCTCCCTGAAAAGAAAAAAGCCCCTCATATGGAGCCCCCCCCCTAAGTGTAAGATTCCTCACCGGCCCTTTGTATTATAATACAAAATTTTTATCTTAATACAAGGCATAATTGTTTTACTGAGTTTCATTATAAAAATATGAATATCTAATGTTTTGCTAACTTCCCCTGCAGTAAGTTTTATACACACATCTTCGCTATAAAACAACTATTGAAGTCTGTACCGATTATGGTAATATCTTTGATAGACGAAAGCTAAATTCGGAAAAGTCTTCGCAGAAAGGTAATTATGAGTGTCATTCATGAACATGTTATTATTGGTTATGATGCAATTGTTCCTCATTATTTTTTCTTTTGCCTGCTCCGTAAGAAAAAACTCACCATAATTTGTATTATAGTAGATAAATAGATCAAATAAATAAATAGATTTATAGATTTTTGAGTTTTTCTAACTAATTATATTTTGTATTGTTTTATGTGGATTACACACTCTTTACTTTTGACATGGCAGATTCGGATGTGCGCCTCACAGGCTGTCCTCCTTTCTGCTTAATTAATATAATGTGCTTGCAACTAGTCTAACGCACTATTATAGGCCTATATATTTGTAAGCTTTGCAGTTCAACACTTTCTCTATATTGTAAATGTGCGATAAATAGTTTAACTGAAAGGTGGCACTATATAAATACGTTCTTCTTCTTATATTATTATTATCACACCATTATATTATTATATATATAAAAACGGATTAACTTGATAGCGGAGATGCTGCCGCGACTAATCAGTAGCGGAGATTCGGGATACAAAATTTCGTACAAGACATATTGTCTGTAAAGGGCCTGTCCCGCCGAAGGGCATCGTTATGGCGAACAACATGTCAGAACCTGTCACATAGAGTAGATGACCGTAGGTCAATAAATTTACGACTCTGTCTACGATAGGCTAAAGCGATAAGCAACTTGCTTCCACTCAACAAATAGACTAACAAGTACTTCCCGGGGGGGGTCATTCATACATATGGGATGCTAGTAGCGTCCACCACAAAGCGTCGAAAAAGGGCTGTTTAATTCAGCCCGACGAGACGAGCTTTCCTTAAAATAAGGGGTGTTTTTTTCATTTCCAGTCGCCATTTTCATATAAAATGAGAGGATGTATTTCAGCGAAAATCTGCTGTTTAGGGTGATGAATTTGTTGGTGTTTATCGTGTCATTTAGGGGTGTTTTTCAGGAGAAGTGACTTTTGGGGGCAAAAGTATTATGGGTGTTTAGCCATTAAGCGTTTTTTTTCCAGTCTGGACGTAGAATAGGGTGCAATTTTGACGTTCTAAGCAATGAGTTTTACGTTTTAGAGTTCCATAATCTTAGTGGTGCTGGACGGCTATGTGGGGTAGGCAACTTCTATTTCTTTGAGTTACCCCATCAACTCTCCGGCGAATAGCTTGTAATCCACCGAATACATAGGCATCGACTTCCCGCGAATCTCGCGGCTCGACTTCTCTTGTCGCAGCTTAAAATAACAAAAATATGAACTTGCGCACTAATCCTTTGCGACCAGACATACTGGTCGCAATCAAGGATATTAAATCCCTCGTTGGGCAT
>CALNVZ010003434.1:16125487-16171401 GCA_940671915.1 Paracentrotus lividus | reverse complement strand
ATCAACAGAGAAACGCTATCATAATAAAGAAACAAAAATGATGAACGAATAATTAGAATTATCCCGGGAAGAGTAAATCGGGAACATCGGGCGTACTGGTCGCTATACACAGGTACGTTATCAACAGAGAAACGCTATCATAATAAAGAAACGCAAATGGTGAATAAATAATTAGAATTATCCCGGGGAAGAGTAAATCGGGAACATCGGGAGTACTGGTCGCTATACACAGGTACGTTATCAACAGAGAAACGCTATCATAATAAAGAAACAAAAATGATGAACAATTAATTAGAATTATCCCGGGGAAGAGTAAATCGGGGACATCGGGCGTACTGGTCGCTATACACAGGTACGCTATCAACAGAGAAACGCTATCATAATAAAGAAACGCAAATGGTGAATAAATAATTGTGTTATTATAAATAAAAGTGTCATTGATAAAACAATGGGCTACTATATTTTATTTTGGAATACAGTTAACACACAATAAATGTTGCTATGCAGGGCAAGCCCGAACAAACTGGATCCAACCAAAATGGATTCCAAATATTGTAATTTACTTTTTAAAAAATCCTGTCTAAATATATAACCTTTATACAATCTTTCTTTATAGCAGGCCTATAGTGATAGTTTTATTGATTCATATCCATTAAGGAAAATGAAGAACTGTTTATTCCTGAGAGCATGCAGTAAAGGTGACCAGACCTGGTCATTCTACAACAAAGGGAAAAACAAATTAACAAATCGCCATTTTGGAGGTGGAGTTATCAGTGAACAAAATCATGAAACTGTTCCATATTCATACATAAACTGTTTACTGTAAAGTGATGATGCACACAAGTTATCCAGAAAATGGAAGGGGGAAAAGGGCAGCATCTAAATAAGCAAGTTTCTTTGTGCGGTTGCTAAGACGTTGTCAAGGAGCAATATCTGACATCCAGATGTCGTGATTACCAATTTTAAAAAAAATGTGTTAAGAAATCACTTATGCCTATTAATTACAATATACATGACTTGTAATCATAGTAACAAGGCCATATGCCCGTGCAAATAGATGGACCGGTTGTATGAAAATTACCCCCTATAGAAAATTACTCCCCGTACAACTACCCCGCCAAAAATCTACCACTTAACTCTAACACTATTTCTGGGGGTAGTTTTCTTTAGGGTAATTGTCCAGGGGTAGTTGTCCTGATACGAGACGAACCTGAAGATGAGCCTGGTGACGAGTGTCCCGCCTCTCTCAAAAAGAATCCCTGAGAAGATCATACTGCATGGTACAAGACTAGATGAGATGGTGTAGATAAGCAACAGTCTCGCATCCTGAGCATCGCATTCGATCTCCCCTTCATCCACCGTATCGACACCTTCAGTCGTGACTGACGTCGACAATGATGAAGGAAACGATGTCGGAGATGATGGCGGAGACGATGTCGTTATATTGTTGTCGTCAGGTGGTGGGCATAGATTGCTATAGTAGCCAAGGTCTTTGAGTACGTAGACGAGTGACGGCCATCCGAAGAGGATCGAGGAGTGGAAGAAGTTTTCGATGACGGCAAAAACGAATACGACGATGCGCTCCGCCTTGGTTGGATTGCACTTCATGTTTCTTCGACGATCACGGGGAAAATAAGCAGTAGAAATATGATACTCCGACTCCGAAGGAAGTCTGATGAATTGTGCGAAATCAGATCACAATGTGCACAGCCCTTTTATATGCTATAGGAATCTTGATTGCAGAGACAAAACACCAATCGTACTAATCAAGTCATAATGCCTTCAAGACCGCTGATGCAATAGCTATAAAGATATTTCTCCTTTGTCCGTATCATGAACCAAATATTTGCACTCGATCCCGATGTCATGCCGATCAATATTTATTCAATACAATTTATTCACTATTGTCGGTAAATTTACTTTTTTATCCATAAACATAAAGATAGAACTCGTTTTATCTTGTCTCACTGAGACTGTGAGAATTCAACAATCGCTGTTAAAGATAACACAAAAGTTCGATGTAATATAGCCTATCAGGTGATATATAAGCCTTATGAATTCAGACCTTTCCTGTTCCAACTATGAGCAAGTTGAATCGATCATTTCCTCCCAATTATCGGTTCCTTTCTTGATTGTATATAAAGTACCATGCAATTTGACATGTGCATAAACATGCGAATATAGTCATAAGTAGGCCGTCAACCTAATTTACGACGGGGTACGAGTATAACAGATATTTATTAACTATTGCTTTTACACATTTATTCGTTCGTTTGTACAATCATGGACGACCAACGACGTGAGATCAAAGTCCTATTCATAGGGTTTGTGGATTTAAGTTTGTCGAGCAAATAATTATTGTCTGTTGAGATCCAGAAGGTCGATAAGCTATCGTTATTAGAGTATATAAAGTCCTTTTCGCTCTAAGTTAACAAGTTATGGTGAGCTGTTAGAACAGATTAAGTATGAGATGGGGGGGGGGGGTGGTGAGGGACCGAAGTCTATAACTAGACGAGTCATTATACAGTGTGTTCCTTAAAAAAAAGATAACCGAAGTTCAAAGGTCAGTCATTCAAAAAATACATGGTTGATTCTTGTGATTTGTTCACTACAATACTAAGTAACTCATAAGCTTTAATTTGAGACATTGCTTACATCCAAACTGTCATGGGTCACAGTGTTAGGGTCCTTTGAAGGTGATAGGTACAAAACCCATTTCCCCCAAGTTTTTCGTTTGTAGGGTATAACAAACCTGTTTGAAGTAATTGGTGTCATCGGGTGTTTTTCAGCAAGTTTCAATGACATTTCATCTTCTTTGCTAAAGTGAATTTCTTACTGGTTATGTGATGCGTTCTCGATTATGAGTCTCTGGAGTCTCGGAGAGGTCGCCGCGACGTCTCCTGAGTCTCCAGGAAGTCGCAAGAAAACCAGACAAATGTCAAACATGTTCAATCTTTTAGTAGACTTCTGTCAGACGCGAGCAAGTCTCTGTGACGTATCTGCGGGATCGCCGCGACGTCCCCTAAGTATCCACGACATCGCAGAGACGTTGTCGGAACTTGCTAGCGATTAAAAGAAATCTAACAGGTTTGATTTTCCTGAGTCTCCTGAGACGTCACTTACGACGCGTCGAGACATCTCCAAGACCCAAGAGACTCACAATTGCGAAACCATCTCATTGCCAGTGAGATAGGTCCCTTGGCAAATGAGATTGCATTTCATTGAAACTTTGTGTGAAACCCCCCCCCCCCAAAAAAAAAAAAAAAAAAAAAAACTTACAAAAAGTAGGTTTCTTACTCTACAAACGAAAAACTTCAAAGGACCATAACTCTGTGACCCTTTACAATATGGACGTAAGCAATGTCTCAAATTAAAGCTAATGAGTTACTTAATATTTTAGTAAGAAAATCACAAGAATAAACCATATACTTTTGAAATAACTGACCTTTGAACTTCGGTTACCTTTTTTAGGAAGACACTGTATTATACTAGGCTCTTTTGAATCACGTGGACGTAACGTAAGCGAGGTTCTAGATAAATGATTCAAGCTATTAATAAATAAATAAATAAAAATAAACCGCCGAGACAAGGCATTTGTAAGCCTGTTTACAGGAACCAGAAGGTAGGAAAGTAGTGAGGTGTAACACAAAGACTTACGATTGATAAAATGTTACGACTGATTTTTTTTTTCTTGTATAGCCTCATTTAGAAACCAAGTACAGGCATGAATTAGGATTTGGATATGATTAACAGTAGAGTTAGGGCTAGGGTTAGGTTTAAGCTCATCAAATTTTGAGCATCCTGTCCATGATGTGGGTATCGAGAAAAAAATCAATCGTAACTTTTTATCAATCGTGAATCTTTGTGCTACACCCCACAGAAGACTCATGCGTGAAAAGGCCACCATTATTAATAGGCCTACTAATGATTATCAAAAGCTTTCATTATTTACCTCTAGAACATCGTTTTTATTCGTCTAGACATTATTGACAAAAATTCAATATCTGGCCATGGCATTTGAAATCCCTGTTCTGGATTGCCGAGCAATAACGATTGCGAAACGTTTTGATGGGAGCAACATGATCGGAATATCATGGTGTGGTAACATGGTTTGTTTTTATATTCCGTAAAAATCGAAATATGCATGTAATGGTGCCCTCACACTAGAGCGTGTTGAGGTAACGTGTGTCTAGCGTTCACGATTTTCACTCGAAATTTGACTATGTCCAATACGCTCAAGAAGCTCTCATTTTCCCTGTCCAAAATGGAATTTTTAATGAGCTCTAACGACTGAGAAGCGAATAAATAGCGTTAGGGTAACGATGACTGCGCGCGCTTAGCGTCCACCTAACGATTGCCTAGCGTTAGCAACGACTGAACAGCGATGTCCAACTTATATCTAGCGTGTTTGGACGTGTTAAAGAACGTTAGGAAACGCACCATGTGCGTATTGAGTAACGACTGCCCGACGTTCGTGGAATGTTTTTGCATTTTCACGTACGTTCATGAGCGCGGACTGTCGTTCGAAAATCGCTTGACAAAAACGTAGGAAAGCGTTTGCCATTCGTTGGTATACGCAAAGAAACGCAGAGGAACGCTGAGGTCAATTTTTTTATTTGAAATGTTCAAAATTTTTGGCGTGTAACAGCGTTCTTATAAAGACGCTTTGAAAGCGCTGGGCATTCGCTACTTGATCGTTTAGCGTTTTGGATGAACGTTCCTTCATCGTTCGAAGTGCGTCCAGCCAACGCAGAACTTTTGTTTATATGTTTTTTTACTCAATTTCCTCATGTCACCAATGGGGGCGTATGTTTTTTACCTCTATATCCTTATGTCACCAAATGGGGGCGCTTTGTGTTATCGAATAAAGATTAAAGCTTATTCTGTTTTGTGCTCAGTAGTTTCCCCTCCCTGTTTAAGTGCTATTTTTACATGTAAAGTATACTATTCGGTATCATGAAATATAAACATTTTGGACTTGAAATATACATGTAATGTTTTCTGTGAATATCAAGGTATAAGTGTATCTAAACACAAATGTTAACAAAATTTGGTATTTCTATATTTCATTTATCATTTTGGAGCAATTTATTACATTAAAATACGAAGTTCAAAAGAACACCAGCAGAATTTACATTGTTTTTCATTAAGCTTGGATACTATTATTATTTATTATTATTATTGTTTTATTTATTTATTATTATTTTCATTAACATTACTATTGTTTTATTTGTTTGTTTTTTTTTGTTTTTTTTGCTCCAGCTTAAATTTCTTGAATTTATTAGTCCCACTCAACTCTCCGGGAACCTGGCAGTGGCGGATCCAGACGGGGCGCAGGAGACCCGCACCCCTTCTTTGATTTAAAAAAAAAAAAAAAATGATTGACTGTATATGTTAAAATTGGAAAAATTTCGCTATTTTTTTACTCAAATTTTCAGGATGCACAACTCGTATTTCAAAATCCTGGATCCACTACTGCTATGGTTTTTTCTTAGACAAAAAAAAAATTGAAGAAATAATAACAATTGATTGTTACAGGTTTTTTCTCTCTCTGTTTTTACCATAACGATAGAATATTTTTATTATTTGTATTCTTTAACAGTCACACTTTTTTATTCAACCCCTCACTTAGACAAGAAACCATTGTTTTTAAACCTAGATTTAAGACGATAGCAACCCTACACCTCAAAGCGATTCATGGGATAGCACCGAGCCAAAAATGTTGCCAGAATGGTTATTGTGGGGATGAAGTACTTTTTTTCAATTATTCAATACCCGGTCATGGTTTAGGAAAAATCCAATATAAAAAAAATAATAAAATAAACATCAAAATTATTTATGTGGCTGGATCAATAAAAAAAAATCCAACCTTTTGACCAACAGTGTAGTTAAAAATGTAATGTTTTCTTTCTCAATGAAACAATACCATCTTATAACACCCTAATATTGTATTGAGTGTAGATGTAGTGTAAAAGAGTATGACCCTTCGTCTTGATTAGGGGTGAGAAATTAAAAAAGTTATTTTTATCTAATATGAAACAAGCCCGTCCATTTATTGGGATCATCTTGATTTTAAAAAGCGCAAGCTGATTTTTTTTCACCATCAATTTATTTGAAATTTAAGTGCTAAAAAAAAAAAATCATAATTATGAGGGGGTATAACACTCAGGATCATATAGAAAAAACAGAACAAAAAGGAAACAAACTGTTCATGCAGTTATCAGAATGCATTGACTGTTCAACACTTTTAACATGCCAATACAATGAATACTATCAATGAATAAACAATTTCGTGCCCATAAATTAGAGATAACAAAGCTTTCCCAAACCTCCCCCCAAAACAAAAGGGAAAAAATGTTTTGCACAATGTTATGTTTCCAAACGACTTTGTGTCTATTATAAAACTTTTTTGAGTTTAATATCTCAATTACTCAATAATGTTCTTTTTAGTTTCTTTTTCATATTTTCATCTTCACTCTCTCCCATTATATTATATTCATTCGTTATCTCTTTCTCCTCTCTTCCCTTTCTCTCTTCTCTCTCTTCTGTCTGTTTCTTGTTGCTGTTTTTTCATTCTCTTTTTACCTCTCTTTCCTTTTTGTCTACCCAGTTCTCCTTATCTGTGTTTCTCTTCCGTTTCCCTCATTCTTACCCGTGGTCCAAGTCTTTTGGTTTATACCTATTCCTAGATACATCATAATAATTCTTTTTTTCTTAACCAAAATATGAAGGTTTGTTTCTTAAATTACATAAATACCACTTGACGAAAATCTTTCTAAACATACTTCATGGCATGATAGACTTTACTAATAATAGTTACATTTATGTATCACTTTATATATCCTACTCGGTGTTTATAAGGGCTTTTAATGTAAACTAACTATTACCAGGCTTTAACATAAGGCGACTCTGAAGGGCGCTCGCAGCATTCAAGTTTATTGTAATATAACTATATTAATATAGCTAATACCAAAATGAAATAAAGATTAAGAGACCACAGTTATATTGAATTACATGTCGATTGATTATCCATAATCTCTTCTCCGACATAATAGGAAATTTAATATCATTGTTATTTATTTTATTTTTTTTTAATCGAGGAGGAAAAAATCGATGCATTCAAAGATATTGATTAAAAATGAAAAAATAGTAATAAACCATAATTGAAAAAAAAAACTTCCCGAGATAGATTAGACGCGTTTGGACGACCAGAGAACGACGAGGGACGATATAGAACGACAAGGGAACGACACCCAACGCGCCATAACGTTCACACTGCAATGCCCAGCGCATACAGACCTATTGATAAGTGCGTTGTTACGCGCTAGAAAACGAATAAAACTGTGAACGTGTAATAAATTATGAATTTATCTCAGCGTACATTTGCGTTCAGACAACGACTAATTGCGTGTGAATAACGAGTAGCAACGTTTTCGAACGTACACACCAAATTCCAAGAACGCTGGTCAAACGTTAGTCAACACGCCGTAGTGGTGAGGGCACCTTTAATGACAGTAAAGATATGACATTAAACAACACGCTTTTCATGATGGTGTTATGAGAAGGGGGGGGGGCGGGGGTCACTAAACCTTCTGGAGTCAACCATGGACACTACTAGAATGTCCATGAGTCAACAGACTTGACTCTAGTTTTGGTGCACAATTTTGTGCATACGAGGTTCGATGATTTCTACCAGACAATTTAAAGAGGGCGTTTTTCTCTCTCTTTTGTTTTTTGTTTTGTTGTTATGTTCCCTTTCATATCCACATTAATCAGTTTTGTTTGATGGCCTTGTTTGATCGATTATGAGTTCTTCGGGGGGGGGGTTCTTCATTTTTTTTTTCATTTTTTAAAATAATATTCTGGAAAGAAGTTGAAAAAAAATTGTACAGAAACACTTTTCGCCGAATTTTCATTTTAAATTATGTCATATATTGCCAGGAATTCCATTCAGTTAAAAAAAGAAAAAGGATATAGATATTATTTTAAATTATGGCCTTTTTACAATCTATAAAAGTTTTGCTGGAGAAGAATATATGAAAAGAAAAGACACAAAGACTCATCCATATCTTGTTTTATCTTTTGAATTATCGTTTACTTAGAGGAGAATGTTAAACCTATATCAAAAACATTTTGTATTTTACTCCAGAAATGGAGAAAGATGTTAAAACTTTGATTGTGTATAAATAAACAAGACTAGAAATGGTTATTTTACAACCCACCAAAGAATATTTATAAATATATAGGCCTATGTATGTTATGGCATGTGTCATTTAGTATTACAATGATTATTACAAAAGTGATTTCAGAATGTTCCTGAATATTCACTAAACGATTCCAAAAACTTACACAAAATATGACGTTTAAAACTGATGACCTGTCAAAATCGAAATGTTTTTCATATAATTATCAGATCATGCTGAGCAGAAGCCAGGTAATGACTCCCGAGAGTGATACATGTCAATAGATATTCTTGACAAACTGACATGCTATTTATTTAGATGAATATTTATGTATGTCGACCTTAGCCTGTAGACGGAATTCCCCTTTGGCTAATGGTCTCCCAAGTAGAACAAGATCAGAGAAATGATTTCAGTCAATAAATATATAAAATAAACTTTGTGATGCTAAGATGGTTTGAGAAAGAATTTAGACAAGAAGGGAGGAGAGGAAAAGAGAAAGATTGAAAGAGAGAGAGAGCTTAAAAACGGAACAGAGGGACGTGAAGAATAGAAAAGTAGAGACATGAGAGAGAGAGAGAGAGAGAGAGAGAGAGAGAGAGAGAGAGAGAGAGAGAGAGAGAGAGGGAGGGAGAGAGAGAGAGAGAAAAAAATACAGGTATATAGATAGATGGAGAAAGAGAATGTGAGAGGGGGGGGGGTCGATAAAAAGAAATAAAAAGAAAAGACTTTCAGACAGGGGGCATGTTTATCACCTCCCCCACCGAAAAATGCCCCGCGCCTTTGTCGAACACGTACTAACGTTTAAAAAAAGAGCCAATAATAAAACAAATTTAATGCGATAAAAGAGTGAGATAAATGGGAACATAAAACAGTTCGGTTGTAAGAATCAGTTGATATAATATGCTTGATATTCTTGGAGGTAAAATCAACAGTAGCGGACTATTCTTTTTACTGTTAGGTATAGAGACTGGCAATATTCCACATATTTTCGTCAGGTATTTTTCTTTATGAGAATGACATATGTATTTCATAATACATACCAAATCTCAAATCGTGGTTTTCTTCTTGTCCATGTATCTTCAATCAGGTAAGACATGTTTTCATTGTTTTCTTTGCATACTTTTATTAATATATACTAGATTACTACTAATCTCCCATTTAATATACATGTGTAAGATTAAGTGCATGATATGGGAAAGGATTGATGGTGGACTCTGGCAATTCAAATTCAAAATCAAATTGTACATATTATAATGACCAATAGAGATTACATTAGGGTACTAGCAGTTAATATGGGCTACCTAAGCTCATTCGCCTACACAGTCTGATCTTTGTTTATATGAATCAATAACTACTGCTCTAACTTTTATTGTGAAGAAAAACAAATATCATCAAACCCCTGTCTGCAATATTCAAATGTTGACGTCATCACCAAAGTGCCTATATAACCTGCATGTAATCTATATCTGTTAGTCCCCCCCCCCTCTCTCTCTCTCTCTCTCTCTGTTGTTCTTGTTGTTGTTGTTGTTTTTTTTTTATTGATCTATGGCGATTTGTAAATAGTACAAAATCGGTGTACAACTTGTCGTTATGTCGTGCAATTTTGAAAGAACCTAAGATATCATTACTCCTGATGATAAGTAATAGTGGCACCTATAATAATATTAAAAAATTACATGATCAGATCATCTATGCTAAAATTTTTAATAGATATGATAAGTAAACAGGGGGTAAAGGTAAGATATTCATAGGGTTAGGTTAGGGTTCAATTTAATGTTCAGCGAGCTTCTTAATAAGGTAATTACCAATCAATTATCCTTTGGGCGCTGCATGCTTTGGAGCTGGACCAATGGGGTGCCCAACAAATATCGTACAAATTATTAGAAACTACAAGGAGGGCTGATAACAAAGTTATTGATGAATAAATTATCAGATATTTCCAAATCAATCTCTAAACCGTTAAACTTCTATCCAATATCCTAATGGGAGTGGTGATCGATGTTGCTGTCAACTAAAATTTATTGAGCCATCCAAAAATATTGGATTATTGTAGCATTTCTCATGCACATTGTTACTTGTTTCGAAATCAAATAGTCAACCATTAAACTCGTGTAAACATCTAAAGTCCAGTTGGGATCAAGGAACCGGCCTTTAACTCAAGTTGATTGTTTATTTCTGCAAGAATGTTGCATAATCAGTGTAATTACATAGGGTTTTCCTGAATATGACAAACTCGCCAGTTCGCCTGTTTACACTCTTGTCTAATGCCCATTTTGTCTGATATCCACTTGGTCTAGAATCACTAACAAATTCAATTTGGATTCAGAGAAAAATGCAATGAGATCATTTGGTTATTATATGAATTGGCAATTACTGGCAGTTATTCGATTCAAAACAGTAATGTTTTTTTTTTAAGGCTGAAAATAATAATTAGGAAACATGCTTTTATCTCAGTAAATTTTTATCTGGCCAAAAGAAAAAAAAAATTACTAATGAATGTTTTATCCTCTGCGTTACATTTAAAATAGTCCCTTAGTTGCTATCAAACTGAGCTAAATGAAACAACCGATCAGGTTGTATTTATTAATTGATTATTAGCTCAAACTTCTTTTTTTTTTTTTAACTGTAAAATAAACAAATGTTTTATTTTCACGTGGACAAATATCATAAATGAAATGCAATTGGATCAAATCATGATTGATAATAAAAACAGTTACTCAAATCAAACTTAAAAGTTATTTACCCGTTCGTAAAAGCATATTTCGTGAAGGTCGTATAATTTTGGTTTATTTAGAACATGCATAATATAGATTGTTTTATATTTAATAGTCTAAGTTTCAAGTCCCATATTGATTTTGCCATTACTTTTTTTCTTCACGTAAGACAATGAAAAGTAAAATGCAAGAATGGACTTGGTCCTACACGTACATATATACTTGTAGTCCACTGCCTGAACCATCTTGTATTTTCATATCAACACTCAAAACACCATACATGTACACACAGTATTGCACATCAGCATGATCAGGTACTCTCAGCATGGATGTAGATACTCCATGGTTTGGGGATCGGAAGTGGATTTGTGATGGAAAGAGAAATGGTGAGAAGGTCGAGTCATTAGAGAAAGTTGAAAGTTTCTAACGACCAGAGCCTGGTCTAACTTACTTGCAGCAGAATATTCAGGATTTGAAAATAGGGTGGGGCGTATCCTGCAAATTTGAAAAATATGGGGCGCACTCGGGAAATGTTACCATGCATGTTTGTTCTAACGTAATTATTAAAAAAAAAAAAAAAAAAAAAAAACAGAGAGGGATGGGAGCAGGCCTGCACCCCTTGATCTGTCATTGCTAATGAGAACTTTCTACTGGAGACTGTATTAATGAAACGCCCTAAAAATATTAACTTAACAGTCTTTGTTCCTTCATAAAGACACCCACCCCAGTACGCTGCACCGCAATGTTGATTGTGACATGAATATGAGTAATGGGGCGGTCACAACTCGTCGTAGGCTACGGGGCACGTGCCATCAACGTAGCCTGCGTTGCATGCACAATGTATGCACAGGTCGTTGGTCAATTTCTGCGATTCCTGCGTTTCTGCAGTAAGGGTATTGGAAAAACTTCCTGCACGTCGTACATGCAACGTGCCTGCGAGGTACCTGCGCTGCACGATTTTTCTACGAAATCCATCGCAGGGAGTTGCACGTCGAAGGTACGGCGTGTTGTGACCGCCGCATAAATGTGAACCCAACGGCAAGACCGGGTAATAATCATAAAACAGAAGTCAATGGTAATATAATTGTCTATTGAAGTGGTTTGTAGACAAAGTACCACACGAATACGTACACAGCTAGCTGTTACCATTACTTTAGAGGAAAGAACTTCAATTTATCAAATCACTTTGTATCGAACGTGCTTCCAGTTTACTGCTCACATAACTTTTTATCCATGTAATACGGAATTATATACACAAGCCAAGCTTTCCACATAACGCCTTCTTGCGTTGGATATATGCGATTTCATTATTCCTATTTTTCGCAGGCGTGTTTCAATCAAATCTGAATATTTAAGGCTTGGGTCTGACCTTAATAGTCACCATCATTCCCGAGATTCAACTCAGATTCGAACCAAGGTCCTTCACGGTCGATCCTAAGGCTGATGACCACTGAACCAACTCCAACTCAAGCCTTCCACTTGGAAACGGAGATTGATCTCCACCATGCAGTCCTTGAGCGTGATCGCGGTGATGTTCGGTGCCTTAGAGAACCTCATCCATGCCGGCATCATCTTCGGATGGCCCTCACTCGTCTACGTACTCAAAGATATTGGTTACTATGGTGATAGATGCCCTGAAGATCCGACCCCAACAGATGGTTCTTTGAGGAATTTTACTGAAGGTAAGACGATTCCTTTGTTTATTTATTTGAGATGATTTATTATCGTTCCAATTGTTTTTGTCGAATTTCGAATCAAATTTCAAAGTCTGGAATTCACAAATTAGGTTTAGATATAAGTTTAAGCGTTGCCCTATAGCCATAATGGTATATCTTATTTGCTTATCGATTGCTTGTTGAATTATCATGAACTGTTCAAAACTCTTTTCCCCTGTTCCAAAATGTACACATACATGTACATGTGCACAACGAAAAGCAACATTTAGACATTGCAAAGCACTAAATATGATATTGTGCCTACGCATATTGGAGGGTCTATCAATTTCATTTTGTTGTGGGCCACATATCCATCAATAGATTTAGTTAATTTATTCCATGATAATCATACTCTCAATTTATTTCAACCAAGCTTCTTTGTGTGTACAGTCTGTGTAAAAAAAAAAAATGGTACAGTCGGGAAAAAATGTTTAGGTGTGAAATATTTTCAAATAATGTGTGTATGTGGTACCAAAATAAAGCCAAATAATTTTCCTTGCTGATGCGCTTTGTTCTGTATAATTTGCTTTCGTAAAACAAAAGTTATGTTAAATTTTGTGCGACGAGGAACAAACCGAAATTGAGCACTTCATGGCCATTATGCGAAACCTATACACAAAGGCATGGGACGGCGTGCCAAAAATGGATTTTTCTTAATTGTAGAAAACTAGTCATATTTCAAAAATTACAACTCCAAATGTGATGAAAGAAATTGCAGGTGAAAGCCTGATCTTCCTGCTTTTTGAAAATATCAAACAATAGCAGGCTGTGATTAATCTTCATCCTATAAAAAAATGTTTTCCATTTGTACCATTTTATTTGACACAGACTGTAGATCGATTATTTTTCATCACCTTTTGATTTAACAAGTCAAAAGTAAGCCTTTCATTGCTCCTGAAGGAATTATTCTGGTCCGTATGTATACGTCAACATACTTATGATATGATTGCTTCTGGGTATGACTATACGGATATTTCTATACTGTCTATGCTGTATATTGTCATGTAAAAATAGAAATACAGTTTAAAAAAAAAAAAAAAAAAGCATGGCATGTATTATTTTGGTCCACATGGATATGCAAGTATGCCAACATATGATTTCGTTGCTTCTGGCTATTGCTTATGACACAATAAACGGGTATTTCTACACGCTCTATATGCGGTACTAGTATAATATTATTTTGAATGATACACAAAATTTAAAAATCAAATGTGATATTATGTGTTTACTATCTGATTCTAACTATTCAGGTATATGTCATTTGTATGATACCTCAATATTAAATGTGATCACAATGTGTATGTACATAGGCCTACATTACTATTAAAAAAAAACACATTTTATCATTTATCTTTTATAATACATTTATGTCTGTAAATAGATTAGAGACGTAGTCTAATTATGTATTAGGCGCCATGTAAAGCCATTATTATCATTATTGTTATATAATACCTCGACAGGGACATCCAAACCGATGACGACGACGACCTCGGATGAAGTGTTCTGCGAGGAGCAGGATGCCGCCCTCGTACTCGTCTACACGGTAGCGACTGTCATCCTCCCACTCAGTATGCTACCAGCTGGGTATCTACTTCTTCTTACTGGTAGTAGGATCTCAAGAATAGCATTTAGGTACTTATTTATTCTTCTTATTGGTAGTAGGCCAGGCGCAGATCCAGGATTTTCCAGAGGGGGGGGGGGGCCCAACTTTGAAAAAAAAATCTTGCGAGCGGAGCGAGCAAACGAGCGCGAAGCGCGAGTTTAAAACATTCCACAATATATAGATCTATATTGACCTAAAACAAGGAATTTAAACAATTTCATTTTTACTATGAAAACAAAATAATAGTATATACTAGCAAAAACAAAAACATAAACAAAAAATTAAAAAATCGGAACATTTTAAACAAAACTTTAGTGGTTTGAATATTTATTTTAAATTGCTACCATGAATACGATTGTTACCCCCATTATAGTTACATCAGACGCTGCCAGCGCAAACTATGCCATTTGATTACCTGGAAGAACGGCATGTTATGCCCAAGTTGTTATGCCAGAGGCGGTGGAACGAAGTTGAAAGTGGGGGTCGAGATGGA
Source organism: Paracentrotus lividus (assembly GCA_940671915.1). Classification (NCBI taxonomy): domain Eukaryota; kingdom Metazoa; phylum Echinodermata; class Echinoidea; order Camarodonta; family Echinidae; genus Paracentrotus; species Paracentrotus lividus. The sequence continues at coordinate 16,156,693 of CALNVZ010003434.1, read as the reverse complement.
AAAGGGGGCATTTTCCTGAAAAGGGGCCATTGAGACCAGACCCTTACAAAAATGTCCTGTGGTATTCCTATGGTTTGAATGTCCTGTGGTATTCATATGGTATTTCTGAATGTCCTGGTGGTATTCCTATGGTATTTCTATGGTACAATAAAATACCAAGAAGTACCATAGGGAAATACCACACAGGAAAGGGTACCATAAGAAATCCATACAGCAGTGCTGTGGTATTTGCACAAATACCATATGTATGGTATCGCTGTATGGTTTTTGGCACAAATACCATATGGTATTTCTGTATGGTTTTTGGCACAAATACCATAAGTATGGTATTTCTGTATGTTTTTTTGGCACAAACCATATGTATGGTATGCTGTATGTTTTTTTTTTTTTTTGCACAAATACCTATGTATGGTATTGCTGTAATGGTGTTTTTTGGCTCAAATACCATATGTATGGTATTGCTGTATGTTTTTTGGCACAAATACCATATGTATGGTATTTCTGTATGGTTTTTTGGCCACAAATACCATATGTATGGTATTTCTCTATGTTTTTTTTTTTGCACAAATACCATATGTATGGTATTGCTGTATGGTTTTCTGGCACAAATACCATATGTATGGTAATTCTGTATGTTTTTTGGCACAAATACCATATGTATGTATTGCTGTATGGTTTTTTTGGCACAAATACCATATGTATGTATTGCTGTAATGGTTTTTTGGCACAAATACCATGTGTATGGTAATTTGCTGTATGGTTTTTTGGCACAAATACCATATGTTGGTTTCTTGGCAAAATACCATAGTATGTATTGCTGTATGTTTTTTGGCACAAATACCATATGTATGGTATTGCTGTATGTTTTTGGCACAAATACCATTTTGGTATTTCTGTGTTTTTTTGGCACAAATACCATATGTATGGTATTGCTGTATGGTTTTTTGGCACAAATACCATATGTATGGTATTGCTGTATGTTTTTTTTTTTTTTTTTTTTTTAGCACATATACCATATGTATGGTATTGCTGTATGTTTTTTGGCACAAATACCATGTATTGGAGCCTCTGTTACAATCGCCTCGTGTTACAATTATTGTCCCGGTCTCCCCTACCATCAGGGGCTGTGATTTTATGTGATGACGGTCAGGGGTGGTGGGAGAACGGAGACCCCGGAATGGGAATTATCATAGACTCGAACGGAATAAGGCTTCCTAAATATTTGTATACCCAAAATTCGAAATAGAATGATCTATTTCACATAATTTATTATGCAGAAACTAATGACAATTCTAAGAATATAAGGTTGGAACAAATAAAACATATTCCACAAAATACGACCTGAAGACATAGTTAAATCGTTAAATCATTGTATTGTTATTTGTTTGTGAGCGCGAAAAATTTTTCGTCTTAATTTTGCTCTATAATAACATTAATCATTGTATTCACTAGCTGATAATCACTACTAGAAAATACAATTCCGAAGAGCGAGTGAAAATCTCATTAATCAAAGTTTTACAATACATATATATACAGTGTGTCCCACAATAAATGCTAATGGCACTTTAGATGGGTATAATATTAAAATTACAAATATATATTGTTTATAACTCTACACCCGTAAACTACCATTCAGTTTCTACAACTGGATGAAGTTTTATGTGATATGGTCCAAGAATCCTAAAGATATGAACATTTTGTCATTACACATCGGGAAACCTTTCCATCCAAGTTTGTATTGAGTAGTACCGGATGTGTGGAATAAAAGAAATCCAAGTTTGATCATTAATACTTTGAAAAATATTTCAGGAGTATTTATGAAATTTATATCACTGTAAAGTGCAACTCATTACCATTCTAATGATATGTCTCTCTGCTCACCAATTCCACGCATCGCTGAACCCCATTGTTCTGAAAAAGTCTTACAAAATTGTGAGTGTTCACTTTCGTGCTCCTTGAGATGCGTTATTCAAAGACTTAAGAAAAACCCAACTTTGATCATTAACATGATTAATGAGTGTGAAAGTGAAGCACTCACAATTTGCAAGACTTTTCAGAACAATGAGTTTCAGCGATGCGTAATATTGGTGAGCTGAGAGACATATCATTAGAACGGTAATGAGTTGCACTTTACAGTGATATAAATTTCATAAATACTCCTGAAATATTTTTCAAAGTATTATGATCAGAAAAACTTGGGTTTCTTTTATTCGACACATCGGGTGCTACTCAATACAAACTTGGAGGAGAGATTTCTGATGTGTGATGAAAAAATGCTCATATCTTTGTGATTATTGGACCATATCAGATAAAATTTCATCCATTTGCAGGAATGAATGGTAGTTTACGGGTGAGAGTTATAATTAATATAATATTGTAATTAATATTATACCCATCTAAAGTACATTAGCATTTTTTGTGGGACACACTGTAAATGTTTTGTAATCCCTTTCTGAATATGGTCACTTTTTATAACGATACGGACCTGAAAACAAAGAATTTAAAGAACTGAAAAGTTTATTTCCATCACATTTGGACAAGTGGGCAAATACAAAATTTATCCAATTATTTAGAAATAAAATAAAAAGTAAAGCTTTGAAAATCAAGGGGACACGTCCCCGTGATTGACGCCAAATTTGGAGAGGAATTAATTATACACATAGATCGGAATAAATAAAGCACCCCAAAGAGACATATAATATAGGCTAATATCCAAAATTCACAATAGAATGACCTACCTCACACATTATGCCAAGTTACAAATAAAGCGTTGTAACAAATAAAAGAATAAATGAATATAGGGACCTGAAGAAGATTATTAGTTTAATTATTGTCTGGTGTTTTTGTTTGCAAGCGAAGTGCAAGCCGAAAATTTGTTTTTTATTGACCTGAACTTGGTTCATTTTACGCACACTGTGCCTCTTCGTCTATTATATGTACAAATATTTTTGTTAAGCTTTAAAATCGAGGGGCGGACGATCCCCAAAAACAAAAATCGATGGGGGGGGGGGGGACTCGATCGTCCTCCCGTCCACCGGACGCCGCCAATACCTACCGTTGTGTAGTATTGTCACAGGATATTTTTTTCTAAGGGATAGTTTCTTACAGGAATTGACTAAGTGGGGTGTTGACCTAGTCGACTTGATTAGACGAAATGGGAATTAATTAGACCAAATGGTAATTTGATGAACTGATTGAAGACAAACATCCAACAGGGATGAACCAACGGGCATTAGTCAAAGTGGATTTATGGCAGTTTACTGCTGAAGTTTGGTAGTCGTATGGTATTCTGTGGTACTTCGTGTGGTACTATGGTAATTAGCTCATTTGCATACAATGTTTTTGTATGCACAAATCAGTATTTTGTAAAGCTTACCTCATTAACTAGTAATTGCCTGCATATTAATATTTTTCTTTAGGGAAATATATTTCCTAACACAAAAGTAACATCAAGAGCGATAGTTTTGACATTTGCATTATTATCAAGAGATATAGAAAAAACTAACTGTGACCCAAAATATATTTGCTAAATAGTGGTATATATACCAGAGTATGGTATCCTTGGGTGTCTAACGGCAGTCCGGTGGTAACGGCGTGTGGTATCCCTGAATTAACGGCGTGTGGTGTTCCGGTCGTAACGGTATGTCAAAATCCTGGTAACTGTGTGCGGTATTGGTGTGTGTTCCAGTTTGGGATAATGCTATTAGGTATTTTTGCTGTATGGTACTCCTGTATGGTATTTTTGTGGTACTTTGTGCTAAAATACCATAGGAAATCCTGTGGTATTTGTGCGAAATACCATAGGAACCTATGGTATTTTGGCTGTATGGTATTTGTGTGGTATTTGTGCCAAAAAACATAGGAAATCCTATGGTATTTTGGCTGTATGGTATTTTGTGTGGTATTTGTGCCAAAAAACCATAGGAAATCCTATGGTATTTTGGCTGTATGGTATTTGTGCCAAAAAACCATAGGAAATCCTATGGTATTTTGGCTGTATGGTATTTTGTGTGGTATTTGTGCCAAATAACCATAGGAAATCCTATGGTATTTTGGCTGTATGGTACTTCTGTATGGTATTTTGTGTGGTATTTGTGCCAAAAAACCATAGGAAATCGTATGATATTTTGGCTGTATGGTATTTTGTGTGGTATTTGTGCCAAAAAACCATAGGAAATCCTATGGTATTTTGGCTGTATGGTATTTGTGTGGTATTTGGGCCAAAAAACCATAAGAAATCCTATGGTATTTTGGCTGTATGGTATTTTGTGTGGTTTTGTGCCAAAAAACCATAGGAAATCCTATGGTATTTTGCTGTATGGTATTGTGGCCAAAAAACCATAGGAAATCCTATGGTATTTTGGCTGTATGGTATTTTGTGTGGTATTTGTGCCAAATAACCATAGGAATCTATGGTATTTTGGCTGTATGGTACTTCTGTATGGTATTTTGTGTAGTATTGTGCCAAAAAACCATAGGAAATCCTATGGTATTTTGGCTGTATGGTATTTGTGCCAAAAAACCATGGGAAATCCTATGGTATTTTGGCTGTATGGTACTTCTGTATGGTATTTTGTGTGGTATTTGTGCCAAAAAACCATAGGAAATCCTATGGTATTTTGGCTGTATGGTATTCGTGCCAAAAAACCATAGGAAATCCTATGGTATTTTGGCTGTATGATATCTGCTGTATGGTATTTTTGTGTGGTATTTGTGCCAAAAAACCATAGGAAATCATATGGTATTTTGGCTGTATGGTACTTCTGTATGGTATTTTGTGTGGTCATTTGTGCCAAAAAACCATAGGAAAATCCTGTGGTATTTTGTATGGTACCGTTGCGTGGTACCACACGACATTTTTGTAAGGGGAGGCATAAAGGGAAATGTATACGGGTGAATAGGGGGTGCGTCCCAAACATGCATGGTCCCAAATAATTGCATTTTAATTGATGCTAGTAAGAATGTGTTTGGTATTTCATTAATGAAAAAAAACAAAGCGAGCGCGAAGCGCGAGCCGAAAATTTTTAGCTATTATTTGAGATAATTATGCATTATAGACCCTATTTAGTATCCGCGAGCGCGAAGCGTGAGATGAAAACTTTGAGGTAAGAATTATAATTAATTGTGCATTATATACCGGCGTGGGCCCCCCCCCCTGGATCCGCGCCTGGTAGGACCTGAGGGATAGTTTTTAGGTACTTATTTATTCACATGAGATTAAAACACAAACGTACGGTAGCGACTGTCATTTCCCTCTCAGTATGCTACCATCTAAGTATTATTTTGTTTCTTCTTACTGGTAAACCTCAAGAATAGTACTTAGTACTAACTTATTCTTTTTATTGGCAGTATGACCTCAAGGATAATTTTTAGGTACTTAATTATTCTTCTTATTGGCAAAAGATCCTCAAGGATAATGTTAAGGTACTTATTTTTTCTTCTTAATTTGGACCTCAAGGATAGTATTTAGGTTCTTACTTATTCTTCTAAGTGGTAGTAGGACCTCAGTAGTCTTTAGGTACTAAGTTATTCTTCTCACTGATAAATGGGCCTCAAGGATAGTCTTTAGGTACGTATTTATTCCTTTCACTGATAAAAGGACCTCAAGGAAAGTCTTTAGGTACGTATTTATTCTTTTCACTGGTAGTAGGAACCTCAAGGATAGTCTTTAGGTACTTGCTCATTCTTCTCACTGGTAGTAGGACCTCAAGGATAGTTTTTAGGTACTCATTTATTCACTTTGATTGATCCTCCTTATTCTTTTAGTTTTATTTATTTTGTTCTAGTTTTGTTTGTTTGTCATTATTTTGTGTTGTAGTTCGCTCACTATTCTATCCCTAGCTTAGCTGTTCTATGTCTTTACCAGTGTCATGTTTACTGTTCATGTTTGACATTTTGTCTCTCTGGCGAAGATTCTGCTTGGATCGAAAGCTGAGGCTCTTTTTGACTCAGTTTTAGTGCACTAGCTCTCTTTGATCGGATAAGCAGTATAGTTTCAGTAGTTCCTTTTTTTGTGCATTATTCACAAGTGGTTAAAAACAACCAGAACACAAGAGTAGGACGATTAAGATATTATTATTATTTGTTATTATTTCAGTCTCATGATGATAGGTGGTTACGCGTGCCTTACCCTAAGCTCACCCGACATACCGAGCCTGCTGTACCCGGCAGCCATCTTATTAGGGGCAGCAGGGGTCATTATAATACTCGCAAGCTTTGAGGTGAGTAAAAATTTTGATCTAACTGTCAAAATTTTAGACTGCAGGTCTAGTGTTTTGAATAATTTCAGTATGTATGTAACAATGCTGATGGAAATTATCTGGGTAATTACATGTATATTATATTAAGTAGTATAAAATATGTTCCAAATAAATTTATTTCGATATAATACGATATGGTTAAAACCAAGATTATGTAGATATGCTAAGAACATAGGTTTGACATGGATTTTCCTAGGAAGAGCCCAAGGCTGAAAAGAACTAAAAACAAAGCAAAACAAAAAACATCCCCAAGCTAATTCGGTCGTCCTTAAATTTGTTGGGTAAAAAAAAAAAAAAAAAAACTGAAAATAGGCGAGGTTGTCCCCAAGTGTTTTTTCTTCTCATTTTGTTTGTCAGAAAAGAATTCCTGAAAAAGCATCAACTGCATTTTTTCTATCTTTCTCGTTCTCTGCAGACTGCAAATTTATTTCCATCTCAAAAGTCAACTATAATTGGTATAATGAACGGCTGTTATGATACATCAACCCTCGTATTCTTTTTACTTAAGGTAAGTATTACTTTTATTCAAAATCTTTCACACTGTTCATAGTTTGTAATTAAAAGAAAAGGAAACAAAGACAATTTTTAATTGAAAAAGTCAAATCCTTCCCTCGCTTTCCCATAAAAGATCAGCTCTTCTTGAAAAACGTATTACCATTATGTGCTTCAAGTCATTGAATATGAACGGTGTAGGAGTTTGGGAATATGATATGCATTGTATAAAACTTGAATTGAAAAGAAATGTATAAATAAGTTGTTTGGAATAATCGCCAATTAATATTTCCTATATTTCTGTCAAACCATATAGATTGCATACGAAAACGGAATATCACTAGAGACGTGCTCGTTGGCTCTGGCAGTCTCAACTGTCTTCTTTGGTGTCAACATGTTCATACTTCCTCCAGATCACATCCCCTGGCCCCTCCCAGACGATTACCAGCTTCACTGCTCGTGTTCTTTCGGATCCGACGTTGACACCGATGTCGATACGAAGGAAAAGATAGCCGTGGTTCGATCGGATTCAAAGCTCCAAACGAAATGTACATCTTGTAGCGTTGGAACGCAGACGTTTGAGTTTGATAATCACGTCTTTGAGGATGACGATGTGTCAAAAGGTATGCGACCCAACAAACATTAATTTACTTTACTTTTTTTGCTTGTTTTGTTTTGTAAAAAAAACCCCCTCTGGATTACATTGTTCATGTGATTCTATATTACGGTAGATTAATCGTAGATAAAATATAGCAACAACTATAAAAAGAAACTTTTAAAATTTGTAACAACTATATATATTATTGTTAATGTCAACCTTATAAAGAGCATCTCTGTCTTCTACAGAAAACAGGAAGGTGTCAATAATGCCCCCTGAGGAACACCTCGACAATGCATGCAAACAAGGGGAGGTGCTCACGGAAAGTGTTAAGGCAAGTATCTTGGCAAAGCGAAGGGGGAGCGCTCATGAGCACGACGCTGAGAGAAAGAGAGACGAGACATACCCAACCTTTATCTCGTGTCTCAAGAGTCCGATGTTCTTCTTCATGTCTCTCTGGGCCATCGTCATCCAACTCCAACTCCTTTTCGTACTGGGCATTATGAACCCCTGGTTGACGTGGCTTGCTGACGACGATCTTGATGTCGGTAGGCCTTTTTAATTCTATGTTTATAAAATATCTTTTATAAAATATATTTTATAAAATAAATTATATATATATATATATATATATATATATATATATAAGTTGGTGACAATTTTGATCATTGACTATTAGTAGGAAGATGATGAAGGTGATCACGATGATGATGATGATGATGATGAGGGTGGTGATGAATGACTTGTTAATGATGTTGGAAATTCTAATTTCAAATCAAATTATGAAAAGTTATAGTAATTATCGTTATCATTGTCACTTTGATCTTATGACCATTGTTAATATACCAAAATACTGACATAATTGTTATTGTTGTGTTAACGAAAACCTTTTTAAAATAAATTCATTGTAAAAATAAAGCGTTATATGATCAAAAAGGTTTAATGTGTGGCAATGTGCCATTTATAAAAGGGAATCCAAGAGGTTTAGCCCCCCCCCCCCCCCCCTTCCCACACAAACACATTTTATCCCACTTTCTTGCTTCAATAATGTTTATTCTGATTCTATTGCAGTGAGTCAATACACCAATGTATTAGCCCTAATGAGTTTCGTGAGTTTGATTGGAGGCCCGCTTGGTGGCCTGTTGTTAGATCGGAGAAAGCTCACCTTATGTTCATCGGCTCAAGACTCGGGTAAAAAAAAAAAAAGACGTTGCTCGATATTATATTTACCAATGTTTCACTCTTACTAGTAAAGATATACTAAGGTAAAATGTGATAATTCCAAGTATATGAATATAGGCCTAACCATTTTATTTTTTCCCATAAACTCACGGATTCATGGATGGAGATTGATTAAATTGGTTGAATATTACAAGTTTAAAGTTTTCAACTCTAACATGTAGCGCAAAAAAATGAAAAGATAAATAAATAAAAATACAAGTGGGGTTGGAATGTATGATGATATTTTTAATCATGAAATAGAGGGAACCCCGATCTGTATGACAAGAAAGCTCGGGACCTCTTAAAAAAATAAACTAAAAGAAAAAAGAAAGAAAGAAAAAAATCCTATGTCGCTGCAAATATTAGCTATAAACTAAATATGAACTATATCGATATAAATCATTATTACCCCCATGCCATATTGCATTAATTTTTATTTTCTACAGCATCAGAACCTGCTTACGGTCCATACACCGACCTCCGAAACAGCTGGTTGGCGGTGACCTTAACAACCCTCATGTCTATAGCCTACTCAGTCTGTATGCTGGTTCGAATCCTCCCTCTACAGTACGTGACCTTTGCCCTTTTGACCTTGTGTAGGTCAATGTTGTATGGTGTGTCGGCAGGGGTCGTTCCTCTCACGTGAGTATCATATTGCAAATTAAACAGAATACTTGTGATGAAAAGGTTACAGTTTGTTTGTCCGACGGTTGGTTACTCCATAGGTTCGTTGATCCAAAGATTCATTATTCATTATTCATTGTCCGTTCCTCCGAAAATGTATTCGCGGAAACTATAAGGTTCTTTTATCCGAACGTGAAATACCCGCAACACTATTGCCCAATTAACATGATTCCATTTTCAGTAAGCTAACGATATTTATTTTTGGATTAGCGATTTTATTTCATGCTCGGGTTAACGAACCCTGTTTTACTCTGGGATCTACGGGCTCCATTCTGTTTTAGGAGAACCGTAAAATATGACGTATATATTATAGCTTAAAATTTTTAAATAAACAATTATTCCTTCATCTTTATAAAAACAAACCTTCGGTTAATAGAATATTTGGGTTTTCGAACTAATGAATCTTCGACCTAACGAACCCTTGGAACATCGATTAGCCATCGATGATAATACATATATTTTGATCCCTGAACCTTCACTGATCCCACTTGGCAAGATATTAATATAATGGCACACTTAACCCAGGGGTTCTACATGGTATACAAAAAACCCCTGACATACGAAATGATTGCCGACGGACAAATTCAGTGTACTCACCTCGGAATATCGTAGATGGCGTCATACGGGAGCAGTATCTCTTATTTAGAGAGTTTAGCCAACCAATCTTTTCCAAAGAAATATGTAATTTCTTTCAAATGATTAAGTTAAACGAAAAGGATTTTTTATTAATAGTTCATGTTTTCCCTTCTAATTTAATGACATTATGAAAATTTTATAATATGTTGTTTCTGTTAAAAATGAATAAAATTCAATCTGAATCTGAATCAACTGGGTAGGGTTTAAATATGAACTTCATGCAACGTTTTGCTTTGTTAGGCATGCAGTATACAAAGAAAAATAGTGTCGTAAAATACGTAGTCCAAACTCTCTCATGGACTGCCAGATGGTTCTGATTACATGCACTTTGAAGAAAAAAAAACTCATAAAGATGATGTCCTTTTATCACGTGTTCGTCCTATAATTAATTATGAGAATAATAATAATAATAAAAGGCCATCTCTTGTTGATTACAGGTTTCCGATGCGTTATTACGGTATCGTCTATGGCACAACGTACCTGCTTATCGGTTTAGTTGGCTCTTTACAGTATCCGCTGTTTATTCTCATCCAAAACATGTTAATGGGTGACCCTGCATATGTGAGTCAATTTTACATTAACTGTCGTTGTTGTTCATTGTTTATAGCTTTTACGGCGCTGTTTATTTACAAATACAAATATTCAAGAAAATAGAACATGGAATACTTCATCGAGCCGTTTAAGTCATGTGCCATGTTTAAGGGTACTATGAACTATAATATAGGGTACATGCAGGTAATATGGGCCAGCAGGTAATATGGGCCACCTGAAGCAAATCATGTCGTGACCGTCGACCGGTGACCGGTTTGAGCGCCATAATGTTGTTCATATGAACTGTATACGAAAATCTATCATCGTGAGAGCATCTAATGCCGAAATTTCTCTGAGAAAATTCTTGAAAACCAGCAAGGTAGGTAAAGCTTACGGCAATTGTTTACCCTGAGGTAAAATTTGATATTTCACAGAATGTGATGGTGAAAGAGTGTTTGAGGGGGTAACCTCAATTGTTTGTATATTTAGTAAGCTCATAGTTTCACTTTGATCATACTAGCGTGTACAGGTCAATTTGTTGTAGTGAAGGGGTGCTATGTGGCATTGAATGCTCGCCTGACATAGCAACATCAGTGCAGGTAATATGGGCCGTCCAGAATGGCGGAAATGATTCTGGTACTTAGTATTGGGATGAGGCATCAATCTTTTCGCTATGATTTTTTTGGGTATATTCTCAGTATATATTATAATCAATACAAATAACTTATTGTAGGCCTATATTGATTTGTATAATGAAAATAATATTCAAATAATATTTTTAAAAAAGAAATAATATACAAAATACAAAACAAAGACATAAATAATCAAACTATTTACTGAAGGGTCTTATAATGTAAAATAATATCTGAAAGTTAATGATTTTCAACATTTTAAGCAAATTCCAGACAAAGTAGAGTCATTGCTTTAAAAAAAAAAATACATACACGTGCCCATATTATCTGCACATGCAGGTAATATGGGCACTTTGGTGATGACTTCAACATTTGAATTTTGCAGACAGGGGGGTTGGTGATAATTGTTTTTCTTCATAATAAAAGTTAGAGCAGTAGTAATTGATTCATATAAACAAAGATAAGACTGTGTGTCATTTTGTAATATTATGCAAATTAGGCAAATGAGCTTAGGGGGCCCATATTACCTGCATGTACCCTACATCAACATGTCAGAGTGAAGGATCTTTTATTCTACAATATATATTACAGAAAATGGGGCATCCTTGATTACTTAGAAATTGTCATATTTTACTCATACATACAAAGCATCAAAGCTTTCAAAGTGTGTGTGTGCCTAGCCTATGGTGTAGTTAAAAGAGTTTATTGATTATACATAGGCATACAACGATTTTAACGATATTTATACATCAATCCTATATTGTAAACACACGTACACACAAAATGACTAGTAATAATAACTGAACATTACCATCAAATTTCTAACTTGGCTTTTACATTTACGAATTTAGAAGAACTTTGAAGTGGAATATTAAATGATCGATTGAATAATGAACCTTATCATACTTACTGGATATTTGATGCTATATATATGAATAATATTTTTCTTTACAGGTTCTGGTTGGATTTATTGTGGCTAACGTACTCACCTTGACTTATCCTGCTTACATCATATACCACGTCAAGAATAAGATAGCTATGGACAACATTATATAGAGCTCAACTTGAGAGGAAAAGTCATGTTTCGGTCATGAAATTGACTTGTGGAATAATTCAGGAAAGATCGATAAACACTTCACAGAAGAATGTTTCGTATTCTGCAATCATCGCCTCAACATTTCAGTTTATTGTTGGGAATATCATAACTTTCGAGGAAATTGAAGAGTAATCTCTGACAGTAGATCTTTTGTATAGTTTTCTTCCTAAATAGTAGATACCCTTTGAACATGAATGAAAATCACCTTGATGGTTAACATCGCAATTGGTGCTCGATATTTAATGTTATTTTTGTACGTGAACAGTATTTTTTTTTTAATGTAACAAATGGTGGGTAATTGTTATATATTGGATATGATGTATAATTGCACTCCCTCCAAATTTGAGTCTGATTTTATCTGATTCCAAGAATCTACTCTGAGTCCAGGAAGAAATGTCATAATGATATTTAAATACAGTTTTATGACGTTTTTGTATTATGGGTAATACGAAATTCAACCTAATGTGCCTTGCATCCTATTGTGGATTTTGTTACAGAGACTGAATTTAGAAATAAGATATGATACTAACATAACCGTCACTGCTTGTATAACTTGTATTTATTCTTGATAATAGGGGTTGTCGAAGGGCGGTTTGCTGAAACTGAGAGCCTAGTGAATAAGACACGAATCGCATTTCAACATCAATTTCAATTAGGATTTCCTGTTTCGCGAATATAGCGGGTAAAAACAAGTGCGTCTGTATTTCAAACCGATGAAGTTACAGGAAAGCTCAAAACTGATACTGTATAGCAAGGAACTCCTTTTTACATCTCATTTTACAATGATTTTTGTGCCGATAAGCAATTATTATATTTCACGCCGGTTACTACATACGATGAAATAAATCCATGATGGAAATATGAGCAGGGTTGGTGCGAAGTAATATACTTGCAGTGTAGATGGCATCTAACTTCTAATAATACTCTCCCTCCTTACAACTCATCGAAAACCTATCTTTAGTTTTTCTTCCTATCTTGGAATTCTTTCTCCAACCCTTGTCTTCTTATAGTCTGTGTATGTATTTATAATGTCTCCTGACCTCTCCCATCTCTCAATCACATTCTTGAACGCGCTCAAACAAACCCACCAACACACTCACACACAAATATCCCACTTTCTGCAGTAGTATTGATGGTTTCTCTCAGTATTTCAGAAACGGTTGTATCGAAGTCACTCAATGGCACACTTATGCTAATTACTCATAAACATCACATGTATCTCTATGACTAATCACGGATAATATCCGGAAAACCACAACATGTGCTGAGAGGGGATTTCAGGTTATAAAACTCACCTCACACATTTGCAATGAATCAGAAACAAATTGCATTGGTATTGGCGCCCTCTTAGAAACTACCTTGCGAAAATCATTCTAAAGCAAACATAAATCAAACACCAAACTACCTTCACACACACCATTACACACACGCACATGCACACCCTTAAACACATACCATACCTGCGATTGCACACATAATTATTCTATTCTCACTTTGTACGCTGTATTTTTGAAAGTACGCTGTATTTTTGAAAAAAATAATTTGAGTATCTCCTGTATCTAATAAAATCATGGTGTGTTTGTCTAACCATTTTTTTTTTTAACCATATCGATGTATACAAATCTCATCATCAACTTACTAAAGGTTTTGAAGGCATCCCAAAATCTATTCTCGGTGAATTTGTACCATAAACGTCACACAAAATATCATCGCAAGACGATAAGATTTGTTAAACACAATTTTATTTTCTATCTCTATATTTCACACGAAGAAAAAGTCATACTGCAACAAATGTTATTTACAAATAACATGACACTTTCTATTTACAGTAGATTAAGTTTTCTGACTACTAAAATTGGTATTAAAAAATTGAAAAATCTTAAAAACATAACTACTTGAACTTACGAATCATTCATGAGTTAATTCGAAGACTATATAGGCAGAACAATCTTCGATTGATCAGTTATTGTTTCCAGAGCTTATTCACCTATCCTGTCACTATCAATCACTCAATCAAAACAATAATAAAAAATGTATATAATTAAGACTAATATTTGGTGCGTACCCGCCATATCACGATGCTGGTGATGCTTCAATTAATCCCTTTTTTCAAGTAAGAGTTGCGACAACCTAATATAACGCCATGCAAGTAGCGTCCAATATTATGCAACATTCTAGGGCCCATCACCAATGCATTATTGTCAATCAACTAGAACACCATTTTGCCGTCTAGGAAGCTAAACTTTGACGTGCTATGTCGCTATTCTTAACATAGAGGAGCTATATTAATCCGGAAAAAATGACCATAACAATATTATTGAAGAGCTGTTGCCGGAGCAAATTCTATGGCAGCATCTAATGGCGGGCATCTATAAGGTGGGGTTTAGATACCCCGTTCGCGTCCAGGTGGGGTGGCTGGCTGCATGGGTGGGTTGGTAGGGTTATTCGGCCGGGGCGCCACTGGGGGGTTGACAGGTGGCCGAGGCTTGACTTGTTCAGCTATTTCTAAAATAAGAAATAACACAAAAATAGAAAAGAGATGGGCTGATGGCTGAAACACGACAATTTGCTAAATTCCAAAGTCTGAAGTATTTGTCACAGTAAAATCAAATTTGAAATTTGGAGCAATTCAACACAGTGAAATCAAAATGTCTAGACCATCAGTACTATTGTTGCTCATTCTTTAATTTTTTTCTTAGTTTATAAAAACATATTGTTAGGTGAGTTGAATATGAATATAGAACATTCAGACATTCGTTTAGGTTTAACAAAGCCTATTCGAATCGCAAGGATAATTACTTCAGGGTAGAGGACAAAGTATATTGAGAATTTGATAAGAAAATCAAACATATATCAATAATTGTCTCTCCAGAAGAAACGTTCTGTAACAAAACATGACAAAAATAAAGTAGAGATAAGGAATAATTTTCCAACAGTATCCTAACGGCGAGTCGAACACAGCCGTTTTAATCATTTTTGTACTCGCCGTGCGGGCACCGTAGAGGAACCGTGACTGCCAATTTAACTAGGAATATAAACATATGTATACTTACTCCAGCAGGTATCAATTTTTTTAGGAGCGTTGAACCGACTACATGACATTTCCATAGCATCACACGGATGGTTGATTTCTCTGACCTGAGTGCCTTCAGCATAGCACAGCATACCGCCTATTTGTGCCTGCTTGAACAGCATTTCCATGTATTTGTCTTTATAGATTTTCTCATCCATCTCATAGACTTTATCCAAGACATGCTTGGTGCATCGTCCACGAAATTCATCCGGTTGTTTTATCTTCTCGTGGTTGTAAATTGAACAGGATTGTGTTATGCGCTGGCTGGGATTTCCGTAACCCCACCTCGGATCTGTCAAATCATAATCAAAATCATTACAATAGTGGCAATCATAGATATACATTTTTTTGTGTGGAAAATATAAGGTAAAAATACACTGTAAAAAATATTTGTATTTTTACAGCAAATCTGCTGTCAGCAGAGTCGCCATAAAAAAATGTAATTTAAAAAACAGTATTTTTGTAAATTTCTCCTGCAAATAATTACATGAGAAATACAAAATATACATCAGGAGTAACACATTTGTTCCGTTTTAACCAAATATGTACGCTATAGAACTCTAATGATTTTTTTCCCCCCCTTCTCTTTCATAAATTCTTAGAAGAGAAATTTACAACAAATCTGTTTTTTTAATTACATTTTTTATGGCGACTCTGCTGACAGCAGATTTGCTGTAAAAATACAAATATTTTTTTACAGTGTAGTATTCGAGGATTAAGATAAAAATCTTCATATATTAGGCAAACACATCAATGAAATGAATGAGATTACAATCCTTTGATTATTCGATAGTGCAGTTAAGAAAATGTACAAATTATAATATTAATTTTCATTAATAAAATTTCACACAAGTTGAACCTAGACATTTTTACCTTTACAGTCCAAAATTTAACTATGTCGTCTTTTTAGGTGATATACTAGTGTTGAGCGGCGAATGTTTGCGAACATTGGGTTCGTTTGTCATCAGTGGCGTATACTTCCGAATACTTGCATATCGTTGCGAATTTTGCTGGGTTCGGAAAACAGTTTTGATTGTCGCAAATGAATTTACACAGAATTGCGGCTCATTCATTTACCCAGAGTTACAAACGTTTGCAATAGATAAGAAAGTTGTAGGAAACTGTACTAAGACCATTTAAAAGTTTCATCTGATTGGAAGACAGGATTATGAAAATATTCTTTTGACACAATCAGTAAAAAATCACCTTGAATAGGTAAGCTTTCGGTAGCTTCCGGTACTAAGACGGTTGCACGTTTGTACAACTGTGAACGTACTCCCTCACAATGCGAAGATGTGAACCACAATTTTTAAGTCCTCGAACTAAACAAAATTATTTTACACTTTTTTCACATCGTTTTTTATTTTGTTTTTCACACTGTTGAACCCCAATCACAGTCAATCACTCCAGCAAATTTTCATTCGGAAAATTGCTTGGGTATTCATTTAATATCGTGTTTTTACTTTTTTATCGATTTTTTACATTATATTTTTAGAGTGATTACAGTGTACGGATGGTGGAAAATATACTTACAATATTCGTAATCAACTCCAAAATCAGGAAAATATCTCTGTGAAACGCTTACAGAGACCATGAGAGATAGACAAAGTGTTGTAATCATCATTTTCTGAAAGAGAAGTCAAACAAAAACCTTTGTTCCATTTCACAGTGTGAAGTAAGATTAAAGAAGTAGCCCCCTGAAAACTGAAGAATCTTTAAAATCTAAACATGTTATCCAATATGGATAAAAAGTAAGGAAGAATATATTTTATGCAAAAGGTGAGTAGCTAGAAAGTAGTTCAATGAAATCATATTTTATAACCAACATGTAAAATGAAAAAAAAAAAAAAAAAAAAAAAAAAAAAAAAAAAAAAGAAGAATGAGAGATTCTCTTTTGATGGTAAAACAATGAAAACCCCAGCCTCAAATTTTAATAATGATGTATGCATTAATGATATGGTAATGACTTGGTACGAAAGATAACGCTTTATCAACCCTATAACAATTCATAATCATTGAGCTGTAATATCCATATGCAAAATACAAACAAATAAACAAACAAACAAAAAAGAAACATTTCTGTTCGCACTGTAAAACGTATCGTACAATAAAATACTGAAACTATCCCTCTAGACAATATAATTCATTCAAAACATTTATGTTGATCAGTCAATCTTTCTATAATCCTACAGGAAATCATTAATTCTCTCGATTGTAGGCAGTGTTGACAGGCCAAAGTTGATATCTCTTTTTTGGCACGAAACCTTTCGATAAGCATAAACTTATTGTCCTGAGAAGCAAATCCTGCCTTAAAATTAATAGACTTACCGTTTTCGCCATTTTGTTGGTTTGTGTGGGCTGAGGTGAAAGCAATTATATGTTGTTACGGTAGCAAAAAATCCACGAATGATGTTCTTATCGGCCAAGTCGTTATTTATATATTTGACCAATGATCGAAATACTATCTATTCAAATGAAATTGAGAAGCATCTCTGCAAGCCCCACACCCGAGAATCGAATATGTCTAAATTCTTTTAATACTACATGGGAGTCGATTAAAGGGGTACATAGGAGAGTGTCTCCCTCCCCAAAAAATGTGGTCATCTAACTCTCGTTAGAATTTTCTCTAATAGGCTAGACGTTACATGCACCACGAATTGACGAATCATAATTTACATATACTTTTACATCATATTGAGCGAATGCATTCGTAGTTCATGCGATTCTTTTATTTCAATTGAAAATTATAGGACATAGATTGGCTGCATCAACATCGCGTGATATATTTCCAATTCATAAATTCTAAATATTGGATCTAAACCCCTCAAAAAATGTGTCTTGCAATTCAACTTTGAGCCCTCATATCTTTTTATTTTATTGTTTATGATGGTTAAATTTGATATCATTGGAAAGTTGATTTATTCCTTGCACATTGATACCCCATTTGTGATGGTTATGTTATGCTTGAATGCACAGTACTCGCAAACTCGAATGAAAGTCAGAAAAGGAAAGTTGCCAATGAATGGCTATTGCTTACTACGAGTTCTTAACTGTATAAAATGGTTTTTGTGTTTCTTTGTGTTTGTTTGGTGTGCGTTAGGCACTCAATACAATGTTGGATACTCTTGGTTGAATGTCAAATAATGTTTCAGGTAATTTAAGGTAGTATTTGTGTTTAATTTGTTTGTAAAAAGAACTGTTTTAATAACAGCGAGTGGTTTGAGCATTACTTGTGTATTGGTTACATACAGGTTATTGCAAGTTTCCAGCATAACAAATTCGCTACTCACTCTTTTTCATCCATCTCCAACAAACAAAGCAAGCAGTATCAAAACAAACTTTTTTTTGTCCATTTCAGCACACAATCGTTCTCTGTTCTTGAACCGTATCTCAGTATTGATAAGCGCGCCATCCAGCTTTATCAAACGACTACTCATGAAAATAAGCACTGCCAAGCAAAAAGCTTGGGCAAGGCACATTTCTTCTTCCAAACAATAAGTGAAAACATTGAGGAATAATGCATGACCCATTTAATGATACTCAATAGAAACTCTGCATTTCACAATAGCCATTCATTTGGCAACTTTCCACTTCTGACTTTGATTTGTATTCGGGAATACTGTGCATTCAAGCATTGCACAACCTTTACAAATGAGGTATCAGTGTAAAGAGGAATAATGAACTTTCCAATGGTAAAAATTAATGATTATAGACAATTAAACAAAAAGATACGAGGACTCAAGTTGAATTGCAAGACATTTTTTGAGGGTTTATATAACTTTGTTTTCATTTTCTGGAAGAGCCTCTGCCATTTGTCTGTGAATATGAATGTATTCATTTTTATTTTTTTTTTTTTTTTTTTAGGTCCCACATTGTTTATTTTGGGTGTACCCAATTCTAAAATTTGTCCTCAACGAAATATCCGATCCATTCCTGTACACTCTAAAAATTGAACTGATCAACGACAAAAAAATTTATTGTCGGTATGGGATTCGAACCGGGTTCCACCTATATTTGGAAGAGTACCGCTGACGGTACCAATAGACCAACGGAGATCTCCCTGACTTGCTTTGATTATGACAGCAAAGTAGATGATTATGGCAAATTTTAAGAAAGTTCATCATGCAACAATATGATCCGCTAGCAATCGTGAGATGTGAATTGGTCTAACGTGCTCGTTAGTGTTTCTCATGCAGGTGACCCAGGTTCGAATCCCAACGAAGTCACGCCATTTTAGCCCATTTTTGCTAAAAGTTCAGCTCACGCGAAAGTGCTAAAACAACACTTTGATTGCAGTTAAACAGCACTTTGAATGCAGTCACTATGCAAGCTCTTAAAAAGCGCTGATTTCAGCCTCTGAAGGGCTAAAAAGAGCACTTCAGTTTTAGAGTGCATATGCCTTTAATAAGTGGAGGTTAATAGCATATAATTTAATTAATGATGATACTAACACATTATTCGATGAGCGGGTCATTTAATATCGTATTTTATTTTATGTCAACGTCCACTATGGTAATACTAATCCTGTTAACCCCTCCAGATTTACATCTATATACCTCAGGACTTAATGTTAATTCAACCGTTAATTACCTGAAAACAAATAAGGATATATCCGGAGTTGTAGTCAGTACATTGTGTTATCCAGTTTATAGAATGGGTCCATATTAAAACAGTATAGAATTATGTCTATATAAGCTTGTAAGGAAGATGAGCCGGTGGTTATTTTCAGTCCCTATTTTTGATCTCAATTTACATGATCTTCGTACCGATAAGAGGCATTGATATTTGATATGAATATGCCATAAATTGAATCTAAATATGAAATTATATCATGTTTGTGGCCAAAGATATATAATTACAATATACCGTGAGTCACATATATATCTACACGTCTGAAATATCTAATGATATTTAAATATTGCATGCCCAATCATGAATCATGTAATTTTTATATCATGTTTCCCAAAGTACAAGTTTGTTATTCCGAGGTCGAAGGCTGAGTTGAATATGACCTGAACGAGATAATAGATTTTCGTAGTCTAGTAATGAAACATTATTTTTATAAACCGCCTACTACTCTATCATTTTCTCCTTTATCTACCTTTGTGCCAACCATTTTTTTAATAGTGCCTTTGATATTACCCTCTGAAAGCGTAAGTACGGTAAATTTGCTTTAAAAAAAAAAATCCCTCGGGAAAGCTACTATATATCACGCTTCATTAATGCTATATCCTCGAAAATCATTGTATATTTGTATGATATTTACTATATTAAAGTATAATATTAATAAATAACTTTTTAAAGGTTTGAGAGGGGAGATTAAGGTTAAGGTCTAAATCAAAATAATAAAACTGGTAAACAGGGGGGGGGGTCCTCAAAAAGATTTTTTTTTCTCAATTTCATTAAGGGGGGAGGGGTGAGAAAGTATCAAAATAATGGTCGATCGGGCCGCATGCCCCATTAATGATGATCAATTTAGTTCATAATAAAAATGATGTTATAAAAATAAAAAGGGATAATGAAATAATTGTTGATTCTAATATGATTGCTAATATTTTTAATAAACATTTCTCTTTGATTGAAGAGACGTTAGCATAAAATATACCACAATAAAATAAATCTTTCCAAGATTTATTAAGCCCCCCAAATACAAATTCTATTTTCTTTGTTCAACAAACAAGTACGAAATAACTGACATTGTTTCTCATTTAAATAATAAGAAAAGTTCTGGCTTTGATAATATCAATAACGTTATTATAAAGGGGATAATGCCTATCATTGTAGATCCTTTGGTTCATATTTTTAATTTGTCTTTCTTGAATGGAGAGGTACCCAATGTTATGAAAATTGCAAAAGTCATTCCATTTTTAAGAAAGGTGACAATCAAGATGTAAATAATTATCGCCCGATTTCTTTATTATCATCTCTTTCAAAAGTGCTGGAAAAACTTATACATAAAAGAACAATTAATTTTTTGGACAGATCAAAATATTTTATGTGATTTCCAATTTGGATTTAGAGATAAACATAGTACAAGTCATGCATTATTATAACTTGTTGAAAAAGTAGCTCATGCTCTTGATTCCTCTTTTCATATGGTTGGAATTCTCCTGGACTTCTCCAAGGCCTTCGACACGATTAACCACGATATTTTGCTTCACAAACTCTCTCATTATGGTATATGTGGGAAGGCCTTGGAGTGGTTCATTAGTTACCTATCTGATAGGAAACAGTTTGTATTCCTGGATGGTCACATTTATGAATTACGACATGTTAATTGTGGTGTTCCTATAGGTAGTTTGTTGGGCCCGCTTTTGTTTATTATTTGTATTAATGATTTTTATAGATCATCAGATATTGCGTATTTTATATTATTTGCTGATGATACAAATTTATTCTTTTTTAATTCAAATCCAAATACCGTAGTTTAAATTGTAAATTCAGAATTAGAAAGAAAAACAAAATCAATGGATTCGAGCCAATAGAATGTCTTTAAATTTGCACCAAAAAAAAAAATATATATATATATTCTTTTCAGTAATTCAATAGATTACCTGCCATCTGATATAGTTTTTAATGACATTCCTTTGGAAAAAGTTTCACATTAAAAAATTTTAGGTATAATAATTGATAATAAGCTTTCATGGAAAGCTCATATTGATAACATTTCGAGAAAAAAAATTCGAGAAATATTGGTATACTAAATAGACTTAAAACCTAACTCCCATCTTCAGCATTATTAACTTTATATTCTTCCTTGACATTACCTTATCTGAATTATGGTTTACTCGCATGGGGTAACGCTCATCAGACCAATATAGACAAACTTTTATTGTTAGCAGTAAGAATTATTTGTCAGGAAAATTTTCTTGCCCATACTAATCCACTGTTTTATGAAAAAAATATTATAAAAGTAAAAAATTTGTATATGCTGCAGTTAGGTCAATTTATGTATAAATATAATAATGACTTACTGCCAAATACTTTTAAGAATTTGTTTTTAAAAAAAAATCATTCTCTTCACCAACATTCAACTAGACAATCAGAAGAGTATCATTTGCCATTACTTCGAACTTCATTCGCTAAAAACACTTTTATTTAATATGATGGTCCTAAACTGTGGAATTCTTTTACTGAATCCATGAAAAATGCCCCTTCGTTACATACATTTAACAAAAGACTACAAACATATTTCTTTCAAAAATATAAAGAAAGTTAGTTTGATTTACTCCCCATCACGTAAAAGTCATACACACCTGACTCCGTGCATCATTGTTTTGGTCACATGGAGGAGAAAATAAATGCTTATACTTTTCTCTTTATTAAGTAGTAGTCTTATGTGCGGATATTATGGTCTTCCTATGTTTATTTACAGAAAATTGGGTTGTTTTTTTTTCCTCGTGTGTATTGTATTTTCGAGGTTTTTTTATTGTTGTTTTCTTTTCTTTTTAGCTTTTTTGTCTTTTTCTTTCTTTTATGTGTTGTTGTTCTTCGCAGGCTTGTAACAGTCCTTATTTTTCTACTTTATGGTACAAAAAAAAAAGACCAAACCAAATATTTTCAGATAATATGACTTTTATGTTTTACTTTATGAAATGTTAATGGTAATTTGCGGGGGGGGGGGGGGAACCCATATCCTACAAGTATTCACTTTTAAAATGGGTCCCATAGGAAATTTCGATATATTTTATTTTATATCATATACCTTAAATATGCAACAACAAAAAATTATAATTGTATATGCAATTAAAGAATCTTTTTGTAAATTATTTCATTGAAATGTTATATTGCACGATTCTTTTTTGTTCAAATGTACATATGATTTCTGTGGAAATGAAAAATAAAGTTGAATGGAATTGAATTGAATGAGCCAATGAGATCAGATGACAGATGAGAAATAAACCAGAGGGCGTTATCCAGGCTTAATATTCCATGTCATGTTCTGAGCTTACAATAATTATTATCTATTTCTTTAAACATCTGTTTTAATAATTCTCCCTCTCTCTCTCCATCTCGAATGCGGGCGATTCAATTTTCAATTTTCAATTGAAATGAAAAAGAGTACTGTATTTGTACTGGACAAAAAAAAAATAATAACCTACAAAACAAAGAGACAAAACAACAAAAACTTGGAACCGCCCTTGTAAGGTTTATACAACTTTTTATACAACTGTAAAGACAGATTTTGGAGAGACAGATTGGATCATCATCAAGAAAGGAGTTAGACAAGGCTGCATCTTGTCTCCATACCTATTGAATATGTATGGCGAGTATATCATGAGGATCCGATGGCTGGACTGAAAGAGATTAACGTAGGAATCAAAATAGGGGGTAGACAAATCAACAACCTATGGCGGAGATGATACTACATAGCTAGTGAATAATGAGGACGACCTGAGAACAATCATCATGAAAGTTCAAGTAGAGAGCCTAACAGCTGGACCGAGCCTCGACATAAAGAAATCAAAACTAGTGTCAACCACATAACAAAATAATTTAAAGGCTGGTGAAGAAAACATCAAAGTTGTTGTTTTCCTCTGAGCTAAATTGAAGTATGATGGTGGTTGTTCAGCAGAAATAGGACGCAGCATTGTGCTTGGCAAAATTGCAATGTCTGGACTCACTAAGGTAATGAATGATAAAGACGTTAGCAAAATAACAAAAATTAGGATGATATCGACATTGGTCTTCCCTGCGGTACTGTGCGGATGTGAATGCTGGACAGTGAGAAAATCAGAGAGAAAGAAACTAGAATTATTTGAATTGGATATTGTTGCAGATTATTAAGGATCCCATGGACATCCAGAAAAACAAACGGGCAGTCCTTGAAGAGATACAACTACGCTGTTCGCCTTGAGAGCATGGTTGTCAAACAGAGACTTGGTTACTTTGGACACATTGCATGGTCAAATAATAGAACATGACATCATGCAAGGAAAAGTGCAAGGCAAGAGAAGAAGAGGGAGGACACAGCGGACAAGGTGGATGGATGGTTTGTCCAAGAAAACAGACACGTCATTGCGAAATTTGTTTCAAATAACCCAAGAGAGGAAAACTTGGAGAGGTTATGTCCATGGGGGTCACCAGAAGTCGAAGACGACTTGATGGCACCTAACATCAGATCAGAGTTTATATCCTCTACCCTTTGATCTTTCTATCTTATATATCATGTAGAATGTTTTTATGACCTCTATCTCTTATGAATCATTTCTCTCTTTTTTATTTATGATTTTTCTAATAAAGGTTTCCACAATTTATAGCATTTTGCTAGTCAATTTGATTGATATTTTAATTCAATTCATCCCAAAATGCCGAAAGCGAATTCAAGTTCCGAACGCATGTTTTTCAGTCCTGTTTTCTTCTTTTCAACTTCATGATTTATAGTATTTATCATTAAATTATGATTCATGTTCTCGAACGAGGAGGGATTGTCTGCATAGGCAAATCAAACTAAATATATTTTAAGTTAATTATAAAATGGTCACGTTGAGCATTTCATGAATATGAACGGCTCAATATCAAATGATATTTGTACTGATGATTGTAAATAATGATTGTAAAAAATTATATTGTTAATAACCAATTTTAAAAATTACAAAATAAATAATACGACATTCGTCATTAGAAACCAACAACATGTAATAAGCTCTCTTTCTCTAAATCTCTCTCTCCCCCTCGCTCTCCGTTTCTCTTTCTCTCTCCCCCCCCCCCTCGTTATTTCGTTGTCTTTATTCACCTTTTATTCTCTTTTCTCTTATGTCACTCTCTATTGCTCACTTTCTCTTTCTTGATTCTCATGATTTACTCGTCATTCTATCTTTCATTCTCCTCTTTCTCCTCCTCCCTCTCTCTATTCCAGTGAAACCACTTCTTCGATTTAAAACGTGTAAAGTTTTTATATATTTATCCATTTTTATTTCGTTTATTATACAAGCATTTACTTTGATAACTAAAGTTCACATCAATTTTATTTACAAGGTGATTTTTTTTAATTGATATACACTAATTCCATAATGTGCGTCCATCATTAATGCTATTGCGCTATATATTAAAGATACATAAAGACTAAAGTCGTTACAGTTCAGGGCTATCTGTCTTCACATTAGGAGGTATGCCGGTCGACAATATTGGAATTCGAGCTTTGCTACGTCATTAATAACAAACAAAATTCATTTTGTACCAATCGTCATAAATCTATATGACATTTCTTGTCACTCTGCGAGTAGAAAATTCATTTTTTCCCCCAGAACTAGCCTCTCTTTTAGCTCTCAACATCAAAGTTTCCTCCCGATTTAATCATGAGCGCACCAACATCTTTTCATAGATCAATTTTCGCCTTGAAATGTAAAAAGGTCGTTTTCAGTGGCGTCATGAGACTCCCCTCTTCTTTTTAGTTGGGGTTGGGGGGGGGGGTTCGCCACAATGGTAACAATAAATATATTGAGCGCGAAGCGCGATCGGAAAACAAATTATACAATGTTGTATTAGCAGATTCGCGATATCTTTTGATGTAAAAATACAGATTTATTGTTATTTTCACATTAAAAAAATATGGGAGAGATGAAAAAAAGGTCGGAATTGCTGCAGACTAGAGAGTTGTTGTAGTTTTGAAAGATAATTCGCATCTCTCCCATAAAAAAAATGAAGGAGTAAATTAAAAAACATGTTTTTACATCAGAAAATATGTCGACTCTGCTGACAACAAATTTGCGGCATAAATTCAGATTAAAAAAAACCAAACACTATAAGTATGAAAACGTTTATAAAGAGAACATTAATTGCTTGTAAAATGTTGGGAGTTGCAGCCCCAACTCCAGCCCTCCCCTCCAATAGGCTACACCAATTGTCGTTCGAGAAATCATCAGGCTCTGATCTTTTTGTGGCCAGTCTATGTTTATTTTATATCAAAGGCTCCGAGATAAGATGAAAAGCTGCAAGATCCCGACGAACAAAGGCTTAT
This sequence comes from Paracentrotus lividus, assembly GCA_940671915.1. NCBI lineage: Eukaryota > Metazoa > Echinodermata > Echinoidea > Camarodonta > Echinidae > Paracentrotus > Paracentrotus lividus. Next base: position 16,130,510 of record CALNVZ010003434.1, on the reverse strand, counting down.
ACATGACGATGAAACGTTGTAAGATCTCAAAGCCGACACTGAAAATGAAAATCCGACGGCTGATATATTGTTCTGAGAGAGTTTGAGAAAGACGGACTTCAGGGTAGGTAGATTTAGATGCGACCACCACCTCCTCCTCCCGGTGCATTGGGTTTAGTTGTCACAGGGGGACGTCCTGGGGCCCGGGGCGTGTTAGTTCCTTCTTGAATTAATTCTGATACGATAAACAAACAGGAGAATAAAATATGAATTTAATGATCTAAAGTAATATGATATATCGTATGTAGAAATATAAAATATATTACATAATCTTATCAATAATTGCATGATTTGAAACTATATATAACATTTCGTAATTAGCATAATTAACACCATTTGCGTAGAGCAGGACGCACTTTCTTTTGCTACTGGAGGGGGGGGGGGGGTTATGATGAATAGATAATCTCCCCCCCCCCCCATAACAAAAGAAATTGATGCGTGTCTACGCCCGTGATTAACGCAACACAATTTGACTTTTGGTGGGAAGTGACCTTTAAAGGGGGAAAGTCGCACTTTTTTCTTAATGCGTTCCCTCTGCTCTGATTTACGGCACTGGTCATATTCAAATTACTTTCTGATATTAATGAGAAATTCCCTTTCGAATTAAACACTGGGTATTTTCATTTGATGACTCCCGACACCCCTAGCCCATATATCCTATAAATAATATTAGTGCGAGGGTTAGGTTTATCTTTAGGGCTGATGTCAGGGGGTTAGAATTTGGATCTACACTTAAGTACTCGTATTCATCTCACATGAATCAAATAAATGAGCAACGATAACAATAGTAGTTAAATCTTTACATAAAGAAAATGTAAGATAGGTCGAGAGGTCGATTCCGCTTGACAACAAAAAAAGAAAAAAAAATTAATTGTGGTATTTTTCCTTTTAAAAAATACTAAGGCAAATTCTACTTTGTAAAATATGACTCGGGCTAACAATAACAGACGGAACTCGCCGGAGATGATCTTGTCCAAATCATAGAACAGCTTAATGCCAAGGCCATTTATTAGCAAAATATTTGTTGTAACATATTTGGAATCATTCATTTAGCACTTCAAGCTACAACTTAGATCAGGGGCGGACCTAGCCTGATTGGACACAATACTTACGAGGGCGCTCCATTATGCACAAACAATTAGTGCGCCCCGGAAGTATTGTGTCTAATCATCAGGCTAGGTCCGCCACTGTAGATTCAGATTTCTTTTAACAGTGTGTTCATGAATTTTAGCTGGTCCTTTAAAATAAAACAAGGAAAAATGAGGTTAGATCATTTTGGGAACACATTTTAGATAATTTGTGTAAAAATTTATTTTGGTAAAACTTTCTCTGGTTCCTATTTCACGATTTCTCTCAAGATTTCTCTGAGTGTGCATGCCTCCTATACTTACTCCAACACGTATCAATATTTGTTGGGGGATCACGGTTTGCGCCATAGCGGTGAGGACATGACATTTCCATAGCCTCACAAGCTCCGTGTACTTCAACCACCTTGTTGCTTCCCTTCGCCTTGTAGCATAACCCAGAGGTCCGTGCCTTTAAGATGAGGTTTCTCATGTATCTGTCATGGTTAATCTTGAAGTCCCATTCTGCGACCTTCTCCATGACCTTCCAGTTGCATCGGCCCTTGCCCTCATGAATTTTCTCGCGGTCGTAGTATATGCATGATCGACTAAAGCGGTCGGAGGGGGTCTCTCCTCGTCGGCCTGATAATAGAATGTACTTTCTTTTTAATCCACAAATTTGAACATCAATTTGAATAAAAGATTTCATCAACGATTTCATTATATTTAAAGGATTCAGGCTATCAATTGAAGCAGTACGCTTTAAAAAAGTTTTGATACATGTGGCGCCCCATCAATGAAATGAACCTTTTTCACCGTCGCCACTTTTAGATGTAAGCACAAGGTATGTATATCAACTGTTAATGTGGAAAGCAAAGTGTCTAAATTTTCTGTTGTACTAACCACCCACAATTGAATATTGAATTTGTCATGGACCTGGAAAACATTTAAACCATGGGGGGGGGGGGGGGGTTGGGGAGAGATTGAAAAATCAATAAAGAGTGGACCAGTCGAATTATTATTAATTTTCAGATATATGAGTTTAACCTTTTTCAGTGATGGATTGCAGCATTTAGGATAGTAACTTGAATGAAACATGATTAATACGCCAGCAGCCATTATACGTTAGATGTATGTTGATATCGGAAGATTTCGACGGCGCACCCCCCCCCCCCCCGCCACTGCGTCAGATTGGTTATCCTCGAACTTATTGTTCACGAATACAGAGAAAGTACTCACCGCCTATCTCTCTCCTCTAATAAACTGCCACAGATCATAACCGATAAACAGAGCGATAAGAACATCATATTCTGAAATTAAAGATGAACATAACTATTATGTCACAGAAATCAAGTCAAAAGTGACATGTACTTTTCTTTGTCCATGTCCATCCATTTTTTTTTTTTGGCATGTTAAGATATCAAGAATTCAGTTTAAATTGATAAAAATCAAACTAAAAAATGCAGTCATCAACTCTACGTCAGGTTTTCGTCCTTTTATATACTGGTTTCATTCCTAGAATTCTTTCCATCACAAAAACCAAGACGTATTCACAAAGCAGCCTTCGTAAAATAGTATGGTATAATGTGTTAACACCTAAACATTTTAAAGCCTAACCAGTGTTTTGCTATAATTCCAGATTCTTTCCTCATTACAACTATTCCAAATAATAGTACAGAATTAGCCTCAAATCCATACTTAACGCTACAGGAAGTAATCAATTTTGCTAAAGAGAAGCAGTATTGATAGGCATATATGAGACAGATTACACTCTAAAAACTGAATTGCTGTTTTTAGCTCTTCAGAGGCTGAAATCGGCACTTTTTAAGGGCTTGCATAATGACTGCACTCAAAGTGCTGTTTTAGCACTTTCACATGAGCTGAAAAATAGGCAAAAACGGCGTGACTTCGTTGGGATTCGAACCTGGGTCCCCTGCATGAGAAGCGCTGACGAATACGTTAAACCAATTCACATGTCACGATTGTTAGTAGATCATATTGTTCCCTGATGAACTTTCTTCAAATTTGCCATAATCATCTACTATGCTGTCATAATTAAAGCCAGTTAGCGAGATCTCCGTTGGTCTATTGGTAACATCAGCGGTACTATTCCTTGTCTAGTTGGAACCCGGTTCGAATCCCATACCGACATTGAACATTTTTTTGTTGATAAATTAACACTTTAGCAAGTGCTGAAATGCACTTCAAGTGCTGATATAGCACTTCAAGTGCAGTCACTATACGAGCACCCATAAATTAGCACTTCACTTTTTAGAGAGTAGAAAGAAACAACATTCACATAAACCCTTATCAAAACTTATCAGACTTACCGTCGCAGTCATTTTGTAGTTTTATATCAGCTAAGATTGCAGAAAATAAATTTGTATGTTGTTGACACAATCATTACTCAAACCCGAATGAAAATCTTTCGACCATTGTTCTTACTTATATCATCGGTCAAAGCATGAAATATGATCTGATGTATTTCTAATCTAGATGTAATCTTTGTTACTATGGAATCGTATCTGTCGAAAGACATGAGCTAATGTCAATTGCTATGGAGATTTGATATCAATATCTAGTCCAGCTTAATTAAAACAATACTCGAAAATTGAGCGAATTACAATGAATTAAAACAATAAGTTTAGTTTGTATTCAAGCACAATTGCGTAAATCTATCATCATGGTAGAATTTGCTTTTGGCAAATTTGCATATACATGTATTTTGTACGATATTGTGCTTTTCTAGCGTTTTTAAAAAGACATTTGGAAATGCTCCTGAAAACAAACTCAGACAAAGAAAAAATGCTTTTATTCAAATATTTTCTCGGACTAACATTAATTATGTGTTCCTCGTCATCATTTCTATACTGGCATTGGTTATTCATTTGTTATGTTCCCATGACGAAATCGGTGTTCGTTAAGCTCGGTTCAAATTATGTTGACAACCCCCCCCCCCCCCCCCCACAAAAAAAAAACAACAACAAACAAACAAAAAAACAACACCAAAGTCTAGAAAATGTTAAATAATCTCTTCTTTATCCGAAGCTTCCAGATGTATTACAAAAAAGTGCGTCATTCTGCGAAAATGAAGTAGATAATTAAAATAGAAACGCTATGCAATAGGAGTTCTTACAACCACGCCTTAATTTTTAGGTGTCGCATCTTATTTTACAATGATATTTGTGCCGATAAGAAGTTTGTGTATGATAACAATCATTCAAGAGAATGAAATCAACGCTGCTCGGAATTGTTGACCTACCTTCTCAGGAAATATTATATCTTGACCACTCGCTATCCGGCTTGTTTTACGAATGGAACACATAACATTAACATTAATGTTTCAGGGTCTTGAAGACTAGACTTATTATTATTTTTTTTTTTTAATTCAAGACAAATGTTAAGTTTCTGAAGGATATAATTGTTCTTTCTCTCTTGGTATCTTCAAACACCCTTAAAAACTAACAAACAAACATACACACTTACAAACAGAAAACAAAACATAACGCAAACACAGGACCGTTATCAAAATTTACTTTTTATACCCGTTTTCTACACCCAAATTTTTGTTTGTATTTCCAGAATATTTGCATCAGCTACCGTACATCTGGTTTTAGATATTGATTTACCTGCATTTTATGAAATAATTCTTGAAATTGATAGTTGTAATTAAAAAATAAATTTTAAAAAAGCATACATTGACATCACACTCTCATCATATTGCCCGACACATTCATTTTTCAATATTCGCATATATTTTTTCAAACACACCCTCGCCCACACACACACACACACACACACACACACACACACACCCTCAATCACCTACAATCACATAACTCACCTGAACCCATTATAATCATCCACACTCATACTCAGCCACACCCTCACTCACACCCATTATACATACTCTCATTTAC
>CALNVZ010003434.1:16092835-16116094 GCA_940671915.1 Paracentrotus lividus | reverse complement strand
AGAGAGAGATTCTTGCTAAGTCTCATCCTCAGATCATGGCATAATCAGGTAACTTACATAAAATTATCATTGATTTTGAAAAATGTGAATATCTTCGATCATAACAATATTGAATACACATTTATCGATGTTCATTTGACATATAAATAAACTAACATAAAAACTGAAAAATCTCGCCAATATCGCTTTAGAACTCAAATTTGAGGGTAAAATAAGTTACACCATAAAACGCTATAGGTGCTCATGATCAACATAATCTTTTTTGAAGGAAATTGTGTGACACTAAGGCAATTAAGGTTTTGTGAATAACATTTTTAGTCTAACTATAGCAGGTGGCAGCTTTGAAGGAAATGTATCTGGCAACAATAGAATCATGAATGTTGTCACCATTCTACATTTTTCAACTGGAGCTTCTTTTATTGATATTTGTTGGAGGTTGAATAAGCTATACCAAGCATGAGAAGGAAAATACCTATATACTAATGAGCTTGAATACATTGACACACCAGAAAAACTTATGAGGGGTTTTGTGAATAACAAATTTGACTTAGTGTGGAACTTTGGTCAATTTAGTTGCTAACTAGGCTTATGAGGGTTTTATGGATACGGCCCCAGATCTGTACTTCTTTTGTTATCTGCCAGCGTGATTTGCTATTCTCTGCAACTCCTGAAGTCCTTTGTCTGCAACCTCCGTACCAGACCACACAACTGAAAGAGCATTACACTTTCTATTATTGAACTTATAAAATAGTCTCAAGATGGTTATATCGACATGAAAGGATTCATTTTCCTTGAGAAGTACAAACGTTGCTGTGCTTAGCATATACAGACTGACATTGGTCTTTCCAGGATATTCGTTATCGATTACTGTAGGGAGACCTGGGGCATTTGTAACAGTTTTTTCAATTTTACCTATCAGCTTATTGAAGCTAAATACTTGCTTAAAACTAAATAAAATGAAATATGCATATCTTACCTGACATATGATAGGTTTGGGTAAAGTAAAACAAGTCTTTTTGAAGCCATTACCATTTCAAAACAAGAGGTCGAGTGTTACAATTGCCCGTGACGAGGGGCAATTGTAACAGACGTGCGGGGCAATTGTAACACATGAATTGTAACATTTTGTTTTTCTTTATCAAGCTATACACATGACAAATTAAACATCATTAACCCATAAACTAATTATAATGAAACATGAACAATGCCTTGACCCATTTATATTTACATTTTCCACTTGTTATATGCATGAAATGGGACAAAAGTTATGATAGTTTTTTTGTTATTTATTTTTTCTTTTTAGGTTGTTGTGGCTTCACCCTTTAACTGTAAGAATTATAGAACCTTCATTAATTCATATTTTGGTTCTTTATCTACTTGTACCTACACAATATATCTTTTAACTGACACTGTTGTATAACACTTTATGTTAGGCTTACGCCTTTTGCCTCTAACGCATATTCTTTCAAATAAAGTGATACATTTCTGAGAAGAAGTAAAAATGACAGTTTTTTTTTTCTTCTTTCTTTTTTTTTTGTTGTAAAATCAATCTTCAAATTTACGCCATTTTTTTCTTCTGGCAAAATCAATATGTCTTTCCCTTTTACAAGAGTATTGGACATATATTTTCAGGTATCATATTGAAAATATATATTTTTTTTTATGGGGGCTGCCATCCTCCTCTCTCTCCTCTGTCTTTCTTCTTTCTTTCTTTTTCTTCATTCACTCCCTTCTTTACTTTTTACTTTCCTATCTGCCTCCCCCTCTCTCTCTCTCTCTCTCTCTCCGCTCTCTTTCTTCCCTTCCTTCTTTCTTCTTTCTCTCTTTATATGTGCTTTTTTTAATAGAAAAAAAACAGTCGGGGGGGGGGTCCTATTCTCTTTCCCATTTTATTTGACCCATTGTAATAGGCTTTTTCGGTTTTCGGCTATACTGTCAGTGTTTCTTTTATGTGTTATACCATGAACACTCGACGAATAAAATGAAATAAATCATATGTTCACGTTATTTTTCCTCATGTTTGAGCTCATAGATAAGGTTTACCTTTGTCCTTGTAAAAAAAAAGAAACTATAATTGATTATACATTCAAAGTTATGAAGTTCTGAAGTTCTCTAGTAAAGTGAATAAATTATTTAAAAAAAAACAAGATACAAACTTGAGGCTCTGATTACAGTGAAACAAATGATAAACAAACTAAAGGCCTTTTTTTTCGGAAAATATCAATATTTCATTGTGCATTTTCTAAAAAACGTATTAGACAGATATGTTCAAAGTTATTGAATTTTCATGTCTGAGATTATAGGTATGGTTACCTTTGTTTTGTAAAGCATAATAATCGACAATACATTCAAAGTTATAAAATTCTGATACTTGAGCTTATAACGAGACTTTTCTTTGCTATTTTTCTTTATATCCAAGTCTACTCCTATTTACAATCTTGAAATTAAAAGAACGTAATGGTCACTTCTCTCATATTTTTTTACTTTTTTCTTTTCCAGTAAATGATATAAATTATTTTAAAAACAACAACAACAAAGAATAAAAATGAGGCTCTGGTATCTCACTTTGCGGAGACGTCTCCGCATAGAATAGAAAATTTTGTTTTCGCGACGGACAGAATGTATTAAAAAGTTCCCATATCGCGAGACGTCTCCGAGCTCTCCGCCACAATTTATGAAAAAAATCGCGTCTCCGAGATTTAGGAGACGTCTCCGAGACGTCTCGGATACGTTTCTGATATTATTTATCCATCGCGGAGACGAAATTTCTATTCTGTCGTGGAGACGTCTCCGCGAAGTGAGATACGCACCTAATTTTCATGTCGGAGGTTATAGATGTTGTTACCTTTTGTTTTTGTAAACATTATAATTGAAATACATTCAAGTTCTGAAGTATGAGCTTGAGCTAAGGGTGCTATCTCACTTCGCGGAGACGTCCCGGCGACAGAATAGGAATCTTGTCTCCCGATGGATAAATAGTATTAGAGACGTCTCCGAGACGTCTCCTGAATTGCGGAGACGGATTTTTTTTCTAATAAATTGTCGCGGAGACGTCTAGGAGCGTCTCGGAGCGTCTCTAATACTAGCTCCATGTTCAGAGGTTTCTGATTATGTTTAATTATGTTTACAGGAAGCACAATTCGCGGACAATTGTATTTTTTTAATGTAATTTGCAGGGGCCACGGAGCCTGGGAGGGTTCATCGCGAACGTGTACAAACGGAAAAAATGACATAATTTGTGTTTTTTAGTCTGTTCAGCCCCCCCCCCCTCCCCCCCCACTCCCTCCCACTTGCCGCTCAGCCCTCCACTTCCAAAAACGTCCGCGGCCCGATTGGTTATTTAATGCTTGGTGTTGATTCAGCGGAAATCTGCTTTACCGAGTTCCTACGGGAGTTACTTTAACAGAAACAGGGGCAATTGTAACAGCTTGTTACAATTGCCCCTGGCGGAGGTGACTATATTTGGAGAGATTTTTTTTCTATCTTAGCTTCGGTATTCGTCGTTGAAACTTTAGCAAAATATGGCTAAACATATTTCTAAATATAAAAAAATGACAGCCGTAGCTCATCCAATATTTTGTCCAGAAGAAAAACAATGGGTATGTGAAATTATCTTTTATGCTCAAAAAACGGTTTTTTCCGCTGTAGAAAGTTCCACGAACCGTTAAATCTGCTAACACTCATACAGCATGTGGAGCGATTAAAATACGCATGTTCTCTACATAATTTTAAGTTTATAGCGTGTTTCTGCTAGGAATGGGAGCCTCTGTTACAAATTGCCCCGTGTTACATTTGTCCCCGGTTCCCCTACCCAAGTATTTTTAAATTCTTGACAACCTGTATATCGTTTCCCTCAGTTTGATTGGATAGAGCTTGATTTTTGTTAAGCGAAAGTCAAATGTCATCTCTTTCGTTTTGGTTTGTGTTTTAATTCCAAGAATTTACTTCACACCATTCTTAAACATTAATAACTCTTCTCGATATTTGTTTTCATCATTGTTGCGGATCATACCAACGATAGCAGTGTCATCGGCATATTTGATATTGAAACCTTGTCATTTGACGAGACGCAATCATTTGTGTACAATATGAACATGGTGCCAAAAGCACGCAGCCCTGGGGGGAACCTGTGTTCGTTGTGACCTTTTCTGATAAAACATCCTGTAGTTTTAACTCTTTGAATTCTTCCTGTCAGAAAATCATTAAACCAGAGTATCAGGGAGGGGTTTACTCATTCATAGCAGTAAGCTTATTCATCAAAAGATGGGGCTGAATTGTATTAAGGCCGATGAAAAATCGACGAACGTGGTACGAACATAACAACCCAAAGTATCAACATGTTTGCGCAATCAAGTGAATTAACAAAATCACTGCATCGTTAACAGACTTATGTGGTTGATAAGCAAATTGAAAAGGATCAATGTCAGGCAGTATCTGTGGGAGTAAGTACTTCTGAAGAACAAGGCGTTCAAGAGCACTTCATCACGAGAGAGGTGAGACTTATTGGGCGGTAGTCATTAGGTTCAGAGGCTTGGGGTGTTTTGGCTGCCGGTTATTATTTGTAGATGATTTCCAGATAATGGGACATGGTTTTGATTTAAAACGATTCTTGAAATAATCTAACAAAGGGGGTGGCCAATTGCCGGGCACAAAGTTTTGAGGACTTTCCCACAGATACCGTCTGGTCCCATAGATTTTTCTTGGATTAGTGCGTTTGAAGTACGTAGCTACATCAGTATAATGGCCATACAATAATAGGAGTATCATTTAAGTCTTTAAGAGTATTCACAATCCTACTACGTTCGGTATCAAAACATTTGTCATCGAATCTTGCATAAAACATACTAAATTCGTTTGCCATATCATAAGCAGTTCTAGATTCAGGCACTGGAGGGGATTTCTGTTTCTTCTTGTACCCTGTCATCGTTTGCATACATTTCCATGCTTCACGTGAATTTTTAGATCTGAATTTACTTTCTAATTGTTTTTTGTACTTCGATTTCGCATTAACAATTTCTTTCTTAATGTTGAGATTAATTTCCCGAAGTTCTCCGGCAACTTGACCTGAAAAAGCTCTATTTCTTTGAACAAACAGATCCTTCAAATTTTTCCTGATCCATGGCTTTTGGTTAGGAAACACCTTTATTTCTTTTTCATTGATGTGCAAATCTTTACAAAATAAAATGTAACCGTTAACGATTTCAACAGCTTCATCCAAGTTTGAAGCACTAGAGATAAGTAGGTCCCAGTCTGTGATATCAAAACATGTTTGAAGGTTTTCAGACGCTGTTTTGTCCCACACTTTAACTTTCTTTATCTGCACCTTCTCCCTTTTGATCAGTTGCCTGTATTTCGGTAGAAGACGAACAGCGAGATGATCAGATTTGCCAATACCATGACGTGCATCTGCCTTGTATGCGTCTCGAATTGAGCAGTAGCACCGGTCAAGGACGTTGTTTCCTCGTGTTGCGCAGTCGACAACCTGTTGATAATTCGGTAGGGTATTCTCTAGGCGACAGTGGTTGAAGTCCCCTAAAGCCACGATTGGTGCGTCAGGGGATGCCGTAGCTAGGGAGTTAACTGTATCCGAGATGATAGCGGATGCGCTCTCAGCATCTCCATCGGGGGGCACATATACAAGCAGGATATGGATTTGGCCAAACTCTCGTGGGAGGTAGAATGGCCGGAACGATACACTTAGGAGCTCAATGTTTGGGTCACATACCTCTGATCTGATGGTGAAGTTCCTGCACCAACTTGTGTTCATGAAGATACATACACCACCGCCTCTCGTCTTCTGTGTCGTCGTCTGATCTCTATCAAATCTTATGAGCTGATAGCCGTCTATGTCGATGGCGTCGCTAGGGATGGCTGAGGTGAGCCAGGTTTCGGTGAAACATAACAGACTTGACTCCCGGAATCCGCAATTGTAACGTGTAAGGCCTCTTAACTCATCAATTTTGTTGGGGATAGACCTCACATTTGCCATTGTGATGGGAATAGGGGAGACAAAAAAAAATCAAAAAGAAAAATCAAGTCATGAGGAGACGAGAGTTCCTGTAAGCACAAAGCTTTTTACATAACGAAACAAATTTACATACTACTATAAACACTTTTACAACAAAAATATCGTATACACTACACAAGAACGAAAGAGAGAAGAAGATAGCGAAAATGTGTTTTGAATGTATGTATACATGTGTACACATTACGCCTTGAACCAAGGTTTAGCATAAGCAAGCAATTCCCCAGTCCATTCGCAAAGAACAAAACGTTACTTGGAATATTTAATTACATTTGTTGCTCCTGCTCAAACTTGGTACAAGTCGTTTTTCACACAGGATTTTTGAAGTCTAATCGCCAAGTATCCAAGAAAGCACATGTATAAGTTTGGTATCATTGAATATGTTATAAATTACATTACTCTTCAACATGAAATTAGAATTAAAGTCACATGAGTTTACATTTTTTATATGAAGTTCTCAAAGTGTCGTGCACTTTTTTGAAACACAACGTACATCCTTAAGTTTGTAAACATGATAGTTTTCATATCTTGAGACATTTGAATTATAATTATTTAAATCTAGCTAGCCAGATTGTAATGCTTTTTCAAAATTTTACTAGGGTACATGCAGGTAATATGGGCCAGCAGGGTATATAGGACACCTGAAGCAAATCATGTCGTGACCGTCGACCGGTGACCGGTGACCGGTGTGAGCACCATAATGTTGTTCATATGAACTGTATACGAAAATATATCGTCGTGAGAGCATCTGATGCCGAAATTTCTCTGAGAAAATGGCTGAAAACCAACAAGGTAGGTAAAACTTATGGCATTTTTTTACCCTGATGTAAAATTTGATATTTCACAGAATGTGATGGTGAAAGAGTGTTTGAGGGGGTAACCTCAATTGTTTTGTATATTTAGTAAGCTTATAGTTTCATTTTGATCATACTAGCGTGTACAGGTCAATTTGTTTTAGTGAAGGGGTGCAATGTGGCATTGAATGCTTGCCTGACACAGCAACATTAGTGCAGGTAATATGGGACATCCAAAATGGCGGAAATGATTCTGGTATTTAATATTGGGATGAGGCATTAATCTCTTTGCTACGATTTTTTTGGGTATATTCACAGTATATAACTAATATAAATAACTTATTGTAGGCCTATATTGACTTGTATAATGAAAATAATATTTAAATAATATTAAAAAAAGAAATAATATACAAAATACATAACAATGAAATATGTAGTCAAAGGATTTACTAAAGGGTCTTATTATTTCAAATTTATCTTAAAGTTAATGATTTTCAACATTTTAAGCAAATTCCAGACATGGTAGAGTCATTGTAGTTTTTAAAACATACATTAAATACATGTGCCCATATTACCTGCACATGCAGGTAATATGGGCACTTTGGTAATGACGTCAACATTTGAATATTGCACTCAGGGGGGTTGGTGATAATTGTTTTTCTTCACAATAAAAGTTAGAGCAGTAGTTATTGATTCATATAAACAAAGATTAGACTGTGTGTCATGTCGTAATTTTATGCAAATTAGGCAAATGAGCTTAGGGGGCCCATATTACCTGCATGTACCCTAGATTTAGTCCTTTTTGGAAATATATTACACGAATAAAACCACTCTACGCTGAATTTAGATTTAGTTTACTGCATGATCTATTTGCCCTCGGTCTGGAGTCGGTTTTGTTTTTCTTTTGTGCATGTGAGTTGATCTGAATCAAAATTTCATTTGAATTGAAACTTGACAATGACCTGGGGTAGGGCAAGATATTAACAATTGTTAGGTGTAATCTACCTACTTTTAAAGGTACATTCTTCTTCTTTTTTTCCCAAAAATGAGCAAGTCTGGTAACGTAATGACCTCATGAATGGAAAGGAACACGTCTTTGATCTCTTTGAAAATATACCAATATAGTCGACAACGCTCGGTTTTTATAAATGAAATGTAACAATGTACAGATAACACGTCTCTCACCATATTTTAATAGCCCATGCACCTACACTCAATCACACTGACGAACAACCACGCCCATACAAACACACACACATACACACACACACCCACACCCCAACACACACAAACACACACACACACAAAACACATACAAAAATGTCTGCATTTTCGGTTTGTTGCAATACTGATGAAACGGAGGATGATATCGGTAAATATTATTTCGACATGATGAACTAAAATTTGGCTATATTAAGTCGTCTTGATCAGGAAAAAAAATCGTCATGGCGATATAAATTATCTTTCCATCAATTGGACGTGACAAGATTAAATATCATGTTATGCCGTCAAGTATACTGGTACTTCAACGTTTCTAAGGCATGGACACCAAATATGTATTCGGAAGAAGAAAAAAAAAACAGTGTTGAATGACCTTTACGTCAATAGCAAAATTACAAATATCACTTTTGTATGGACAGTAGCTCATTGTTAGTCGACGGTGAAAAATATGTAAGTTGGATTGATTTGAGTTAGGCAAATACAAGTACAGGGTTAAAGCACTGCTTTAGGTAAGAGCTTTCATTTGCACCAAGTAAGATTGATGTTTAACATCATAACTGCTTTATCACGTCATCACTGGCTTTGAGATCACAGGCACACTAAAAAACCAAAGTAAGTATTCAAATAATTGTAGAATTTTTTTCCTTTCATAATACTAATTATACATAATACCATTCCAACAGAAAACATTTCCGATTATCAAGTTTGAACTCTATGAACACTGTCTCTAAAAGACGGTATCAATCAACAACCATATTCAATCTCATTGGCCCTTGCGTCCAACGGAAATCTGAAAAAGTCAAATGTTAGATCGAATATTTTGTTTAAAAAATATTATTGATAGGCTATCTTTGACTTAACCTCTAAATTAAATCCGAGGTTAGATTAAAGATATCAATAATCTTACCTCACCCTAAAACCAATCCGCTAATCTATAAACAAACATTTCTTTTTAACCAACGATGTTCTGTGTTAAAATTATCACTTCTTTATTTATTTATTTATTTATTTATTTATTTATTTATTTATTTATTTATTTATATTTTTTTTTACTTCTTTGTATTTCAGAATGTCTGTAAGAATTGTCATGGTTTTCTTGTTGAGTGGTCTCGTCATGAGTATGCTCAGCTTGGGCTACTGCAATGTGTTTGAGGCTGAAGACAATGGTGATTCAGAACCTGTTAAAAGACACGTTCCAGTTGACAACATGGACACTTTAAACGAAGGTATTTAAAAAAGTTTACATTTCTATGATTTGTCCCTTTGTCCCCTGTGCAATGCCGTATATTATGGAAGCTTTCAAAATTCGACTTAATGTCCATACTTTGTCACCTGAAAAAGTCATTTATCTAAATACGTCGACTTAATAATTTTTAGAAATCAATATGGCGATATATCTCTTCTTGACAGGTCAACTTCCCTGAACCCCCAAAGATACCAAAATTTGGTAATCGACACCCTTCCTTCCCCTCCTCAAAAAAACCTTTGCCCAAGTCAATATTTGTAATACTTTTTTTGGTAAAAGTATTATGTATCAACATTTGTACACAACATTCACCTCACGAGGTGAATGTATCAATAAATAGTACACCAAAGAGAATAACAGGCAAATATAATCTCTACAACAAATGTGATGATTGCCATGGCAAGAATATATAATAAGAAAGCGGTAAACATCTAAATGATATTGATAGATGAATTAATAAATTTATATTTCAGACTACATGAACATATTGATCTATTATCATGTTATTGTTATTGGACAATAAATTATTTATCTTATCTTATCTTATCATATCTTGTATGTTTCTTTTCAGCTGAAATCAATGGTGCGTGGCCTCCCAGAAAGAAATGTCCTCCGGAATGTGGACTGGAGTAAATACCACCATGAGAAGCTTTATCTTGCTCCAGCAACACCCTTGCATTAATTTCGTCATTGTGCTGATTCCAACTTTCACAAGTGACGTCCGCATCCTACCGGGTGCTCACTTACTCGTGGGTGGGGAGAAGAATGTAGACAAAGTGCCTACCGTATAGTTGACGATAATAAGCGAAATGTGGGTAGGGTTTTTGGTAATATTTTTTATTTACCTTCAGTGATTTTCAAATATGCAAATAAAGGATTTTATCGGGCATTTAAACATTTGCGTGTCGGTATCTTTTGTAGAAGTACTTTTATTAACTGATTCAGTATTTGATTTTAAAGTTGTTTAAGTTATATTGCAATGAGATGTGTGAGAATCATCGAATTATTCAGTAAAAAAAATACGAACTACTACTACATAGTTATCGAACATTAATGAATTATACCTATCGTGAGATTATGTTAGCAATATGTTTCAAATTGCCTCATTTCAAGTTTTCCTTTATATAAAGTCCTAAACATTTGGTGCTCTTTTGCAGATATTATGTATCTCATCGAGATGCATATTTGTGTCAATGAATCTATATACTATGAAAGGGAATACAATTTGTATTTTTTTTTTAAACAAGGGGAGTCTGTTGGAATGACTATCTAAATTCAGTTTAGTTCAGTTCAGTTTTTATTTACATATTCCAATCAAACAATAATAAAACAAAAATCATATGTGATGTCAATACTATACATTATTGATAAATCATAAAAACGAATGACATCAGTAGCATAAGAAAGAAAGAAATATGAAGGAGCCTAAGTTAAAAGCTAAGCTTGTTATATTATAGGCTCCTTTGTGAAAATGATGTATAAAAATACATAAAGAAATAAATAAATACATAGATATATAAATAGGAGTAACTGAAGAACGTACATTAACATATCTTTTTTTTTTTTTTTTTTTTTTTTTTTTTTTTTTTTTTTTACATTGAACTACCTATCTGTACGCGATGATGTCATCATTATTTTGATGTGTATTGACGACTTTATCTCGGCACTACATTATAATCATACATTAATAATGATATACGCAATGGAAAAAAAATCAAACAGAGTTAACATTGCCTAGTTTGTTCGCTATCCCAAACACCATGTACTTGGTTTCAGTGGGATTCAAAGCCACCTTGTTCACTTTTACCCAGTAATTGACACGAGCTTAGTCTTCATTCAAATTATTTTCAAGTTCATCACTAAGTTTACAACAATAGCAGAACAATACAGTATCTTCTGCATAAATCATGGTTTGACACTTACACATGGAATATCATTGTATATAAGTGTGCAAAAAACATGCTCGTAATTCATGTGTAATACTTATTGTATGTGTGGGTAATCATATGATGATTTGCTTTTGGCATGGATAGGGTAAGTCCACTTTGGTCACCTGATTTATGTACAAAATATACTTGTATATCTTTTTTTTTAAGGGAGGGTAGGAGTCAACTTTGATGAGATAATAAGCTATCAAAAGTTTTGATTTTTAAGCCATCTCGAGAAGATGTTATAATGTCTAAAAGTCAACATTTACTCTTGTAAAAATCAGCTGAATAAGATTTTTTGTATACACATACACTTTTTGGAAACCTCAAATTGAGGATTTGTGTTTCCAAGTTCTCATTAAATTATGAGAAGTCATTTTCCCCCGAATATTTTAAGTTTAAGTGTTGGTGTCATCTCACTTGCCATGAGACATATTTGCGACTAGTTTGGGATGAATTTGAAAGGATTTAGATGATTTTGATACTAGTCGCTGTGATGTTTTATGAGTCTCCGCGATGTATCATGAGTCGCTGGAAAATGGAACATGCTTGAATCATTCTATGATTTTTTTTCCTTCTCGGAGACGTCTCAGAGACGGACAAAATTAACGGGGACGTCTCTGACTGTCCGAGTAGTTGAGTCGATACGGGATGTGAGATACCACATGTATACCACTATCAAAAGCCTATCAAGTGTAATTGGTAAGATGATATAAAATACGTCCGACGCCAAATAATAATGGTACTTTAACGCCTCCTCGGAACTAGGTCATGCAGCAAAACTATATTGTCAATGTTCGGAGTTGCATGACCCTTATATCAATATCGAAAATTATGCATATCAAGTGAAATTGAAAAGTTGAAATACAATATGTCCGACGCGAAATATAATGGTATACTTTAAAGCCTCCTCGGAACTAAAGGACATTGTCAATGTCCGGAGTTCCATGACCTTTATATCAATATCGGACATATGCATATAACCTTAAATGGACCGGATGCATGGTAGGTTATCATCACAATTGTGCCTTCCGAAGAACGATCAGTTGGATTGAGTCCAGCTAAAAAAATATAAGTGGGTTAAACCACTGATTTAGTTTAAAGCTCTCGTCTGAAGCTCATACTGCTTTGCAACGTCATCACTGGCTAAGAGATCCCTGGAACACTGACAATTCAAAGTAAGTATTATTAGTAAATGTACAGTATAAATTGTGATAGGAATTATATTTCCCTTTTATAATGTCGTTTTTTTTTTCAACAGAAAGCATATCCGATAGGCAAGATTTGAACTTTTTCTTCTTCAGACAGCCAATTCCAGAATAATATTAACAACAGTCAAACCAAATATTGTCGACGACTCCCCGCAATCTGCGTCCCCCCGTCTTCGCGCCCAACCAAAATCTTAGATAATAATTATTAGTATTTTGTACTTATCTGCTCTGCTTATCTGTCATTAGATATCATCATTATTCCATAGTATTGTCCATATATGTATGTAGAATTACATGTATGTAAAGGGACCTGCGTCATGTCCAAGCTATGTTTTCTGCGTGTTTCCTTTTCCTTCATACATGTATCGATCTGTTTAATCGATTAAAGATTTCTATATCATTTATGCAGAATGTATTAATGTATTTTCAACGATTTGGAAAATAATGCCATCTTAAATCTTTGATCTTGACTCTAAGTCTCTATAATGAATTATTTGGCCTATTAATATATTCGACCTAACCTTTGAGTTTTACTTACCCACCCCTCTTGAAAACAAATCCGCTAACTATACCATAATTATTAGTATCTTTATATTTATACAAAAGTAGTATGTGTACCGATCTTGCAAAAATTGTTGCTACGCTTTAAAATCATGTTATCAAAATCTAGCTTCCGACCTTTCTATTTTGTATTTCAGAATGTCTGTAAAAATTGTGATAGTTCTCCTGTTAGGTGTTATGGTTATGAGTATGTTCAGTTTAAGTCACTGCGATAAGCTTGATGCTGAGGGCGATACACAACCAATTAAGAGGCACGTCCCAGATGATAACATGGAAAAGTTAAACGGAGGTATAAAAAAATAAATGTATTGATCATTATTTCTATGTTTCTATGAACCCTGCTGGAAAAATACAGTGTTCCTCAGTGTGAACATAATTTGGGAACGCTGTTACACTGTGTGTTCACATTGTGCCGTACTGTTTCCAGTAATACCGACACTGTGAAAATGGGCCAAATTCACACCGTCGTGAATATGTAATTCACGAGAGGAATTCTTAATTTATGGATGCTCATTTTATGTTATATTTGACGACCATAAGCATGTACTCTGCGTTATATAAGATAGGAAACTTATTGTGAGATTTGACCATCTTATTTACATAAAGAATTAAAATAAATTATATCCTAGTTACTTCAAGAGTTCTCGGTGTGCCGGAGGCAGAGCGTTGATAAATAAAACACATTAAAAAAAAATGATCGCAGTGCTTTCGTGAAACTCCGAGTTGCAACAAATGAATATGATTCACCTTCAACTTTGTGACTTCCTGACTATTCATTTATTTATATATATATACATACATATATATACATGTATATTTATAAAAATTAATGTCATCACGGCGAAACTATCGTTTTATCAAGTTACTATGCGCCGTGTAGTAACCCAACTGTAACGAAGTCGACCAGACCAATGACACATTTTCTGGATCGCCGTTTATACGCCAATAAATCTTACGATAGGATCACACAATTTCAATGATATAAAATATTCACTTCACGAGGTAAATGTGTCATGGGAAAGTACACGAAACAGGATACCAGGCAAATAAAAGCTCAAGGATAAAACTGATAATCACAATGGCGCGTGTAATAACAAAACGGGAAACATCTGTATTCATAGATGAATGAAATATCTTGGTATATATTAGAATAAATTATGCATATTAAACTATCATCATTTTATCGTTTGTTTCTTTTCAGTTGATATCAATAATGGATATCCATCATGTCCTCCTAATTGTCGTGGTCGGTGAGCGGTAAAATAGCACTACTTGCCTACGGGAAGACTTTATGCTTTCTTGTTCTTCATGTAGGCCTACTGCGTGCCTAAATTCAGTACAGTCCATATATATTATACTTATCAATCGTAGGAAATTTATTGTAAAAGAAGGCCATTATCAGCTAACTTGTTTGTTCTTATCGTAATGTAGAAAATAATGAGATTTTAAAGTCTGCTTTAATTTGCTATATATGTAGGCCTATTCTCATTCTATTTTGTGGTTACAATGACGTAGGCATTAAAAGTTCTTTAAGTTTGTTAGTCTAATGTTTTGTTTGTATAATATTAGGTTTGACATATTGCTTTAGAGAAAATCTATACTTGAATGAGAATCATGACATAATCATTTTCACTGTTCTTCATAAAGATTGAAAATCTTATCTTGCTCCAGCAACATCGTTTTAATATACTCTAGCCTTCATTTCATCAATGTGCCTTTTTTCAACTGTCACAACAAGGGGGCTTGACGATATCAAGCTTTGCCCCAAAATTAATTTTAAAAACTCTTTCAGGGGCCAACTTGAAAAATAAACTTTCAACCTCCCCGTCTATGGATAACATCTATAGTTAATGCACATAATGCAAAATTATTGGATAAAATTGAGATAGACAGCGAGATATAATGAGGGAACAGTTTCATAATAATCGTTCTAACAGCTCTGTTTAACAGACATATTAAATGAACTCGGTAAATTTAGTTCTCAAATTATCTGAGGAAGCTGGCTCCAAACACAAGGAACTGCATGCCTAATAAAATTTAGGTCCATTACTGATTTGGGGTTATGATACAGAACTAACCCCCACTGTTTATACACTCTCATAAGACATGTGTGAAAGTTACTTTAAGAAAATATACCTTTTCGTAATAATATCCAATAATCCATTGTCTGTTTCAGAACATAATTATCCTATAATTTCATTCATACATGGAAACTAATATACCTTGAGACGAAAATTATTTTTTCTCCAATTGCTAAGATAATAAATGCATTGAGAAGCGGAGGAGTGTGTTATCATTCAATTGTGCCGATATTTATATAACATTACATTATGTTGCATTCTTTGTTCGAAAATAGGAAAGGTTGAGTAGTTCACGATTACAGGTTCTATACAGGGCTGCTGGTTCATATAGCTTTAAACGAAATTTGTTAGATTGTCTTCTGGGGTATGAGTATATTTCACCATTTAATTAAAAGAATGAGGGAAAAAATAAAGGTAGTTGAACATTATAAGCAGAACCAAGATAGGGTTGTCTGTCAAAAGTTTATTTCATAAATTTTAATCTTTAATCTTTGTTAAATGAGCAAATAAAGAATTTAATTGGGCATGAGAACATTTTCGTATTGCTCTCTTTTGTATACGTAATATCATTATATGATATAGTAATCGTTTTTGAAGTTGTCCAAATTATATTGCAATAAGACATGCCAGAATCATTTAATTATACAAGAAATAGAGAATACAAACTGCTACTTCATAATACCAAACATTTATGAATTATACTTATCGTGAGATTATGTTGGAAATATATTACAAATGTTGCTCCATCTCAGGGTTTTTTTTTATTTATTTATTTTTTTTAAATATTAACTCCTAAGCATTTGGCGCTTTTTATTCTCTCGATATTTAATATGTATTATAATTTAAGAAGATGCATATTTGTGTCACTGATTGGAATTGTCTCTTTTTCCATTCAAGGGGAGTTTTTTGCAATGAAAGAATGTTTGTAATTGAGGTAATTTGGTATTCGTCAGCTGCTCAGAGTTTCAAAATCTAAGCTGGACAAAATACATCAGTGTCATTGGCAAAAAGAATATACTGCAATGCAATAAACATGATATACCACAAACTAATGAATAACAACGGCCCAATCATTAATCCTTGAGGGAAACCTAATATTTATTATAAAAAATCTGACCTAGTAGATTACTATTAAATATTGTGAAATTGCAAATGACACTTTACTTTTCACGTAAATCATTGATCTTTATTAGATTATATCACTTTCCCTTGTTCACTACAATGTGTCCAAGAAAAAAGAGATTTATATTTAGAGAAGTATATGACTCATCTGACTTTAAAAAAAAATATTTCACATCAAGGAATAACAATTTTTACTCATACTCTCTCAAGTTTTACCAACAAACTGAAAAATTTGCTGTGATAGATGATTGAGATTTCGATTTTTCTGTGTCAATTTGTTCAATTTGTACCGACTCTGAGCAGATGCAACCGATGGCTTCCTGATTGATTCATTGTTTGAGGTTATTCCTTTGTCCGTTCGCAATCAACAGAAAGTTACTTAAACTTTTGGAATACATACGTTACTTCTGCTCGAACAAGGTAATTTTGACTGTTGTGCAATAATATTTCCGTAAATATTGTGGAATTTGTCGTTCCAAATGAAAATGCTGCTATAGTCCTACAGCCAAAAAAAAAAAAAAAAAATCATCTTTATTTTTGTTACAAAACAATGATGATAATCACTCGTTATCTATTATTATCATTATCATAACTATACACATACACACTCTCCTTTGCACAAAAACTCTCTCTTATATCCGATGATGCACGTATGCACACTTTCCCTATCACGCACATAGCCTCACCCACACTCGCACACATCATCCCAAACGCACACACACACGCACGCACGCACACACACATACATACGCACAACCTACCACATAAATCCATACACACAAGCAAACCTTCTCACCCTTCTCTCTTTACACATAGCATTTACACTCAAACACACTAACGACCACCCACGAACACACACACACACACACACACGTACACCCAAAGTTACCATATCACAAATTTCTCATTGCACAGGCTATTTTACTTGTTACGTATTCAAGTTTCTTTATTCTTTCATTTTTCAAAAATCATATCAATAACATTGTAACAAATTCTAACTGTACATAATGCAAACAATATTTAAAAATATTCAGATGTACAAATGCATGGATGATAATCATCAACGGTTGAGATGTGTTCTGAACACATAGAAACGTTGAAAGTCGCCCGACTTCAGAGTTTATGTAATAACAAATCCACTTACATTTGGCGTGAATAAAAGAAACCTTTCGATTTCACATTGTATTGCCAACAAAAAAAATCATGAGAGACGAACTAAGAAATAACTGTAATGATTGTACTTTTTTTAAAACTTGAAATATTCAACAATTGCAAGCTTTGGCAAAGATGTTATGAACTGAAGGCAAAATTATGTTTTAAAAAATCGATCTGGACAGTCCATTACCATGTTTGGCATCGAATCCAAAGTAGAACAAATTTATATAAAAGTATCTGCTTTTCTAGTTTAGATGCCTTGGCCAGGAATATTTGGTCTCGTAGTCACAGGAGGGCGGGCAGCAACTGCACGCAAAGCTGAAAATAAAGATAATTTTTTTAAAGAAAATATGAAAAAGCAAGTTTAAGGATCTTTCGGACCGTCATGCAATAAAATAAAATGTTCGAGGTTTCGTGAGATTTTATTGAAAGCCATCCATCCCCCCTCAAAAAAAAAAAAAGTAAATTTGAGAGGAGAGGGGTCATGAAACTGCTTTTATATATTGCTGTATCAAATAATTTCTAGTTTTGAAACTAATAAAACCATTTTTTTAAATATATAGAAGGCATGTATATTAATCGTTGTAATGTTTGTTAAAAATAACGTTTCGGCTGTTTAATTCATTTTTTTTTTTTACTTTTTTTTTTTTGAGGGGGAGGGGTCCTTATCTTCGTTTCAATTAAATTGGTTGCAAAAAAAAATATTTCTAAACCTTAATTTAATTTCTTGTTAATTATATTTTTACCTCTAGTCAGAACATGAACCTTTTAGGTTAAGCATTGTTTTATAAAGGGAGATGGAAATATATAAATAAGAATGAATGAATTTAGAAGTTAGTATTTCTGTTCGGTCATTAGAACATTTCAGTGTCCATAATCAAGATTTCCTGTCACTCATTCAACTGTCTATTTTTAGAGCTAGAAATGAATAGGAAAAACAAATCATATAACAATATTTAAAAAGTATGTCATGTCAGAAGTAAAATGATACAAGCCGAGAAATATTGATATCCTAAACACGTTAAAAAAAATATGTATATCGAATTCAAGCGGAAAGATTTTTTTTTTTGTTTCTGATGATTGGTATAATTGATGTTTAAACCAAAATTTGAACTCAATTATGTGCAATGTTGAATAATTACAAAAGCCTCCCACCTATATTACGCAAAGTTGATTTTTTTTTTTTTTTTTTTTTTTTTTTTTTTTTTTTTTTTTAATGTTTTAGAAAAGGGATATTTAAATATCTACAATACAGAATTGGATTTAAGAAATTGCAGAAAACAGTCCGTTTTTTTTCCTTTAAATATATACTAAATACTAACAGGTTACGCTTGCGTCCGTACCGTTCTGTTTGAGACGAAATATACAATTTAGTGGGCTATTATATACTTACTAGAGCAATAATCAATAGATTGGGGAGTACGGCTACCGCACGAAAGTTCCAAAGCTTCACAGGGATGATGGATTTCTTGAACTACGCTATTTCGGAGGTAGCACAGTTCACGGCTAAGGGCACTCCTGAAAATTTGTCTCATGGACCTGTCTCCACGAAATCTGCGAGCCTTCTTGTACACATCCTCTAGGACATCCTTGTTACAGAATCCATGCTCATCCCACATCTCATGCTGGTAAATACCACAAGCTTGCTTCAAGGCCATGCCAGGATTGTGGACTGGAGCTGAAAATTGAAGTAGTAAAGGAAAATAGTAATCGAGTAAACGCCACACAAAATTGGCACACATCCTACTGACAATGAACGTGTTACTAAACATTATGCTCACTTACAGGTTCACATTTATACAACGTTGGAGGAAGATTCCGCGGTCTCAATCTTTAAAGAGACCATAAGTTGACCGTCACGTTTTCAAGTCAGAACCAGGACACATAAGCCCATATAGCTTCCAAACAACATTTATCCATATACATCAATCCCTGGGTTTTAACCGTCTCTGGAAAACTACAGCCCAAGTTGGGCAATCTTTTCGGCGATACCTTGGAGACTACAAGCCGTAGAGCCCCCATTATCTTTCTTTTACATGTTTTAAGCATTAATTGCTTTACACCAGGCAATTCATCAATAAGACCGAGTTAACATTGCGGGTATACAGAAAATACTCACCGCCACCATATCCATAGTATCGTCGTTGTGAAAAACTGCCAGAGATCAAAACTGATAAACAAAGTACTATGGACACCAACTTCTGAAATTCAAAGTGAAAATGATGAAAAGTTAACAATGCTTTGTCAGTCTGTGTTAAACTCGCTTGAAATCGGTGAGATAAGATGAGATTCAATACCAATCCATTTCAAAACGCACTACAAGCATGGAACTACGGTAGGTATCATATCTGTTTAGCTGCTTTTACATTATTATATATTATATCAGTTAAAGAGATAAGAGAAGATTTTATGCAAGGGGAATCTTAAACCATTTCATAAATCTCATCAAAATGTGTTGAACAATGAGTTACAATCTTTATTATACATATATTATTTCAAAATGGTGGAGTATATCCCTTTTCAAAACTGCTTCAAAGTTTAAGCTAGTTTAATCGGTGTGTTGCTTTACCAGGTAAACATTAATTTTCTAGATTGAATAACAGATAGGCCTAACACAATAACTACAATAACTCTATGATCAATGCTTAAAAGAATGACGAAAAGAAACACTTTTTAAAATAATATTTACAAAACTATTATATCAGACTCACCGTTGCAGCCATTTTGTAGCTCTAGGTCGGCTTACGCTGCTGAAAGAATTATTGGATGCTTATGCAATTGTTACAAAAAAAGGACTGACGAATTTCGGCCCATTTTCGTTATTTATATCCTTGCACAGGGCGCGAAATATAATCGTGTAATTAAGAAGGGATCTTCGACTAGCTTTCTGCGATCATTATGACAAGCACTGACGTAATTGGGGGGGGGGGGGGCTGGTAGGGGAGGGGGCCCTCCATATCACTTTTTATACATGATTTCCCAGTGCTTTTATACAAAAAATCATTCAGGAAAGATGATTCACAAATACGTCTCTGAGACGTCTCCGAAACGGAAAAAAATATCATAGACATATTACATGTACGATTTCCCCTCGATTCATAAGACGTCGAAGAGAACGTCACGAGAAGTCTCAGAGATATCTCAGTGTCTAGTCTCAAACCGGTCTCAAACAAGTCTTTAACCTGTCTCCAATCCGTCCCATGGCAAGTAAGATACCACAACGGTAGTATCTCACTTAAACGGGTTTGAGACTAGTTGGGTACTAGTTTGCAACTCCGCCTCCGAGACGTATGCATGACGTCGACTGAATTTCCGCTATACGTCTCCACAACGTCTCTTGAGTCTCCAACACATTCATATGTACCAGATTTTTTTTTCCGGTCAAGGAGACACCATGGAGACGTCTCTGCGACATCTCCGATACTGATCCGTCGAGGGAGTCTCGGATGTGTCTCCTTAAAGTTGGTTATAATATCACTTTAGGAGACGTCTCAGAGACTATGAAACCCGTCTCATAGGAAGTCAGATACCACCATTACTTTTCGCTGCAGCATCCGCGGCAAACTACTCACGGATAAGCATCATGTAAAACTTCTACCCCCCCCCCCTCCGCCGTTACACTCTAAGAAAAAAAAAAAGAGTTCATATATATACATACATACATAAGTTATTTATATAGCGCTTTTACATTTTAAAAAAATGCTCAAAGCGCTTTACAATTGAATTAACCTATAAAATGTCACACTTTGAACACTTTTTAAAGGAGATGCTTTACCATTGCAAACATGATAAAAACAATGATCGTTTTATTTACCCAAGGGAGCCACTTTAGTTCTGGTAACTGCTCTACAGGCGGGCCCTGCCCAACACATAATCTATGGGCCTTATAGGTACCATTTTTGAGTCCGGAATTGAACTCACCAATAGACCAGTTAACTACCATATTCAAATTTTATTCATATGTTTTTAACAAAGGTTGTTCATGACAACATGAAAGCTTTCCTGATGCTTGCCTGACATAGCAACAACTAATGTCTGCAAACTTGATTCCATGTATTGTAGTTCATTCATTTATGACAGGTTGTTTGAATACCGTATAAATATGTCGCCAAGAAAGAAACATGGATAAATCATAATCATGATAATAACTTAGTAAACTGGTCTATTCCGCAAAGTGAGCTACCTACGGGTGCTCTGACTGGTCGCGCCACCATGTCTGTAGCTTTAAAGGTGCAAAATTGCACCCTTGCCGCAGCAAGCACATTTCGATATGCAAAGTTGCACTTTTAAAGATGTCTCCAGTGTAACATTGTACTGCACATTTCAACATTTTGAAAGGAGTAATGTTGAAATCTCTTTCTTAGTGTGTAGAGTTAGAGTTATGTTTAGGGCTAGGTTAACTTTATCCAAGAGATGTGTTTCTTGGATATTTTTCCTTCGAGGCAGTTTTGTTGGGTGGTTATCATGCATAGTGTGGTCATCTTGGGTCCTTTTTTTTTTTTTTTTTTTTTTTTTTTTTTTTTTTTTTTTTTTTTTTTTTAGGGAGCAGAAATGCCAATACTACGGAATAATTAGAACATTAGAAATTAGAACGCAAATAACGTAAATAGTTTAAACAGCTGAACCAAATGACTTCTCATGAGAGGAAGCATGAATAATAACATTTTTCTCTGTCATTCAATATTGGGAATGCATCCAAACCAATAAATTTTATTTTCTTGTGAACAAGACATTTGTTTCAGCTTTCTAAACTATTTGCGTTCTTTTAGACCAGTTTATTAATATTCCTTTCATTCGATTCAACGTTTTATTGTATCTTGATTCTTTTCTATCATTAATATTTATCATAGACGTTCTTTATTTTTTACTTTATTTTATTTTGAGTTTTGAATATCTAGTATTGCATCATATAACTGTAAATCAGCTTACTTTTCTCTTATAATGAATTAGTTGACGTATAACAGCAGAACGACATACTAGTATTAAAATGTCAATACATGATGCTAATTGACTTATTCACAATTATCTCGGATATTTGTTTTTTCCGCGTTTTCGTATTTTGCCTTTGAGATTGGATTGGATAAAAAGAGATAAATCACTGTTCTGAATATATTATATGCTATTCATCTAACAATGAAACGCTAATTATTGTCTTAATGGAATTGATCTGAGAATGGTAACCTAATGTGTAATGTGAATTTACCAGAGATGATAATAGAAGTAGCAGTTTCCGTGTGTCACGACAGGTAATTATTAATGATTTATAATTAGTCATATATATGAACAAGAATGATAATTAATATCGAAACTTTATTTATTAGTTTTATTTTCTGGTTTCTATTTCGTTTAACTTTTGTTTGAGAGTACTTTAGTAGCGATCCCAAACATAATTGAAATCAACTCCTCTTTGGCATATTTTAAATGTAAGCTAAAAATGCCATTGTATAAATGGTTATCAACACAGGCGAAAATGACACAATGAAGCAATTGTTTTTAATAGTCGCAGTAACACTGTTGGTCATCTCATTATTAATGTATGTATTATAATGTCAGTGCGGAGATGCCTGTCTGTCATTCTTAAGATCAAATTAGGCGACATCAATCCTCCCCCCCCCCGGGTACCTTCTCACTATTTTCCACTGCGTATTCATTATCGACTAGTAAATGATATAATGTAGTGCCGAGATGATGTTGTCATTAAACACGACTCAAAAAATGAATGAATTAATCCGGTTACAGCCTATCTATTGCCGCATTGGCGTACAGATAGTAGTTCATGTAAAAAAAGATATATTAATTGCACATCTCTCAGTTACTTCCTTTTATATATCCTCGTATTTATTTATTTCTTTATGTATTTTTTATACATCATTTACTAAAGGGCCTATAATGTAACAAGACTTAGCTTTTAAACT
>CALNVZ010003434.1:16081387-16092313 GCA_940671915.1 Paracentrotus lividus | reverse complement strand
TAGGCTCCTTCATATTTCTTTCTTTCTTATGCTACTGATGTAATTCGTTTTATGATTTATCAAATAATGTATAGTATTGAAATGACATAATTGTTGTTTTTATTGTTGTTTGATTGGAATAGGTAAATAAAAACTGAACTGAACAATTAATTCTAAAAACATATTTTAAAATATTAACAAAAAAAAAAAAAATCGACTTTATTGAAATAAAACACAATGTGGCAATAAATGGTTGAATGCAGTATTCATCAATATAGCCTACTATTTTTGAAAATATTGATATATAATGAAAATGTTGATTTATAAAATGATACAAATTCATACACGATCATTAAATTTTTAATTCATTTCACCTCTAATTCACACTCAATTAAACTCGAAGGGTATGGAACAGACTTCAAATCATGCCTCAAAATTCATCTTTAACCAGATGTGTATATCATTTAACTTAATTTGATGAGCATGTGCCTTTGCATGTTTTTAACTTAAATATGGCGCAATACATGTATAAATGATGAGGATCATTGTCATCAACATCATCATCATCATCAATAGAAAAACCGTTCAGTTAAATAGTATTGTTCGAAATTATAATTTCATTTCCACTCCTAGTGACAGCCCCCCCCCCCTTCCAAAAGCACAGCAACAACAACAACAACAAATATAAACACAAAAACAAAAACAAACAAAATCAACCGAAATGTACAGGTAGATAAGGGACGAAATCACAACAAAAGGTCATTCTTAAAGGATACACTGTAATTTGTTTTGGATATTAATGAGACAATGCCATTACTAGATTATTTTCACTACTATAGAGCCGTTAAAGAATGGTTTAAGGTATGCAGACAAACAGAAGGATATTTTTAAAAGAAAACGAAAGAAAATAAATGAAGGAATAAAAAAAAAATGTATTTAATCATCAAATATATTATATTTTTCTATTAGCATATTTTCTTTTTTTTTTACAAGCTCATTATATACATTTGGATAAACATTATTGTTTCATGTTCAAGTTTCAAGTTTTATTCAAACCAATCAATAATGCAAGAACTACAATGATTCGTTAAAAAAAAAAGAAAAAAAGAAGAAGATAGTTTTGGGACCCCAAAGAAGCGAAGATTGTGAAAGGAGCCCCTCAACGACTGGTACAGAAATTTTACATGGTGTTATAATAAACGATGTGAAAAAAATAAGGAAAAGACAAAAACAGTACAACACAATATTTACAATAACTATAAAGAGTAAATGCGGAGACATAAAATAAAACTAAACACACACACACACACACACACATACATACACATAAACACGAGGCTTCCCAAGTTTACTGTAGTAATAATAATAATAATAATGTGAACCTTTATAATGCACCGGTATCCATCATGAAATATGCTCATGGCGCAGTAAAGAAAAATGAAAAAAAGGAAACATATTTAAAATAGTAAGAGTTATTCATTTACTGGTAAGCTTGTCTGAATAACCAGATTTTTAGTGAAGTTTTGAAGGTGCTAAAACAACAAATATTTCGGATGTCTTGTGGAAGTTTACTCCATAGGAATGGCCCAGCATATTGAAATGAAATTAAATATTAATACTGAAATTAAAGAATTCATATAAACTAGTTCAGGAAATGGCATAATTTGAAGTTGAAAAAACCAAGTAGTAATAGAGCCTCTACATGCATATTCCAAATTAGTTATGAGCCTGATAACTTTCTTCTGAAGGACTAATAACGTGTTTACAAACATTACTGATGTGATCTTTTCAAGACTAGGTGAAGTTGAATTTTACACTTTGACTGCGATTGATTTGATGATCACCTGCTGTCAACGGGTCCATGTTCTATTAACATTTAACTTAAGTTTATTGCAACATAACCATTTGAATATATTGCGAATCTCAATGTTTGCTGACAAAATAAGATTGTGCATGTCTCTGTGAAGAGAGAGCAAATAAGTATCATTAGCAAAAAAAATAAATGAATAAGTGAGCAACTGCGATGAGTTTATAATATCATGTATATAGATCAAGAACAATAAAGGACCCACTACTGATCCTTGGGGTACGCTATATTGTACTTTGCTATGTTGTGAATTAACTCCATTTAATCGGTTATATGAATAATGACCAAACTATAACAAAGAAATCCCATGAATACCATAATTCTCAAGCTTGCTTAGTAAAATATCACGATCGATAGTGTAAAAAGCCTTTGAAGCTCTTTTTTTCTTCTTTGTCTTTTGTTGCATACTTAACGCAACAAAGTGTATACTTTCATGACTCAGGCATATAAACAGGAAAGTCAAAAATATACTCATGTACACATGACTAAACATAATATTTCCGTTCAAATGACGATCACAGCAAGCCAGACATTCTTTCCACTTTGCAAAAAAAATATGAAACCTACAGATTAATGTTCGAGAATACGAGACCCATACCTCAGGTTTCCTTTAAAATACACTTGCTATCAATTCGTTTCTATGTCAGGGGATTAGTGTTAAGAATCAAAAGCTTAGTACCTTGTATCATTCCTAAGTCATACGGTATGCTTTCATAAAGTATGTTCTGTTAAGGGGGAAATCCACCATGAACATGCTTAAATTTATAAAATTGGTATTGACATTTAAAAAAAAAAAAGAAGAATACAATTAATTAACTTGTGCATTAGATATATCAAATCAAAGCTTTCACTACATGCTTCTAAGAAAGATATCCATGTTCTCAATAAGAAAAATAAGAGCCATGAAATCACACATTTATGAAATTTACATCACAAAACAAAATGAACAGCAGCCGCAAGTGATGTCACAAAATAAAAACTGTAAACATTCATAATTTCGTTATTCTACGATGGATATTCTTCAAACATTTAGTCATATTTTCTTTCATTTTCGTTTCATTTTCGAAAATAAAAAACCAGAGCGAACTTCCCCTTTATTTTTCAGGGTTGTGTCAAAAAGGGCAGGCCAAGGTATTGGGAAATCAGCCAAGAAACGAACTAAGAGAGCTATAAGTTGGGGCTTAATTTTTCCCCTCGTATTGTATTGTATTCACATATAGAAGAAATCGACGTCTCTTGACATGGGAGTCGAATTTAGAGAGGGGGTGGACAAGGGGATACAAATACTTTAAGTGCAACTTTTTGTGATAAAGAGAAGTATGTTTTCTAACAAATATAATTGAGAAGGGGGCTTGATATGATTTCCTCTATTTTATTTCAAAATATATACTTTTTTGTTGGGGGGGGGTTGGGGGGGGCTTCGAAAAGAGATTTATGCCGAGTCCTAATTCTTGCTCATAAACACGTCCCCTAGCCCCCTCACCAAACGTCTGACACAATCCAGTAACATCTTCATTGATCGTTTACTGAATCATACGAAGTTATCAATATTTTTCTCTTCTTGCTTACATTTTGGGACCCGTTGTAAATAAGCTCATCTGGGCTTTTCATGGGTCATCCCGTCAAGCTTATGTAAATCTTGTTATACTTGACAAATAAATCAAATCAAATCAAACCCTCTTATTCTTTTCTCTTCATCCATAATATCTTCTTTTCCTCTCTCTCGTTTACTCACGTGTCCTTCTTTTCTCTTTCCTTCCTCATTTAACTAGTATCCTTCTCTCTCTCTCTCTCTCTCTCTTCAGGTACACTCAGCCTAGATCCTACTTCCTCTTCTTTATTTATATGCAATGTATTCTAACTATGATTAATATATAACTAATTCTCATGCACGACAATTTATATAGAAAGAGGATGTCAATCATCGGATGCTAATAGATGACTTAACACGCATTCCTCGGTATTGTAAAAGTTTTTCCTCCGCCAGTCCCAATATTACAGAAATTTTGACCAACACTTTTGTGATTTTGGAGCTATTGGTAAATATGAGCATAACATATGTCTCAACAGAACTGTTAGCGTGGATGAAATATTAAAATGGCATCCTATTTCCCTATTTCTTTTTTCACAATAAACTATCGAGGTATCGGGAATCTTCGGGTACATTATTGGGGGGATCTCTTCAGGATGGGAATTTTTGCATTATACTGGAGTAATTGTTGTTATTATTCTGTTTTTTTATTCTTTTTTTTATTATTGTTTTGTTTAATTTTTTGTGTATTTTCCCCATTACTCCATCCCTTGAAAAATCAAAAAGAGTGATAAAAAATAAAAGAAACGAGAAATGGACTTGTGCATTAATTCGTGTGCTTGATACATGTTTTGAGTCGGTAAATATTTACTCGAATAAAAAATTAGTTTTTGAATCACTCAAGAAATGAAATTATATCGAGGATTCGTTCTTATTATTTTTATTTCCTGGTTTCTATTTTACGTTACCCACATTTTTTGGGTTATATAGCGCTCTTTTTATTGGCAGCAAAAACATATATTATAAGAGAGAATGGACATATCAACCTCTTTGCCATACTGGCATTGGAATGATATAAAACGCACATCTATTATAAAATATGCCATATTTGAACCTTTTTAAATAGGTGATTTAACAAAAATATACACAAGCAGACGGATAAAAATAGTGACAGCACTCAGTGGTAGTCATATTGTTCTGGTCTGATTTGGCGTGAAAGAATACCACTATAAACAATAATAATGAAGATATAAAAAATACAAAATGATGTATATTGTGTGCGGTATGTTTATAATGGAGTCTGCCGGAGGGAGTCGCCTGGTTGTTTTATCTCGCAGGGATCAGCAAATTACTCGACATCTGCAATGGCCACGGTACACACAAACAAGTTTATTTTTTTTTCCTCATTGGTTGCTCTACTCTATTGCGTAATTATCTTATAAACATGACAGACTGGGTTACAGAGTATTTTTCAAGAACTCTATTGCTGTGAGTCACTTGATGTGAATGTTGTCCAATTTTTACACATCAATATACAAGTATGACTGACACTTTACTATTCTCCGAGTATCCGACAACTATTGACTCAAAATTACTGTATAATGAACAGAATAACATTGAATTACCGGTAAGTATCAAAATATGTAAAAAAAGCTGGAACACTACACTTGGAACTAGCACAATTTACTTCATGTTACTCCTAATTTTATATATAATTTCGGTCGTTCTATGATATTAATATATTTTTAAATGTATTTTTTATATAAAAATCCATTTAATACGGTCACACACACGGATGCTATAATATGGAAAAAGAGCTTATGCTGTTTAACTGAGGCTCGCTCTCATATTTCCTTTCTTCTTATGCCACTAACATGATGTAAATACGTATTATATTTAAATATTACATGATATTTACCGTATTCATTGACACAGGACAGTCAGAGATAATATTGAGTTTCTCTGTTTTTTTTCTATTGTTTGTTTTTTGATTTGAGGTAATTAATATGGTTAAATTACAAAACTGACACTTTGAACACATATTTAATTGGCTATTAAAACATATTAAAAAATTATGATCAAACATTAAAAAATAAGAATAATTCGCATCTCGTTTATAACTTTTGAATAATGATGACATCATGTTGGCAATAAATGGTTGAATGCAAGTATTCATGCCATAATAGGCCTACTATTATTGAAAATATTTGATATATAATATGAAAATGTTGCAAAAATTGAATTTTTAATAAAAATGATACATGAATAACTTACACGAACATAAATAAGATGGATTAAAAAAAACTGAGTAAAAATAATAGAATAATCATTATAATGATCTTTTCTAAAATATCATTTCACCTCTATAGGTGCCAGTCAAAAGTCTATAAAAAGACATCGGATTCGGAAGGGTACAAATTGCGCACCAGGACTTCAAATTGATGATGACCAATTCAAAATTCATCCTTTAAACCAGATGTGTATATCATCGTTAACTTAATTGATGAGCATGATGGCCTTTGCTAGTAATGTTTTTGTTAACATTAGTATGGCGCCGTCCCAAGTAACATGTAATAATGAGAGACACAAGGATGGCAGAGACCAATACTGTATCATTGATCACCATAATCATCATCATCCCATATAGAAGATATTTATCTCGCTATCAGGTTCACACATAAAACCCAGTTGATTTTGTGCTCGAAATACATTATCATAAGTGTTCATTTCGCACGTCCTAGTAAAGTAGACCGAACTCCCACAGAGTCACTCTTCCCGAGATAATAGAGACAGCAGTCAACATACAACAACACACAAAACAAGTTATATATGACAAGAGAGAGACATAAACAAACAAACCAATCATCTACGAAGATGCTATGACAGGTAAGAAATTAAGGATTTCGGAAATAACGAGAAGGTTCGTCACTATACTTAAATAGGGAATAGAACTACTCGTAATTGCTATGGCTTTTGGAATATTTAATGAGAGACAAATTCGATCAGTACTACTAGTGGGGGCTAGAGATATTTAATTTACACTGACAAAAATTTATGAAGACTTTAAGTGATATGTGCTTATAGAGAAGTTTAATGAGAGAACAGAGAGGGCAATTTTGATAGAAGAAAACGATAAGAACAAATAAATATTTGAAGATATGAAAAATATATTAGAGGTATTTTGAAATCATCAAAATATCATTTTAATATGTTTATCTATTAGCCATATTTCTTTTTTTTTATTAACTCTAAGCATTCAATTAGTATACTATTTCTCGCGCATAAACATTATTGTTTTGGTTTACATACGACTTTCAAAGTTTTTATATTGTCGAGGACCATATCAATATATAGAATCAGCATCATGAACTTACAGATGATTCGTTATAATTAATTAATTGTTACCAAAAAAGTAAAACATATTATGTTAATGAGAGAGGATAACCCCTTCACCCAAACGTAAAAGCGAAGAGCCTTTGGTGAAATGTGACGTGGAGACCCTCTGATTTCAAGCAGCGCTAGAGCCCTAGAGTACAAGCTCGCCACCATACGCGAGTTAGCAGTCGCCGTCACTCGGCGTCAAGGGTTATGGTCCCAATCAATACTAGAGCAATGTCATTGTACATGGTGTTAAGCATAAACGATGATGGAAATAAAAATAAGGATAATAGGTACAAAACACTGAACGTGGAAGGGCCAAACATGACACACAAAGGAACACACACAATATTTTTTGAGGTATTTACAAATTTTACTATATAAGAAGGATATTGCGTGAGCCACAATAAATATATATCAAATTAAACACATTGGGTGCATCTTTTTTGTCCGTGATCCAAATGGCCATTGTCTCACAGTTTAACTCCATAGCTTTGAAATACTTTAAAGTTGAGGACAAGTTACGAGATTACAATTGATATCATAGAGATCGAGAGTGAAAAATGGACGGAACCATTCTTGCTCTTATTACAGTGAACAAATCCGATCACTATCAATGTTGTCATTTATATGTTGCTGGTCCTTTTGCCAAATTAGGGCTGAGAGATACCTGATGGACAATACTTTCGCCGATAGGCTTAACATCTCCGACAACACAGATCACATACATTGACAATCATAAACACGCCAAGGCTATATCTCCCTTTACAAGATTTTATACTGTCGTAATGCAATAATAATAAATAATCGTAGAAACCTTTATAATAATCAAATAAAGATAACACGCATATATCAGCATTGTAAATCTATCTGGATAAAGTGTAATACTGTGATTTTTGCGATTTGATTTCTAGCTACTTTTATGTCAAACGAAGCATCAAGCTACCGCTGGTTTTTAATTGGCAAACACCCGGTAATCCCTCCATGAAATATGCTCAATACACCTGGTCCTCAGCCAGTCAGTAAAGGAAAATGAAGACATAATAAGGAAACGAATCATTTTAATAAATAAGATATAAAGTAATATATTTCAGCGTAGATATTGCACAATAAGTTATTATGATTACTGGAAGGAGCATAATCTTAAAGATCATTTGATATAACGGCACAGCACACTCGCATTCTCTCAAGAGTGTAACCATTTTGAAGGTCTAAAAACACGTCATTGCTAACATATTATTAATACAATAGGGTATGTTCGGGAGCTGAAAGATCTTAGCGTACACACACATGAGGGAGGTAAAGTGCCCAGCATATTGAAATGAATCTCCGAATAAAAAAATATTATTCGAGGAACCATAGCGAATATTAAAGAGATGCACTTCTATATTTGATTTTTATATTTAACTATAACGTTCAGGAAATGGCATACAATTTTGAAATTGAAAAACTCAAGTAGTAATAGAAGCCTGCGTACATTGCATATTCCAAATTGGTTATAAGTCTGATAACTTTCTTTTCTGAAGGACTAATACCGTGTATTAACAAATCTATTATATTTACATTACTAGACATTCGTATCTTTATTCCACAAAACTCCGTAACGAGATGAAGTTGAATTTTTAAAAAACCACTTTAGACTGACGATTATTTGATATAATGATGATCCAACACTCCGACTATGTTAGTCAAGGAATTCGATTATATGTCCTTACCAAGAATGTCTCAACTGCGGATTCTCACAAATTCGTTGAAGTCTTATCACTATTATCAAACTTTTATAATTAGTCTTTAACAGAGTTATTTGCAACAATATTCGATCTTAAGACGACCACGTTAGAGATATATATCGCCAGAAATAAAAGCTCATAAAGTTTATAGCTGGGAACACTCAAATGTAAAATATTAAACGACTTTATTTGTGCATCGTTTATCACACTTGTGGAAGAGAGGAGCATAATCAAGTTATAAATTACAAAAAAAATAAATCTGATAAGTTGAGCCAATTCTCCTTGTCTCGATTGTAGCACTACTTAACTACCATATCCGACTCTCATTAAATATCGCTTCAGTAATGAAGATTATCAAAGGAACAGATATTATCAGAGAGTACACTCCACTACTGCAAAAGTAGACCTTCATGACTCAAAATGATCCACTCATTGGCGATTGGTCAAGTAACTGCTATCTACTATATTGTACTTGGGAGCTTTACACACGTTGGGGTAATTTTGTCGTAATGATTTTGTATTCGGATATTTAACTTTCATTTATGAGTAAATCATTCGGCCATTTTAATATTCATGAATAAAATTAAAATGACCAATTTGTTATTTACTATTATTTAAATAAATCCGAAAATAACGCATTCCAGAAATCCATGAATACAAGCATACGACATTCTCGAGTAGAAACGAAACTTCTGCTTGTTCTAAATGATACTCCACATTATGACAGACGGGTGCGATCGATAGGTGTAAAAAGCCTTTGGGAAAGCTCCTTTTTTTTTTCTTTCCTGTTCATTTTAGCATCGTTGGACAATAATCCTATTAAACTTGCATCCACCGAGTGTTGATTTATATTTCGTTTTTAATATGACTTTCATGAGGCATTAACGCTAGAACAGGCAAAGACTGAAATAAATATACTTGCATGGTACACACGCATACTAAAACATAATAGTTTTCAACTGAGCACTCGCTCCTGATTCAAAAGAAATCTGAACGATCTCACGGAAATTAGCGAGCGCAACACAGGACATAAAACTCTTCTCGGCCACTGAAATGAAAAATGAAAATAATGACCCCGTATCGGGACTAAAGTTATCGAAGAATGAGGGAGATCAATCTAGTGAACGCAGACCCATACCTCAGGTGTTCCTTTAAAACTACACTGCTACAATACAATGTCGATTCATATGTCAGGGGACTTTAGGGAATTAAGATATCAAAAGCTTTAAGTACCTTTTGTAATCATTCCTCTGAAGTCATACGGGTAATGCTTTCATAAAGTATGTTCTGTTAAGGGGGAATCCACCATGAACATGCTTAAATTTTATAAAATTTGGTAATTGACATTAAAAAAAAAAAGAAGAATACAATTAATTAACTTGTGGCATTAGATATAATCAAATCAAAGCTTTCACTACAATGCTTCGTAAGAAAGATATCCATGTTCTCAATAAGAAAAATAAGAGCCATGAAATCACACATTTATGAAATTTACATCAACAAACAAAATGAACAGCAGCCGCAAGTGATGTCACAAAATAAA
This sequence comes from Paracentrotus lividus, assembly GCA_940671915.1. Taxonomy (NCBI): domain Eukaryota; kingdom Metazoa; phylum Echinodermata; class Echinoidea; order Camarodonta; family Echinidae; genus Paracentrotus; species Paracentrotus lividus. The sequence goes on along the minus strand of CALNVZ010003434.1, from coordinate 16,082,285 downwards.
AACTGTAAACATTCATAATTTCGTTATTCTACGATGGATATTTCAACATTTAGTCATATTTTCTTTCATTTTTTCGTTTCATTTCCGAAAATAAAAAACCAGAGCGAACTTCCCCTTTATTTTTCAGGGTTGTGTCAAAAAGGGCAGGCAAGGTATGGGAAATCAGCCAAGAAACGAACTATAAGAGAGCTATAGTGGGGCTTAATTTTTCCCTCGCTATTGTACTTGTAATTCACATATAGAAAGAATCGACGTCTCTTGACATGGGAGTCGAATTTAGAGAGGCGGGTGGAACAAGGGGATACAATACTTTAAGTGCCAACTTTTTGGTGATAAAGAGAAGTATGTTTTTCTACAAATTATAATTGAGAAGGGGGCTTGATATGATTTCCTCTATTTTATTTCAAAATATATACTTTTTTTGGGGGGGGGGGGGGTGGGGGGGGCTCGAAAAAAGATTATTGCCGATCCTAATTCTTGCTCATTAAACACGTCCCCTACCCCCCACACAACAACAATCAATACATCTTTCATTGTCGTAATGTTAATATCTACTGAAAGTTATCAATATTTTTCTCTTCTTGCTTACATTTTGGGACCCGTTGTAAATAAGCTCTCGGCTTTCAATGGGGTCATCCGTCAAGCTTATGTAAATCTTGTTATAGCTTGAAATAAATCAAATCAAATCAACCCTCTTCTTCTTTTCTCTTCATCCATATAATCTTCTTTTCCTCTCTCTCGGTTTACTCACGTGTCCCTTTTTTCTCTTTCCTTCCTCATTTAACTAGTATCCCTCCTCTCTCTCTCTCTCTCTCATCTCTCTCTCTCTCTCTCTCTCTCTCTCTTCGCCCCCCCCTCGCCATTCCTCCCCGCTACACATCTAACTCACTCCCTAACT